>LPNX010358340.1:54718-89786 GCA_001517045.1 Pseudotsuga menziesii | reverse complement strand
CATGGGGTTTCACCTGCTTCACCTTGAGAACACCTTGTTTATCATGTTATGTAGTTCTTCCTTCAATCTTGTATACTTGGGCTGCTTTATCTTTGATCTACGTTAAGTCAACAACAAAGCCCGCGTGATGATGTTACAATCTATGCTATGGCTTTTAACTTTTTTCACGTGTCAATGTGATAAGTATAGGATCATTTTAGCACCCCCTATTGGTGGCTTTCCTTGCAAAGTTCCACTTGTTTTATAGATTTGCTTAAATAATATCACCCTCCACACCAATCCCGTAAGTAATAATTTCTAATATCAGTATTTCCTTTCCCGTAAGTAATAATTTTTCTAGATTAAGCTCCTTAGTAATCATTTCCAATATCACATCTCCACACAACACCACTATTAGCTTTTCCAGTTGTAATCATTTCCAATATCACACATCTCCACACAACACCACTATAACAAATAGCTTTTTCAGCCTCTCTTCTTCGACCTTGTAGAGTGGAATTCCTGTTTTTAAGTAGAATCTTCATAAACAATCTTGCTTTGAGTGAACACTTAAATTTCCATACATTATTGAACTTGCAACACATTTTCTGATTTATTATGTCTTCCTTGTTACTTTAGAACCCAGTTTTGGTGTATACTTTCCTCCCATTAGATTTTGAGACCAAACCAATTTTTCATCTTGCTCTTCTAATCTTAATGACTTGATCTTAAAATTGCTAGGAAGCCATCCCAAACTTCTCTTCTCCTACAAACTCATGTCTACTAGCTTCTTCTCATCTCCTACAAACTCAAGTCTACTAGCTTGAAGCCATCTTGCATCCAAATGCTAGTACTTTATAACCAATTCTTTAGGAAGACTAAAGTTTTCTCCAATCAAACCAATTTGACTCTTGTTCCATCCCATAACTTTCAAACTAATTGGATCTTTATTAAAGGAAATGCTAAGACCATAACCTTCTAGATTATTGAGAAATGTTTAAAAGACTTAAAATGGGCGATCTATTCTAGTCTTTCCCTAATAAGGGATCATTATATTTTGACAAATCACTTTTCACTATGGTCCATCAAGTACACCAAGAAGTAATTATTTTCTTTACTATTGATATCATCCAACCCCAATATATCTTAGTATAATCATTTGGCTTAATCTAAGAACTTGTACTTGACTACTACTCAACCTATAGAAACATTTGAGAAAAAACATGTCTTCCTCATAGATTCCTTCCCATGTTAATTTGCATCCTTGCAGCCTTATAATAAATGTCTAAAATCATACAACCATAATATAAAGGAGAATATAGTCAATAAACAAAAATGTAAAAATACACCTTTTCACTTTTATTCTTTTGCCATTGGCCTTTTTACCTCCACAAAGGTTTTAACAAAAAAAGAAGTAAAGGAGAGGTGGACGACCTTTGCAACCAAAAAAAGACTAAAGGAGATGTGGACAACCTTTGCAACCCAAAAAAGGAGTAAAGGAGATGTGGACAACCTTTGCAACCAAAAAGAAAAAGTAAAGGAGATGTGGACAACCTTGTCGGTTCTCCCCCTGGCTTATAAAACTTTGATGTCGAACCATTAACTAATATTATGAAAACTTGTAGACTAAAAAGTTTCTTGAGAGATACCTGCTAATTCATGTATTTCATGTATTTATTTTTCAATCGAGAAACTAATTTATTCTTGTGATATAGACTTGAATAGTAATGCCTTCACTCTCCCAATAATAGCTCGTGCTATGATTTTATAAATACATTTTCACAATGATATGGTTGTGAAAGCATCAAATCTTTCTTAGGTATCAATGCAATGAATATAGTGTTAAAAGTAGTTAGATACCTTCCATAAACGCTAGACTCCTCAATAACCCTTAAAAGATTCTCCACAACCTCATAAAAACCCATTGAAAATTCCACTAGTTAGATATTAGCATTTGGGACATTGGTTAGATATTAGGACTTTGAACTTAGGCTTTTATAATTTCTTAAAAAGTGAATTATCTTTTGCAACTCATCCTTAGAAACCTCTTCCACTAAAGTGTCATTGTTCTTCCCTATTAGAAACGTAGGAAATAATGTGGCCATCCTTACCACCTCCACAATAAAATCTCTTGTATCTTCTTTAAAAATATCTTTAAATTTGTTAATGCCTATCTTACAAAAACATCCGCAAAGATGTTGACAAAATATCCTTCTTGATTTTGAATTTTTGAGATAATATTAACACTTCTATGATTTGCAAATGAATGAAAATGCTTAGCATTGTCACCCCCTTCTGTAGCCATAAGACTAGTGAAAATACTTGGTATTCTCATCCTTGACCATCTTACTGAAATACCCATTGCATTGTCACTTGTTTTATTTATTTCAAGTTAGCTTCAAATTGTAGTTGTAGGGTTGTAGACTCTGTACTTCTTGAATCAAAAGGAGGCTACAAATTCTTAACCATTTGAATAAAAGCTTGTTCTTCTAGCCAAAGTCAATTGAAACTAAACTGCTTCATCAATTTCCTCTCCAACCTATCACCAATACATTGTTACAAGAATATAGGAAAGTGGTATGATTCCCCATCTATACCAATACATTGTCTTATCATCCAACCTATCACACATAAAACTTTTCAAAATTATAAATCTCACCATCCAACCCATCACCCATAAAACTTTTCAAAATTATAAATCTTCTTGGTCTTTTTAATATAGTATTGCCCCCACCCTCTTATTCATCTTGGTGGCCCTAATCTCGATTGGATTTAACATCTAATAACCCATTGACCTCCAATTTATTAACAAAGTAATATGAGAGAGAGTCTACTTGTGCATTTTCTTCTGATACCTCATAATTTACAATAGTAAATTAATGAGTAAGGAAGGTCAAATTTAGGAATTTATCCCAAAAGAGGTCTTTATCAACATATGAACCACATACATTCGAGACAAAAAACTCCTTTCCTTCTCTAGTGAGTAAAGAGACAGTCTGTGCCATGAATCAAATAACCATGGGTTAGTGCAACTGGAGTCATGCGTCTTCCAACCATATATAATTCCACCATACCTACCTTTAGCATCAGAAAAGCAAATTCCCACCCCAAAATAAACTTATGCAAATTAGAAACAATCTTACTCCCATAGTCTTACAGAAACAATAAATTAGAATTATGTACCTTAACCATTCTCTTAAGAGCAAGTTTTTTGGTAGGGCTACCAAACCTCCTATAGTTGAGGGAAATATACAACAATCATGAACTTGTGGGAGGGGTTTGGCTTACTCTAAGAACCTTTCGATTGATAGTCATTTCTTGGAGTCTCTCTCTCTCTAAAAAAACCTTTCTTGTGCTAATAAAATGTGTTTTTTTCTTCCTTCATCCTCCTTTAGAAGTTTTAACCTCAAATATAGATAAACCCCTCTTAGTCCTTCCTCCACAAATGATTGCCCTATCTTTTTGAGATCCTACAGATTTACACAAACAACTTCCCTTCAACCCTTGGATATTAGGTTCAAGAGAAAAGGAAGGAGAACCATTAAAACAAATAGATAAACCATCAACTCCCACATAATCACTAATAACCATAAAATTATGACTTGTTTGTTCTAGCCCATCCACGAACCTCTTCGACAAAACTTCCTTACTCACTTCAGGAATACAACCTCAACCACTAGTCACCATAATAGAACTAAAACCTTTAAACCTTCACAATTGCCCCTAATGGTGCAAAGCGGAACCGTAAGAAAATGTAATATGTTAAAATGTGGTGTAAGAGATTATTTATAGCGCAAGCAATTATAATAGTTATGCAAGAGATAATATTTGGATTTCCATGTATCAAAATAGTGAACTTAGTAGGAAATAGAGTTGTCACTTATATAGGCACACATACACGTATTTATATAATACATCCTTATAAGTTAGCAAATAAATACAAGTGGAAATAACAAAGAAACATCATATGGGTGTGATTCCTCTCTAATTATCGACATAGAAAAACAAGTTTATATAAATTAACTAGTGTTACAATTTAGTTTGCTCTCTAGGGTCGACTTCTTAGATGCGATAATGCACTCAAGAATTCTCGACTTAAGTTGATTTTTGACATTGTCAAAGGACCATGGATTATGAGAACAACATACTTAAGTTGATTTTTGACATTGTCAAAGGAACATGGATTACGAGAACAACCAAAATGTTATAGATGATAACAATATCTAGATTGTGAGAATGGTTGTCTCATGTGCTTGTATATAAACATGTCATTAACTCTCTTTCATATACAAAGTTTTAAATATGTTACTCACAAATCCATAATTAAAACTCATTACTAAATAAAATATTTTGAGTTAAGATCAACGAAATTTTAAGAAGTTTTTTATACAATATTATTAGAATTTTAATTTTAAAATCCCTAACAAATGTGAAAGCTACACAAATTTAACATTGAAAAGAAATTAATAATATTAAATCAAAATTAAGTTTAAATTTTTTTAAAAAATATTATCATAATATTCGTAACCATCATACAATGTAAGTTAAAGCGAGCCAAGTAAACATCCTAAGCCACGAGTGCATACCTCCTAAACCTTGATGGCTTAGAAAAAAAGAAATTTCTAAACTCTAAGGGCCTTAAAAAAAAATAGTAAAATGAGCGATACACTATTCATGATTTGTCCTTGTTGTTTTGAAAAAGTTTAACTTGTTCGACCACTATAGATCTTATGGTTTAGGTCCAATGTTGTTTTGGAGGCAATGCGAGGTACCATAAAATACGTCAAGTGCAAGGGAAATGCGAGGAAAGCCTCCTTGATTGAGCTCAATTGCATTTGAACGATGACTAGGGTGTGGGAGCTTGAACCTTGCGATGCATGGAACAAACCAGGTTGGCTCCTTCTTCAAGTTTTTGCTCTGGTATCTTATCCTTACTTGTAGTTCTCTTACTGTTGTGGTCTTGGGACTGCGGTCATTGGTTTTTTTCACTGTGTTATTCTTTTTTTATGTTATTATTATGGTGTCGTGCCTTTTTTCTCAGCATGGAGTCCGCCCCCTTCACAGGGGGCTTAGTACCAACCATTATTTATTAAAAAAATGGGAATGTGTCATCTCGTGACACTATTAGCGTCATTCTATGTCCTTTCCGGGTTTACAGGTCTCTGGTCGAGATTTGCTTATGTTTATGATTTCTATTCATTATATCTTTTGGTTAACCTATTGAATTTTGATGACTGATGATGGCGGTTAATCTTTGTCGTTTTGTGATTGCTTTACGGGGTTTTCGGATTCTGGTCCTCTCGGGGTTGCCCCGCATTGTTAGCATTTTTTTGTTCGACCCAGCTCTGTTTTTGGCTTCTGGTTGACCCTGCTCCTTCATAGGTTTTGTTAGTTATTAGGGGTTTCTTCTCCTTTTTCCTGTCTCGTCACCTTGGGGTTGTTTCTCTACAAGGGTTTAGGGTTTCAAAAATCCGCGTGGTATTTAACCCCTGGTATTGAACCTTGGTTCTTGGTCGGCCTGTTTCCGGTAGTTTGGCATCTGTTTTTTTCATCATTTTATCGTCATTCCCGTGTAGCCGCGAACTTTTTTCGTCACCACCTTTCCTTGATGGACTCTCGCCCCTCTATGCATGGGAATAAGTCCCATGCATGGGCACGTAGGCATGCCAAGGCTTACAAAGCCCATGAGGCAAAGTTTAGTTATGTTATGGGAAAATACGTCTACATGGACAGAGTTGAAACGCTTTGCTCCAGAGCTTTGATTGGGAGGTTGGAATATTGTACCCTAAGCAAGAAAGAGTGGATTGACTGGGTGACTCAATTTTGGAAACCTCTCTTAAACTATGTCCCCACGATTTGGCGAACCGATGGCTTGTTTTTGTCTTTCTTGAGGACAAGGATGCAACCCTTGTCCTCAGTTCTCTTTGGACAGTTCATGATGGCTCCATGGTTCTCAACAGATGGCACTCAGCTTTCGACCCCTTGTGGGAGCATGTTGTCAAGCGCCACCTTTGGGTTTTACTCCATGCGCTCCCTTTCCCATTATGGAACAGAGACTTTCTTGTTGGTGTGGCAAATATTCTTCGTTGTTTCATCGCTGTGGAAAGCGAATTTCTTCATTGTTTTGATAAGAGATTTGTGAAAGTTCTTGTGGAAGTGGATGTCTCTCGCGAACTCCCTGCAGAGATTGATCTTGATTGTGGGATCTTTAAGTATACCCAAGCACTCAATTATCTCAAGATTCCTTTTTGATGTCACTTTTGTCACGAAGTGGGACATTTGGAGTGGTCTTGTCCATCCTTGCTGCATGGTTCCCCTCGGTCCTCCACTCTGGAAATCGTGGTGTCTCCGCGTGCAATCTCTCCATAAGTTATTGTTAGGAGGGTGAAATGGTTGAAAATGAGGAAACTAAAATCAATTTGATGTTTTGGGAAAAACCTCCCAAAAAAATTCATGAAATAAAGTTTGTTTGAGGTGTAGACCTAGGGTAGTACCTTGATTACCTCACAAAGCGGCTACCAATTTTGTAGTGAAGGACAAGAAAATGTGAACTTCAAGGATTTTATGTACATAATCATATGAATAATTTATTACCTATTTGCAAATTGGGTGAGTTTGATATGATTTACGTCCTTGGAAAAAATGTGGGATAAACAAATTTTAAAATACGTTAGTAATGGAATTGTGCTTATTTTTACTCAAGACGTGCAAGTGAAAAAGTAACCACTATTGATTGTATAACCTTGAAAAATGTTATATTTTGAATAGGGAGATGTAGAAGCAAGTGAGTGAGAAGAAGAGAAGCTCAAAGGAAGAGGTAGAAAAGCTTGAAGGAGGAATAAGGATGTCAGGTAAACATTTTGTAGCTATAAAAAGTGCAAAGGTCAAGCAAGATAGATAATTATGGTTGTTTCAAGACTGTGATAAATGCTTTGAGATTGAGGAAGCAAATGAGGAAGTGGACACATTCTATCAGTGATACACTGATAGGAAAAGCATTCCATGATGTTTATTGTGCATCCGATCTCTATATATAAATAAATTATATTGAAAAAATAAATCAGAGATATCCACAGTGAATATTGTTGTGAAGTGTCAATTCTCGCTAGCTCCTTCGTTTAAGGTGTGGGTCTTGTCACCAGGGAAACTCAGGTTAAATTACCCTTAGGGGTGAGCTTCTTGGGAGGAGACACAGTCTAGCAATGTTAAGGGTTGGTGTGGCCTAGGATGACTGTGATCCTTAGGTGATTTTGATAGATTAGATGCCCCTAGGTTGCGGTTCTTAACCATTGGTTCATTGATTCCGCCCACAAGTGATGGGAAGTTGAATTAAAAAAAAAGGAATATTGTTGTGAAGCATAATTCTTCACTAAATGATCCCACCAATTTTTTCTGCTAGGAGAAAAAGTTGAATGATCAGCAGAGTCCCAAGCTATGAAATATGGAACAAAGTGCCATCAAGTATCAACAAAAATTAATTCTAGGCCATATGTTCGGTGAAGGGCATAGCTAGGATGGAATGCCACAAGTGCGCCGCATGTCCAATGGATTTGGACCCAACATACTATTCATATACAAAAAATGCCTTACACTTTAGCCATCTTACTTGCTTCCAGTCTCTATGTGTCGTTAGTGTGGTGTGATTAACAATGAGCTTCCAAATAGCCTTGTAAAACAATTTTGATTAATTATGTTAACTTAGTGCTTAGTTTTAATTTCACTTAACCTTAATTTTTGCTTATTTAGATTCATGTAGCCTTGGTAAAATGTTTCAAGTTCTTTGTTTCTATTTATTTGTAATTTTGTAATCCCTTCTTCCAAATTTGTGTGCGTTGGATATCTAAAATAATTGTGCTTAGATTCAATTTCAAAATCCCAACTTGTAGAGTTCCTTCTCATGCTTGCATAAGGATTGATTTCCATGTATATAAAGACTTATGAATTTACATAACTATTGAGTGATCAAAACTCACAATCCTTTCACTCATATTTTCTTTTGAAGTTCTTTTTGACTTCTTCCCATCTTCAATTGTGATTGTTTATAAGCTCCAAATTCAATGTGATATTTTTTTGAATTCTACCTTTAACCTTAAACATGCAAACAAAATGTACTACACTAATATTTTTTGAAATGCTTTAGAACATCTTATCATAAAACCCATTTGTAAGACAACATGCAATCCTCCACTTGTGAATAGTTAGATATTTGCTAATGTTTGATTGCTAAGAACTTCCCAACATTAGCATGATGAGTTTGAATACCCAATACTTTGTGATTATCAAATGTCAATTACAACATAATTCTCATATAAATACCATATAGTAATTCAAATTGCACTTTTCCACCACCATTTAAAGTTCTAAAATATGGTAACTTAACAACATCCATTACTATTTGTATTTATGTAAACTTGAATCCCAAATTAACATGCGCTCATATTCGACGAGAGAATTAGGATCAAATTTTATGAATTGAAATTATGTATATAAGTAGTAAATGGGTGATTTTCATTTAAAAAAAAAATCTTCTCATTTTTTTTCACAATAACAATTATAATTTCACTATGCTATACGTTTTTGTAGGGGACGCAAAGTAGGAATTTGGACGACTTAGAGGCTCCCTAAGGGTAAATGGGGTTGGAATGGAATGAATTTTAATTTTCCCCTAAGGGTAAATGGGGTTGGAATGGAATGAATTATGAGTAGATAGGAAAGCATTCATTCTTCTCTTACTCTCTTTGAAGAAAGCATTGATGGTCTCAAGGCTACAACGTTTGGTGGTAAGGTCAACTGTGGGAAGTAAACAAATTCATTATATCATCTTAGAAGGAATTTAAACCATAGAAGGTATTATTATACATACTATGATGACACATCTAATTAGATCATTTAGGAGATCGTTACTCTATGTTATTGAAGGATAATTAACCTCAAATAGTCGATGGATTGAGTTAGAAGAGTTGACAAAGTATGGAAACATTGGTATATTGGTGGCATATAGATTTGTGAAACTCAAGATAATATAGGGGTTGGGACATTGTGTTCCATGTGTGAAGTTAGTTTTTATATTTTTTTATAATTATTTAAAATTTAAATTTAGAAAAAAATAAAAGTTAGACAATACATTTCTCTCTCCTTACAATTACAAAAAAACGTACCATTGCTTCTCATATCAATATCCCAAATTAACTTTCCACCACCATCACTTTTATTGTGTATTTGAGGATATGTTAAATTACATAATTATTGAGTGATCAAAACTCGCAATCCCTTCACTCATATTTTCCTTCTAAGTGCTCTTTGAATTCTTCCTATCATTAATTGTGATTGTTTATAAGCTCCAAATTCAATGTGATATTTTAGTGAATCTTAACTTTAACCTTAAACATGCAAACAAAATGTACTATGCTAATATTTTTTCAAATGTTTTAGAAGTTCTTATCATAAAACTCCTTTGTATGACAACATGCAATCCTACAATGGTGTATTGGGATGGGAATTCCATTGGGATTAAAAACTCCTTCCTTCCATTCCACCAGACTACAAATTCAGACCACTATACAATTGAGCTTTCATTCCACTAGACTACAAATTCACACCCCAATTGGATTGAAAGCAAAAACACCTTCAAAAAGGATGCAAATTTGGATCTAATTAATTCAATTGAATGCTAAGAGGCCAGATGGCTAAAATTCAAACTCTGGGCTCATTCTGCATATGTTTTCTTTCACTCTATCTTCTCATCGGAGTTACAGGAGCTTCTCCAAATCTTGGTAGAAGCAGCTTCCCAAAGGGTTTCAAATTCGGTGTTGGGACATCTGCTTATCAAGTTCCAGCTTCATCATCAGTCCTTGCCCCTATATTCACACATTGCATTCTATAGCCCTTTGCTTGTTTGTCTTCCTAGTGTAACAAGTCTTTTAATAAAGAAAGTTCCTTATTCAAGTGTAACAAGTCATCAACTCATGTGTATCATGAGATGTAAATTTTTTAATTTTTTAACTTATTTGTAATAAGAATCACATGAGATGTAATTTTTTTAATTTTTTAACTTATTTGTAATAAGAATGTGTCATATGTAATGATTCCTTATTGTCGTGAGCCTTAATGTGATGATGGGTTACCATTTTGATTGTAAAAGGAAGGCTTGTTAATAGCCACAGAGCCACATGCTCTAACAAACTGAGTTATCCCAACTAAAAACAATATTATTTTCATACATCTAATCTTTTGTTTTATATTTTACATCAAAATTATATTCAAAATATCAAATCTTTAAATATAAAAAAAAACTATTTTAAAACATCAAATATTAAATATTGGTTATTATTAATTACCTTATAATACTAATAACAACATTTATTCTATATAAAATAAAAATAAAAATAAATATAAATTAATATAAATAATTTTTTGGCCATTCAACATACCAACAAACCTACATGTCCATTTCACAATTATAAAAACAATATAACATTTAAAAAGAATAACAAATGCTACATTTACATAACACCTCTTGAGCAATATATATTTTCAGGTGGCCATAATAAAAATTAACAAAATAATATTTAAAAAAATAATAACAAATATTTTTTTAAACTAATATTTTATAAAATAATAAACATTTTTACATTTATACATATACATTTTTCCTTTTTTAAAACGAAGGTTTTGATAAAATAATAAAAAACATTTACATTTATACATACACATTTTTCCACCAAGTGTAGCCGTGGGGAATATAGTGAACAAAGTCCAACGCTAATCACATGTTGACGTGGAATAGGATACGATGGCTATGATGTAGTAGCGAAGGATGAACTAACACATAGAACCACCCTGCACTTGCGTGGTGGGTTTTATTTGATAGAGGGACTCTAGAAGCGTTGATCTCTATGGGATATTGGCAGCAAAAATATTTTAAACTAGCAATTGTCCTAAGTTGGTGTAACAATACGTCGATAAGTTGTTGTTGGAGGGTGAAATGGTTAGAAAAATAAAAATAAAACCGAAAAAAGTGCATGGGCATAATTTTAAACATTTTCTAGGCCTGACATTGTAACTAACATGATGGTTTTAGTTAGAAGGTATAAAGGATCTATTAATCTTGCTTGGTTTTTTTATTTTTCAAAATTATTACCTTGAACATTTAGTTATAATTTTTGTACAAAGGTTATGTAGGCCTTTAGCCATATATACTCCATTTTAAATTTCCACCACCAAAGAACAAATTAAGTTCATATATATTTGTTAAGATTAACCCATTTTTCATGTGCAATTCCAAATCCAATCGTGATATATATTTATTCTTCATATGTACCTCAAAGATATGTTCTATGTTATCCATTGATGAGTGCAACAAAACCACTTAGACAAGTCACCTATTGTATCGATTCCTTCAATCACACTATTATTAAAAATAAAATAAAATAGATCTACGGTTTTATATTTTGGAAGGTCAATACACTTGCTTTGCTTACCCATATTTGCACATAATATTTGTACAATCTCTCTTGAGTCAAAGATTGAATTAATACCAAAACACTTATGACCATTTTTTCATAAGTGTGAGTGGCAAGGATCGGATGTGTAGCATAAAGTTGATATATTCATTACCATGCATTTTATATAGTACGAGTTCATGATTGTGAATTTCTATTGAGCATAAAACACGTAGGTTCACTTTGGAAGATAACTACATCACTTGTATTTATATTCGAATGGCATGTGTTTGAATGGGTTATAACTTATAAGTTTACCTAATGAAACTCACAATCCATACAAATGATAATTGTCAGGTTAGGTTGTGCTTTGAGAAGAGTACTCACTAGTTTTCCTCATTTAAAGATGTTGATGTTCAACAAGTATTTTATTGTTACATTTGTGCTGCAACTTTTGGTCAAATAGAAATGTCTGTGGGAAAATATGTCAATCATTATTAGTTATATTTAATAAAAATATAAAAATATGTCAATCATTATTAGTTGCATTTAATAAAAATAGTAGTTTGATATCATTTCAGGGGCCAGCTCACAAACCTGTGGAGTCCGATGCCTCCTTCTCTATGAGTTCCTGTTAGCAGCAGTTGCTAATTATCAACCACTTGGGGGTTTGAAGTCAAAAGGCTCTAAGATTAGCTCTTATGTTTTCTCTATGGGTATCAATTGTGAAAGAGTCGCCCTGTGAATGCTATAGCAATTGGACATCAAATCCAAAGCCTAAATAACTGTAATGTAAGCATAAATTCCGTATAATGTAATTCCATATTATGTCTGTTAGTTCATAGTACTTAAAAAATGCAATAGTGACACAACCCAACTCTTAATGTATATAAAATTAGAAATCCTTTTATGGTTATTCAAGCCTTTATCCATATAGCACTTAATGATAAGAATCCTTCAATGTCAGTTTCCAGTCCCTTATAGTGATAGAAATCCTGTATCAGTGTCCCAGTGCTTAATGTCACAGTATTCAATAAATCTAAATTGTTAGATCAATAACAAACAATTCAAAAGGAAATTCCTAATGGACACCTTATAATATTGAATGTATGTTGGTCATTATGTTTTAAAGATGTTAGTATATCCTTGAGCTCACAAATCTTATTTGATTATTTAGTTTCCGTCAATATCAACTTTTTCTTAATATTTATTAAAGCTTAATTATAACTGCACAAGATACAATTTCTACTTTGCTTTGTAGAAAAAGAAGAAAACTCAAGAGGCATTGTTGAATGGAATCTCCAGGAAACACATGTTCTTAACTGTTAGACCCACTCAATTTTTATGATATATACAACATAGATCCATCTTAAACCAAGATCTATCAAGCACCATGAGAGATCTAATTTTTTGAGGTGTAATTTTTTTTATCTTAATTTACACATAAACAAAAATTAATGTCATGAATAATATATATATATATAATTTTATTATTATTAAAATATGTCACTTTGTGTGAGAACTTCTCCCCCATATTGAGTTATGGCCACTCTGGATACAATAAATGAAAAATGTCAAATTAAACACTAACATAAACCTTAATAGCATTTTCAAATCTTATAGATGATTTATATTCAATATAAACTATAACTTTTAATAACATTTTCCATTGAAGTTTGAACTTTCCATTTCGAATCTTCAACCATGCCTCATACCCATCTCCTACAACTTATTGTAATGCTTGGACAAATGGGATGGACTATTGCATATGGGTTAGTTGGCTTCCCTATGATTCAAGGGCATCCTTAGAAGGATAGAGAATAAGGTTACAAACTCTCATTTAGATGAATATAAATAGTAACCATTTTTATTAAAACAATAAATCAATAAATTCATAATATACTAAAATTATATTTAAAAAATAAAAATAAAAGTTAAACTCTAGAATTAATAACAATTTTTTTTACTAAAATTTTCATTGTTTTTATCATATTAAAAATTTAAAAAAAATCAAATTAACCTAAATTTTTATTAATTTGAATTTCACATAAATTTAAATATATTTATATATATGAAACAAAAATATCATATAATTTTTTCTAAATGTCTTGTTATTTTAGTTAATCTCTGCTAACTCACTATGTTAAGGTGTAGATTTCATTTTCAAAGCAACTCAAGTTCAATAACCTTAAAAATAACTTAGCTTAAAAAAAACACCAAAAAATATAATCTTATATTTAAATAAGATTATAAAATTTAAATCATATTTACAAACTTCATAAAATTTATTAAAAAACAAACTTTAAAAAATAAATTAAAAATTAAAAATGGTTGTTTTATTTATTTATTATATAAATATGTTATTCTTTATATCATTAAAAGTTTTTAATCAATTACATTCCAAAACAATCGCAAATCCACATAAAGATTACAACTATAATAATGAAAATGAATAAAAATACAATTTCGCATTGTTTTAAGTTATATTTTTTCTCAAATTAATTAGAATCACGTTAAAAAATAGTTAATCAATTAGAATCACTGTACCAAATAGCTTATAAATTGTTCAACTAATTATAATCATATAAAATCCATCATGGTTGGAGGAGCATCCTCTCAAAGTCAGTAAAATTTCAATCGAAAAACAGAGATAGGAATACCGAAATCTTCTATAAAACATACCTGTGTTTTTCCAGTGCTGTGTGGTCCCAACGACAGCCATGGTTTGTGCAGTAACAGATGTAGCTTGAGTGGCATTTTGTTGTGGCTGCAATATGAAATTCAAGTAACAAAACAAATCAACATTTTTTTATATACTATCCTAAAAACAGAATAGAGAAATAAGCATATCTGTTAAAATTGATTGGATGCATGTACACAATGTTTATCAAAAAAGAAAAAAGGCACACGCTCTCATGCTAAGTGCTCTCACCATCCGGGTAATGAACTTCATCGAAAACCAGAGTTCTTTACTCAGGGAGGTCTTGCAAAGTTCAATTGAGCATGACATAGTTCTGAATAACTTGTTTATGATACATACGACCATAGTAATGTTGTGTGTGATAGTAGCTTTTTTCCTGCCAGCAATGGCACGTCCAGGCTACGAAGAGAAATGGGGCAGAATAGCAACGCTCGAATTGAGTGTATTACTCGACATTTTTTTCGAGCTGTCATCCATACATAAACATGTCAGTTAGTCAGGCTTGTATTTAAGCTATTACTTCTATTCATGGCCACACGCCAAGTAAGATGAGAAGATTTCGTTCTTCGTCTCGGGTGCGATAATATCGATCACGTTCATATGGCTCATTCTCCTTCTAATCTCCGCAGCTCTAGTGACTAAAAGCACTAGGAATATCACCACTCAAAAGATTCCCATCATTCTTGCAGACGATGCAGAAAAAACATGGAAGGGAGTAGAAGATCATGTACTAAAATTGTGGGTTGTCGCCCGTGCATCTTATCCTGAATCCATCATAGCCAAGTCCGTGTTAGCTTCTTCAGCTGCAATGGGAGTAACAATTTGCATTATAAGTTTAGTTGCTGGATGGATTAGCCACGGTCCAATCATAGGCAATCTTCATGGTGTTGAATCGTGGCTAAAACTGACAATGACTATACTGGAAGCCATATTCATCCTAATGGGATGGGTCATCATCTCATGGAGATCGTTTAGCTCCGTTGCTTACTATGGAAGATGAAGAAAGGAGGATGAACCTAAGAAGCTACAGGATGAACCCAAGGAGGAATGTTGGTTTCATTCTTTCCAAATAGAGTACTTTTGGACAAGGCATATTGTTGACTTACAGGAAGTTGAAAAGTTGAGGCTGAGGAAACTCAAATTTGATGAAAGAGCAAGTAACATGTTTGTCACCAAGCTAAGGAAACTAAAAGTAGATGAAAGAATAAGTAAAATGATTGCCAAAGGAAAAAAAGAAAGAATATGTTTCCTTTCATCATTTCTACAATGTGTGATTTGGGTGCAGCGTTCAGTGGTCTTCTTCAGCAAAGTATATTGGTTTCTCTCACAGATTATTTTCGGTAATTCGTTCATCCGCAAGATAGTGTCAATAATATTTTCAAATCACTTTAAAAAAGTGGACAAAGATGTTCAAGAATACAAAGAATTTATGACAAACATGGGCACAGTTCTTTGGGATCAGACTGCTCGGGATGTGTTTTTAACAAATCGAAAGTCCATCAAGCACGCCCAGCTAATTATAAGAAAGGGCAACAAAGATGGCGAAAATTGTCATGCCCTTATCTTGTTTCTGAAAGAAAGAAATCTAGGATTAAGGTTTGATGTGGGTATGCTGTGTTTGGATCCTGGATCAACACACGAGAAGGGTGCAGTTTTCAAATTCTTGTGGAAACATCATCCAGTCCATATTGACTGGAGACATGCCAGACATGCTTCTATGATAGCATTCATACCACATTCCCACATCTTTAAAGAAGGTAAAGCAGCTGATATACTCCTCAATAAAATGCCATCGGACACTTCAAATTGCATCTTACAACAAGCACTGGTGTCAATGCCCCCAATAAGCTCACCTCACAATGCAACTACAATTGATGGTCCAAAACTACAAACAAGTAAACACTCAGCAGAATGCAATGGACGGCCAGGTTGGAGCCATAGTGACAGGAATGTACAGCCCACCCATTAGAATCAAGTTTAAGTTATACCAAGGATTGTTCATGATCCTTCACCTCATTTTAGACCATAATTAGAAGTGTGATGTTTAACTCGATTGGCACCCTCTCCTTGCATCTCACATTACTAAAAAAGAACCCCAAACACAAATCCTGCAAAGAATTGCAGCTGCAATTCAAAGATGTCGCCAAACCTTTGGCCATATAAGACACACAAGTGGACAAAACCATTGGGAATCTCAAAGCATACCAGAGATGAACCAGGCTGCCAATTCTGTGAGAATGGAACTGTAGATCAGATATGCCACGAACTGCGTGCACTCCGCTATAGAGCCGCTGGTGATGCCTGCGGCCATGATGGCGAATTCCCACTGGTACAGAAAATATGCATAATCGTATTGGTATTCCTCGTTTGGTACCTCAGTCATCCCGAAGAAGTAATGTTTGATGAAGCCGTTGAAGTGCTTTCCTCTTTCGAAGGCAAACGCGAAGCCGCAGAGATAGTAAAAGATGTCGCCCGCGGTGGCGTCAATAACGTTGGGAACCGTGTATGGTGTAAATATACATGTCAGTTTTCAATTTGCTGGAGGGATGACCAAAAATCAACCAATTAAATCCATTGTTTTACAAAATGGACCTCAGAGAAAAATGCCTTACGACGTAAATATAATGAATTGTCAAATGTCAAACACCATAACTGCTAGGTAATACAAATGCCACCACCAATTTCAACATATTTATTTGTATGTTTCCAGTGATTTCATTGCATACACTCAATGATATCCTCTAGTGTTCTGTTTTTTAAGCAATGGTTTTCATATGATCCATTTTTGCGCTAATGCGTCAATATGTCTCCACTTTTGTACACGTTGAAACATTTTATCTTCCCATCAATTGCAATTAGAGAGCACAAATGCATGTGTTTGGAACCTTGATTGAAAGGAAAAGAGAAAATCAATAGGAATCTTGTATTAAGGCAAATGGTAGATTCTTGGATTACAACAAATGAAAAGTATGAAGTATTCCAAAGTGGCAAACAGTGTGCATAAGGAGCCATTTAGAAACCTAGAAGAGCTGAATTAAGGAAATGAGATATTAATGTCACTCTGTTTGTGACTTCATTAATTAGCTCAACTACTCAATACTCTTTATTAACTAATTTACACTGCGGAATTGTAATTAAATATTCTACTAATTATTCTTTAACTCGCTTGTAATGCATTATAATGACAACACATTTTCCTCTAACCATAGGTACAAGTGTCATACTAGCCAAGTCATTTACTCTGATATGGTACCGGCGGATTTACTTAGTTTGGAGTGAATCCCTGGAATTTCTAAGATTCATTATAAATTGACGATAATAAATGTGTTATGTTGTATTTATATGGTTATTGTTGGGTATACAGATTTTACATGCCATTGCCTATCTGAATGCCTGAAAATTCGAAGCTGGTCTTTAACACCATTGAAATAGCCGTTCATGAAAGGAACAAAGCAGCTCGAGTTGCTCCCGGGTAATACCCTGTTGTTTCCACACTCCGTATGCACTATTTGTTTTCCCTAAAATAATTGAAATACAGTTCATCTTTTTCACTGAGTGAAGATCCATTTTTCCTTCGCATGTTGTTGAAGTTGAGGTGGGATATGGAGTCGTGGAATTCGTCGCAGACTACTTAAGCCGAGGTGGGAGATATGGCCATGAACTCTGTCTATAAGTGCTTGACAGCTTTTGACGTTAAGCTTTTTGAATACAACCCTCCATCCCCCATTGCGAACAGTGAGCTGAACTAAAAAAATGACCAGAATTTCTATCTCCTTCTCCCCTATAACAAAATCATAGGTTCAAATCCACATCCAGGTGAAAATAACAATCGCCCACAAACTCAGTGAAGTTGTAAGAAAGAATGGATGTAACAAATAATAGTAGTTCAAATCACTGTGTAGCAGAGTCTCGCGAGCCGCTTACTCCTTTGTTCTTCAGGTAACAATAGTTTAAGCGAAACGCGTGGGCATCGCCGCCTAGGCTTAGCCACTACACTAGCACTGCACAGTGCAGACCTCTCGATTGAAATGGGCTAAACCCTATCTGAAAGCCGGCGGATTTTTGTTGGATAAAATGAAATCATACATGGCAATTTTTAATTTGCGTGAGGATAAAAACGTTTTTGCCCAGATAAATCCACAACCTTCGTGCACTGCCAAAATGGTATAATGTGTAGCGTTTTTATTAGAGGAAGCGACGACCTCCTTCCAACCAATCGGGTCCATTTTGAAAATGGATTTCAGAGAAAAACGCCTTATTGCGTAAAAATTAAAAGAACTTCAAAGAAAAGCGTAAAAATTGAAAAAAATTGAACACGTCATTATAATTTATAATCTTTATTTATTTTAATCTATTAAACTATACTTTATAATTTAATTTCCTATATAAAATTATAGGAAACAAATATTGTTTTTTAATTAATATTAAAATTTAATATAAAATTAATATTTATTTTCTAATTTTTACACTTTTTCAGGTAGAAAAAACTTATAACTTTCTATTCTAAGATTAATCAAAGTTACAATATCTAAACAGCTATCGCCAAAAAGAATTAAGTCTAATCCAGCTGTATTGATCTAGATATGTTGGATAAATCCAAAATTTGATCTAGATATGTTGGATAAATCCAAAATTCCCAAGGTGTCGGGAAATAGTTCCTATCTACATAATTTTGTCCAAAATATCATAATAGCCAAAACGTATCATAAACATATGAACCTCTCTGATGTACAAATATAACAAAAACCTCGTTACAAAAAGAAAAATATGTACAATTATGTGAATTATAATATTTTGTATAGCGTGTCTTCGAATGCATATGTGATCGAAGAATTCTCCACATACGGGTAACCTCTAGCTAGTTGGAGCGTTTATTTAGATATCCCATCAACAATCATGTTGTTTTCTCTAAATATATGTTGAATAGTGTAGCTGCGAAGAGAAATGAGAAGTGACTTTGTTACTATTTTTTATCGCACTATTACTGTGAGGTAGATTCTAAGGAGTTGTGCTCCTAATTCTTGCTGTTGTATTTGTAACTTCGAAAGATATTCCGATGTATATTATCATTGTATATTATTGTACCACCATCGAAGATGTGTTTCTCTCCTTTCGGGATGTCATTATTGTGTATGGTCCTTGAGATACAAACTCTATTGTAAGTCGGGGCAGTAGTCCCTAGTATAATATAATGTAATGTACTTTCAGATTCTCTCTAGGAGAATTCAACCCTATTAGGGTTAGAAATCGGCCCAATCATGTTGGGAGGTCAGCCACTTGAAGGGTATAAATAGAGATGTGCCCTCCCTCATTTATACACACTCACACTCACTCAAGTTCGCATGAGGAGAGAGAGGGAGAGACACATAAAACTTCCTATTACTGGGTTTTTCCATCTTGTAATATTCTCTTAGTGATGGAACTATTCCGAGGAAGTTTGCAGGATTTTCTCCTTTATGGTTTCCCTCAGGAAAATATTTTTGTCTTGTGTATCTGCTCTATCTTTTGAATCTTTCTTTGCTCGTTAGTATTTCAGATAAAGATCCTTATCAAGCTAAATTATATTAGAAAAACTAGCATGGTATCAGAGCCTCTCTAACAGAAGACAATGTGTAGTAGCAGAAACTAAGGCTTCCTAGTTCAAGGTCTTATCTCCACGGATCATCAAGAAACGAGGATTAGGCTAACTCACCCTAGAAGGGCACATATTTTGGTGGAAGCATAATCAACTTTGAATAAGTTTCACTTTTGACCCTAACACTAGTGTCGAGAGAAACTAGGGAATCAAGTTTCTGAGGCTTCCCACCTCAGTGTTCATAAAAGGACCTTGCCAAGCAACTTTCCTCGAGGAGGCACATCTTTCTATTCATACAAAGTTCCCGAACTCCAAGTTTGGAAAATTAAGGTTTCTCTAACAAACCCTAGGTCAACCAGCTCCGGAACCAGGTTGGACACCTCAAATCGGTAAGATCTAAATATGTGATATTTCCATTTTAGTTTTTCGTTTGAAAATGACTCATCATACTCAGCTTGAGGACATGCTTGTAGGAGTTGATAAGTTCTAAGCATGGAAGTACAGGATCTCCCTGATCCTCGAAGAAAATGATTTGGCTCAGTATATCAGTGAAGAAGTTCTAGAACAAAAGAGAGATGAGGCTAAGGCTACTCATAAGATGAACTTGGTTAAGGCCAAGAGAATCATTGTAGATTCTATTAAGGATCACCACATCCCCCATGTTCCATCCTTGAAGACACCAAAGGAAGTGTTTTATGCTTTGACAAAGATGTTCGAATGAAATAACATCAATCAGAAGATAACATTGAGGAACCAGTTGAAGAATGTGAAGATACATAACTCAGAGACTATACAGTCCTACTTCACAAGGGTTGCTCAAATCAAGGAACAACTTGAAGCAGTTGAAGAGAATGTAAAATAAGGAGATATTGTGATGACTACCTTGAATGACCTCTCAAGATCATGGGATTCATTTATTCAAGGAATCGTGCAAGAAGGAAGTTGATCTCTTTCAGTAGACTCTGAGAAGAATGCACACAAGAAGAAGCTTGTCTCATAACAAGAGAAGAGAACATGGGAGCAACTGAAGATCAAGCTCTCACATTTTACACCGAAAGAAACTACAAGAAGAAGGAGAACCACCATCACAACAAAAGGAAGGACCATCATCATAAAAGACAAACAAACTTCATAAAATATCCTTCCAACATTCAATGCTACACTTGTGATGAGAAGGGAAACTACTCTAGAGATTGTCCTTGGAACAAGGACTCCTTCAACGAGAAGAAGAAAAGATACCATGCTCACATCGGTGAGGACGATGAACCAACAAATAAAATATTTAAAAAAAAGAAGGATGGTTATGATTAAGAGTATGTTCTAATCTCAGCACTCACGGGCACTATCTCACATGGAAGCCATGATTCGCTTGTGAATAGTGGGGCATCTAAACATATGATGGGATACAGAGAATCATTTGTCAATATGTCTAAGCATGAGTCACCTCACAAGGTGAAACTTGGGTATGATTATCAATACCCATAAAGGGAAGTGGAGAAGCTCCATACAAGCTAGGCTCTAGGAAATCTTTGAAGATGAAAGACGTGCTATATGTTCCAGGACTGAAGAAGAATATTCTCTCCATATCTGCACTAGATGAAAAGGGAATGAGAGTTGCATTTGTTGATGGCCAAGTTTTAATGTGGCCTAAAGCAAAGATAATCGATGATGCAATGATAGTTGGAGAGTAAGATGGAGGCTTGTACAAAATGAAGGAACAACCTAAACAAGAATTGGTTCATGAATCAATAGAACCAAGTGAACTAAGGCACTAAAGGCTTGCACATATTCACTACAGGGCACTACTGATGTAAGTAAAGTAGTCTCAAGACTTCAAAAAATCTAGGAAAAGCATGAATATGTTTGCAAAGGATGTGCGCAAGGAAAGAATGCAAAGAAGACATTTCCCATCAGTGAAATAAAAGCTAAAGGAATAATGGAGATAGCACATTGAGATGTATGTGAGCCCATGTCATCCATCTCACTAAGCAGGTATGTGTACTATGTTTCCTTTATAAATGATTTCTCATGTAAGACTTGGATATATTTCTTGAAATGGAAAAATGAAGTGTTCAGTAAGTTCAAGGAATTCAAATCCTTGGTCGAAAAACACACTGAGAGGAAGATCAAGAATCTGTGGTTATATAATGGCGAAGAGTTCACCTCAGAAAAATTCAAGGAACTCTGTAGAGAGTTTGGGATTAAAGGGAGTTGAGCACTCCATACAATCCCCAAGAGAATGGCATTTTAGAACGAAAGAACAGAACTATAAAGGAAGCAGCGAAAGCAATGCTACATGGCCAGGATCTTCTGATGCACCTTTGGGAAGAAGCAGTGAGGAAAGTTGTGTATGTACAGAACCGTAATCCTTATTGAGTACTTGATAAGAAGACTCCTGAAGAGATTTTCTCAGGAGAAAAGCCAAAATTCAACCATCTTAGAATATTTGGTTGCCCAGTATACATAAACATCCCAAAGGAGAAGAGGACCAAACTTGATCCTTCGGGGAATAAGGGAATATTCGTAGGATACAGTGATACCTCAAAGGCCTACCGAATATACTTCCCATGATTCAAGAATATTGGCATCAATAGAGATGTAACATTTGATGAAGACTCGACATACTCCACGTCTAGAAAACTAGCTATTGAATAGGTCGAGGAACCTAAAGGAACTAGAGTCCAATATACAACAATGGAAGAAGCAATATCATAAGACGATGAAGATCAGGACATGGCAGAACCATAAGAGAATATAGAGACATTTCAAGAGGAGAACTCCCACAAGAGAAAACCAGCATGGGCACCGGAGCTAATACAAGAAGCATAAAGGTATGGTGCTCTAGACGAGATGCATAGAGAAAGGAAAAGACCAAAACCTTACAGCTGCTATGTGGCCCTACTATGTGACATCATTGACAAATAACCTTCCAACTATGAAGATGCTACAAAAAAGAAAGAATTGAAGGATGCCATGATCGAGGAGTACCACTCGATTATGAAGAATGATGTCTAGGAGATAGTTCCAAGACCGGAAGGGAAGTCTGTCATGAATTTGAAATGGATCTACAAGATCAAGGATTATGCATATGGTAGCATCGAGAAACACAAGGCAAGATTCATGGCGTGTGGCTTCTCACAAAAAGAAGCCATATAGTACAAGGAGACATTTGCACCCGTACTGAGGTACACTTCCATTAGATATTTACTTGCATTGGCTGCAGTAATGAAATGGAAGATACACCATATTGATGTCAAGACAACATTCTTAAATGGTGTAGTCGAAGAGGAAGTGTACATAGAGTAGCCACTCGGATTTGAGACACATAATAGCAAGAATCGTGTGCAAATTAAATAAGGCCTTGTATGGATTGAAACATGAACGTAGGACATGGTACGACAAGATGGATACCTTCCTGATGAGCTTCAGCTTTACTAAGAGTAAAGTGGATTCCAACCTTTACTTCAAGGTTGAAGATGAAAGATCGATGATGCTGCTGCTATATGTCGAAGAACTGACCCTGACATGAGAGGAATAACTTGTGAGAATTACTTCACAGTGAGATATAGGAGCTAAGGAAATCTTCACAATCTAAGCTATTCATAGAATATGCAAGAAAACAGTAAAAGAGAGAAAAATAACACAGATAGATGGTGCCAATAGCTAATGTTTCTATTAGTGTACAAATTGTAGATATGTCTGGTACATACTTATAATACATTAGGAGAAAATCGTTAGCCGATGGAGGCCATTTGGGTGCATACATGTGTCAGGTTATGATTTGACCCCAAAACCCCTTAGGTGGACCAATCAACTTCCAAACCATCCCAAACAGTCACGATTTCTAGTGTGAACGTGGATGAAGAAAGTTGGATCATAAATGAGGGTAGGTTAGGCATGGGTGAGCACATGTGTGAGTGAGAGAGGCTTTAGGAGGCAATAAATTCCCAAAGAAGGCCAAAAATCACCACTAGCACTCAAGGTCAAACAAGATCCTTGATTTAAGGGATAGGGATCGCTTCAATGAAGAATGCCATCAATGAGGGCGCCTGAGTTGTCAAGATGATCAAAATAGAGTGCCTCAATTGTCAGAATGATCAAAGTGGAGTGCCTCAACTGTGAGTAAATGATCCAAAATCACCTATTAGACCAAGATTGATCAGTATAACCTAAGTTGGACCATATGACATAAGTACAAGACAAATGAAAATGTATCCTAGGTGTATGACCATGGTACTAAGGCAGATTATTACTCTAACGCCCCCCCGCTTAAGCATAACTTAGTACATCTTATACCAAATTATTACTGAGGCGTGGGCAACTAAGGCTCAAGTCACCTCTTACAACAACAACAAATGATTTTTCCATGTAAAACGAGGAAAGAGGAAAAACCTCCTGGGAAAAATCCTCCCTCAAGAATGGACATGACACATAGATGATAAAAATGGTATTCAACAGGTCCTCTTCTTCACTTGAATGAGCTAGAATAACAACTTCTTGGTAATGGACTTGGTGAAGATGTTGTGGATGCCACGATCATTCATCAGTGCATCTATGTGTTGTAGACAAAGAACATGTGGAGAGGCCCTTAAAGCTCATCATTTGCTGATGGAGGAGAATCATAAGAATGTATTTTGTTGCAAGCATACTCTGATCTGTAAGCATAATCAATAATGGAAAATATATCTATCCAAACTCTTTCCCAAAGAACAACAAAAGATTCAACAAAATCAGCCTCATGTGTAGATACCATATCATGAATTAAACCATCAATATTCTTCCCAATTTGATGAAGCACCTTCATAACTCTATAAAAAATCTCATGAGGCTCTAAAATATCAGAATATAGGTCATATACAATAGAAAATATCATAGGTATAGTGTCTCCATGACCTAATGGGTCCATAGTGGGAGAAGAGTGGGGCAACTAGATCACACTGACAGTGGAGCGAACATGGATGGTCTAGAGACTTCAACATTGAACCATACGTGGTGATATCATTTCCATTCATATGGAAAACTAGTCCCTTGAAGTCCAATTCCATGTCTGTCCAACCAATGAATCACATGCAATACATAAAAGCAACATACACAAGTGACATAGTATTGGAAACTAAGCAATTTTGAAGTTTTCCAACTAGTGAACTTGATGGTTGTCGGGTATTCTGGGAATCAAATGGTTGGGTAAATGAGTATATGACTATAATAACCTACATATTATCCTGTATATCACCTTCAAAATCAGAATAGGAAGGATCTGAATGGAATGGGAAAGAGCTTTCAGAAGACAAGTTAGAAACTAGTGAAAATGACTAGTTTTTGGAGGAAACTTTGGTGAACTATTTGGGGATTATTCCAAGGAAAGGATGGAGGTTTCAGATTCTGATATATCAGACTGTAAATAATAAGAAAATACATCTGAAACAAGTTATGAGAAATGGGTTTCTTCCTTGCACTCACAGCATGCATGCACTTACCATTTTCTTGCTCCAAAGAGAGCTTGCGATCCCCTCTTCTTGCAACATATGGAACATCAATATTGTTCTCCTTGAGGAGCTTGGTCATGATGTCCATCTTCTTTATGAAGAAAATTATTTCATAATTTGAACCTATGCATTAACCACATGTGGGCTTCTCTCTCTCACTCTTCACCCTCTTGGCTTTCGAATCCTCATCAGTTCAACTAGAGATTTTTGTATATGAATGCTTCTTATCTTTCACTCTTTGTTGCTTCAAATCCTTGAATTTCTTCTTTCCTTTGGCTTGATTTGACACACCACCAACAAGGGCTTTATCCTTGGTGGATTTGATGGTACCCATTTTCACTAACTTGTATTTCTCCTGATTCAGTGACTCCATGAAGTCTGCTAGCGCATGCATCCTCCAATTTCTATCTGTGAGCTTGCTTGAGTGGAATGTCGAAACAAACACAAAATACTCAGGACCTAGCTTAGAAATGATAGACAAGATGAACTTCTCTTCTTTCTTCTCTATTCCACGTTGTTTTAGCTGAATCACCAATGCTTTGAACTTGGTGAAGAATTCTTGGGTAGTCTCATAGTGGGCCGGGCTCAATGAGATCAACTCATTTTCGAGATGGTGGCCGCTCATCTCATCATTCTTCCCGAACAATGCCTCAATCTTGAGCCATACTTTGTTGGCAATTTTTATACTTTTTGCATGGAAAAAAAAGTCTCTCGAAATGTTGGGACAAAGCATTCCAAATGCTTCATCAAGCCTGTTTAAGTACTTCGATTTCTCCATAGCAGAGTTGGGTTTGACTTCAATCCCCATGGTGACTCTCTACAATCCTTTGACCTCATATGGATCACCATTTATCACTTCCATTCAAAATAGTTGAATGGGGTCAACACTACATGAGTATGCTCCATCTTAATTGCGCATTGAATGACAGAAACATTATTGTACCTGCAATGCAAACACTCAATTTTTCTAGAAAATTCCCTAAACAACAACTCAAACACTTTGGTTTTGATTTGAAGCTCCACAAAGATCTGATACCATATGATAATTTCTTCACATTGAGATCTAGGAGATAAGGAAATCTTCACAATCTAAGCTATTCACAAAATATGCAAGAAAACAGTAAAAGAGAGCAAAATAACACACATAGATGGTGCCAATAGTTGATGTTTCTATTAGTGTAAAACTTGTAGATATGTATGGCACATACTTATAATACATTGGGAGAAAATATCTAGCCTATGGATTCCATTTGGATGCATACATGTGTTGGGCTATGATTTGACCCCAAACCCGCCTAGGTGAACCAATCAACTTCCATACCATCCCAAATAGTCACGAATGCTAGTGTGAAGATGGATGAAGCATGTTGGATCATAAACGAGGGAGGGCTAGGCATGGGTGAACACATGTTTGAGTGGGAGGGGCTCTAAGAGGCAATAAATTCCCAAAGAAGGCCAAAAACTGCCACTAGCGCTCATAGTCAAACAAGATCGTTGATTTAAGGGATGGGGAGCGCTCCAGGAAAGACTGCCATCAATGAGGGCATCTGAGTTGTCAGGATGATCAAACTAGGGCACCTCAACTGTCAGAATGATCAAAGTGGAGTGCCTCAACTGTGAGTAAATGAGCCAGAATCACCTAATATACCAACATTGATCAGTATAACCTAAGTTGGACCATATGACATAAGTACAAGACAAATGAGAATGTATCCTAGGTGTATGACCATGGTACTAAGGTGGATTATTTCTCTAACGGAACTCATTGTAGATGCAAAGAGAAAGCTTACCACTGAGTTCAAGATGAACTATTAGAGAAAATTTGGATAAAAATGGGCCTTTCAAACCTAATTCAAATTCCATGTCATCATGTATTAGCCAATCAAATTGTTTTAAAATTCAAACACTGTATAGGTCTTAAACCATTTTTTATTATTTAATTGGGGACAGGTTGAAGTTTTTAATAATATAATTTGTCTACCCGATGTTGTCTGAAATTATCTTGGATATGAATAATAAAATTAATATGCTAACCAATTTTAGGTAAAACATGACCCATATATAATATATAATAGTAATAGTAATTAATATTATAACTTATATATAATGATATTATACACCATGAAAAGTTGGGTCATTTGACTAATATCATAACTAATATATCCATCCATTTTTTAGGGAATACATAATAGTAATAGTAATTAATATTATAACTAATATATTATAATTAATATTTTATAATAATCGTCAAAAATAATATTATACACCATGAAAAGTTGCGTCATTTGACTAATATCATTACTAATTTACCCATCCACTTTTAGGGAATACGTAATCAATATATAATAGTCATATTAATTAATATTATAACTAACATATACTACTATTAAATTATTATTAATATTTTATAATAACAATCAAAATTAATATTATACACCCTCAAAACTTGGGTCATTTGGAAAATATCATAACTGATATATTCATCCAATTTTTTAGGTAATACATAACCAATATAGTAGTAATAGTAATTAATATTACATGGGACGATGGGGGGTGGGGGGGGGGCGGGGTTTTCATCATCCCAGTTGGAAAATTGGAATCAACTTTCTCGCGGGGTCTAGGATGTGAAACAAACAATGTAGCGGAAGCAATGGCCCTCTGGAAAGGTCTGAATCTAGCTAGGAAACAAGGAATTAATGAACTAAGAGTGGTTGGAGAATCAAGATTAATAATCCAAGCTCTCACTGACAACTCGTTATCGTCTCAGATGCACATTCGTTAGTTGATCAGAAAAATTCAAAATCTAGCCAAATCTTTCTGTAAATAAGAGTTCTTCCATGTCCTAAGGAAGCTAAATGGTAAAGCGGATATTGCCGCAAATATAGCCACCACCCTTGGAATTGGAGTCTTGGTGAAGAATGGGGTTAGGAATATTTTCCAAATCCCGTAGGACCAGGGCTTTTGGCCCTTAGGGCTCATGTCCCCCCCACATGGCGTCTGGTGTCGAGTTCCTCAACTCTTGGCAAGATCTCTTGGTTGTGGGTGGTGCATGGGCTGGCCCATGCAATGTTGCGCCATGTTTTAAGCAGGGATACGACTATGGGTCTTGTCCAAGGTCAATACCATTTCTCCATACGTATAATTTCCCATCTCCACTGTGTGAAATCTAAGGCAGATTGTCCTGTAATCATGGAAACCTTGAACGAGATGGGTGGTAAGATTATAAAGCAGGGAGGTTGCAATGGCCGTGGCTTTCAACTCTAGTTTGTCTGCATTAGCAAGGATTTTGTTGGAATTATTGGCATACGGGTTATTCTCTTCAATATGGACACGTCCTCAGAGTCCACAACGTCCTCTGCTCCATCCCAGTTCATCGAAATGAGCATCAGGAACATAAAAAAGAAGATAAAGAGGATGAATCATTATTTGAGAAGGATTGATATAGAGGGAGGTCATCGGTTGGAAACAACTGATATGGACATGGCTCATCTGAGAAAGGAATTCGCCTGATCTATCTCCCAAACTGAAAACTCTCTAATAGGGATGCTGGCAGACTTGGAAATAAAATTTGAAAATCTAGAATTGAAGGTGGTGAAACTAGAAGCAGTGGCATTCACAGGTTCTTCTTCACGCCATGGCGAGAAAGCAAAATGACTCTCAGTATTTTAGGAAGTCTGTTTTGGTTTTTTTGAGTAAGTTTGTTTATGTCTTTTTATGTTGAACTAATTGGGCTTTAGAGGTAGCAATCCAAACTCTTTAAGGATTGTTGTTTTTTGAACTCTGATTGCTGCTCCTGAAGGGAAACTATGCATTTTTTGGTACTGTTTTAGTGGTTACACCACAAGTTTATATAATATATCTGTTTTTGTCTAAAAAAATAGTAATTAATATTACAACTTATATATAGTAATATTATATTATAATTAATATTTTATAATAACACTCAAAATTAATATTATACACCCTCAAACGTTGGGTCATTTGGATAATATCATAACTAATATACTCATCTAGTTTTTTAGGTAATACATAACAATTATATAATATATAATAGTAATAGTGATTAATATTACAACTAATATATAATAATATTATATTATAATTGAACAATAGAACCAATATGTGTTCAAATCGAGTTTCATCTGGCATCGGGTGAAGGTTGATCTGGCGGTTGATAGCCAAAGTCGAGAGCAGAATATTGGATCTGAACTTGATCAAGTCCACCACATCCCAGTAACGTGGAAAAATACTGGGAAGATCTGTGCATGCTGAGCACAGGAGAAGTGGATCGGTGGTTGGAAGGCTAGTGCATACTGTAAAGGAGTGATCTCCCTGAAACGATGAGATATTTGACTAGAAAAACTGGCACTGGCTCCCCTCGAGGTTGGTTCCTATAATGGATCCCCCTCCGAATATAAGTTCATAGGATCGTAGGTGTAACCTAGATGCATCATTCAGAGATTTGGTTGATTCCACTCCCTCTCTTCCTACCTCTGGCCCAGAAACCAGTGATGCTAACTTTGTCAAGAGAGTTGTCGCCCCTAGAATCCAGATCATGTCTGCAGCTTCAAGACTGAAATCCCTTGCACTGAGCGATAAGGGCATGATAGGGCAGTTCATTGGAATATGGTCGTTGCCAAAAACCATGGACACATGGATAAACAAGAATTGGATTCCCTTGATCACAGGTGGACTACAACATTGTTTTTGAGGAAAGGGATTTTTCACCTTCTTATTTGAAAATAAAGAAGATAAAGATCTCATCTTCATGAGCGGAACTTATTTCATGGGTCCTCATAGCTTATAACTAAACCGATGGAGCTTATCCTTTGATCCAGGAAAAAGATGTTCCTTCAATGGTCTCGGTTTGGGTTTGCCTTCCCCATCTCCCATTGCTTTGCTGGAATAATGAAACTCTACAAGCAATCAGGAACTCCCTCAGAAACTACATCGACAAAGCAGAGCCAAAGGGTCCTTTGTTTTCTTGTGCAAGGATCTACGTGGCAGTAGATCTGGAAAAAGGGTTGCCAAAAGTACTAAACCTATACATGGAGGGATGGGAGCACATGCAGAAAGTCGATTACTAGCAGCTACCCTTCAAGTGCAAGAAGTGCCATGAATATTTCCATTTTGTCAAAAATTTCCCAAAAGTAGTCCATGAAATTCTAGTAAAAAATCAATATGAAGGATGGTAGCAGGTCAAAAGGGGAAGGAAAAATCCCTCACTAGTCCTAGTATCAAGTGGATCACACCCAATGACAAGCAAGGAAAATCCCCAAGAAGGAAAAGAAACTTCGACTAACAGCCAATTCCAGACATTTCATATGGAAGAGGGAGAGATCCCATCCTCAGAAACTAGATCAACAGAAGCAGAAGAAGAAGAGGCCCCGAAAACTACAAGTATCCCTCCTATGTTTCCTAGAGAAGCAAGGAATGAAAAATCACTTGAAGGATCTGCAACACCGGGGGGATCCTGGGAAGAGATGGTAAAACACAACAAAGTTTCTCCCTAGAACAATTACCTCCACAAAGTTCACAGGAAATGCATGATGTAGCATTATAACCGAACACAAGAGGAATAAAATCTCAAAGATATCATAGAGAATAGGAAGCAGAAAGAGAGATAGAACTAGGAAGACAATGAAGCCTTGAAGAAACAAAACTCCTACAATATCCAAGAAACCTAGGAGGGACAAAATTGGATGGCAGATCTCGAGCAGGATCCCAATCGCTCAAGAAATGATGAAATTCATCTCTTGGAATTGCAGGGGGTTAGGAGGCTCAACCAAAGTAGAACCAATAAAAGATATAATGAAATCAGAAAGGCTAGACATGCTGCTAATCCAAGAGACAAAAATGCCGAAGGAAGAGACCATGGCTCCCTCTTAGATCTGGAAAAATTACCATGGTAAGGCTATAAGCTCCAAAGGATCCTATGGGGGAATAGCCACCTTAATTTGAAAAAAATTGTCAATAAAATCAACGATGGAAATCCAACAATGGCTCCTCACTGAAATCCAAGAAAACGATGATGCAAAATCGTTTTACATATGTAATGTATATGGACCAACACACTATAGATACAAGGTAATTTTCTGGGAATATAAGTTTCAAAGCTTCTTGAGGACCTGCAAGGAAAAAACCTAATCATAGCTGGGGAATTCAACACGACTAAATCACAGTTGAAGAAATGTGGAGAAACAAAAGGTAGGGATCCATTTGGTGAGAATATGGAGGAATTGATATCAGATATGGATATGTTGGATATTCAATTGAAGATGTTATATTTTTATCTATTTCAACAATATGATCTTAGGATATTTACTGAGAGAATAACAAGCACAACAATCAATCACAAGAGACAATGAACACAAAGATTTTCGCCGAGGAAAACATAAAGGATAAAACCCCACAACTTCCTCAGAGATAGAATGAGCACCAAAAGTAAAACCCACAGATACAAAGATGATCTCCTGACAGCAATTGTCTCTCTCTCTCTTGTCCCAGCTTCTTCTCTCTCTCTCATTTATGCTCTACAACATAGTGTGAGTGACTATATGTTAAATAGAGAGGCTCACTCTCTATTTATACAAATTCCTGACTTGATAATAACTTACCAGGGCCAACTCCTCTAGGAGAGTCTAATAACCCTAGTGCCCCGAAACTGCGGGGACTTTAACCCTTGAACAATACGAAGGGTTACCCTCTATGACTTTACATGACTTGTTTACATTGTTTATTCTCCCGATAGGAACATCAGGGTATCACATGGCTTAATTACATTACAGATACTTCCCGATAGGAATATCGGGGTACAATACATAAGATATACAAGTGAATACATTTCGAAGTTACAAATACATCAACACTCCCTCTTAACTAGGAAGGTATTCTCTTGACACAATTTATCAGCACAAGTCTTCTTCTCTGGATCAAGTCTGGATCATCATCAAAGCTGGATGATCACTGGATCATCATCAAAGATGGATCATCACTGGATCATCATCAAAGTTGGACCATCACTGGATCATCATCAAAGCTAGATCATCATTGCTTCTGTTATCTCTATCAAATGGTGCTATCTCTTCATTCTTCTCATCATAGGAAGTTCTATAGAGCCAACCCTTTTTCATGTTGGTTGTAGGCCTAGCCTCCATGTAGGTATTCATCTTCTTCAACACTTATATCTGACCCGATCAGAAAGGCCCGCCCAACACTTACATCTGACCATGATAGGAACACATCCACCACCATGTCATAAAGGCACGCCCAACACTCACATCTGACCATGGGAGGAACACATCCAACACCATGTCAGAAAGGCCCAGCACTTACATCCGACCATGGGAGGAACACATCAAAGAACCATTTCAGAAAGGCTCAACACCTACATTCACTAGCATGATAGGACACACCTACTATCAGCTGTGAAAAGTCTCAGCACTTACAATCACCAGCATGGTAGGAAACACTTACTATCATCTATGAAAAGGCCTGGCACTTACAACCACCAGCATGGTAGGACATCCCTACTACCATCTGTGGAAAGGCATGACACTTACAACCACCAACATGATAGGACACACCTAGTATCATCTGTGGAAAGGCCCAGCACTTACAACCATTAGCATGATAGGACACACCTACTATCATCTATGGAAAGGCTCTGCACTTACATATGATCATGTGGGAGCCAATCCCACAGTCATATCAGAATGGATCTGCACTTATATATGATCATGTGGGAGCCAATCCCACAGTCATATCAGAATGGCTCTGCACTTACATCTGATCATGTGGGAGCCAATCCCACAGTCCTATCAGAATGGCTCTGCGCTTACATCTGATCATGTGGGAGCCAATCCCACAGTCATATCAAAATGAATCTGCACTTTCATCTGATCATGTGGGAGCCAATCCCACAGTCATATCAGAATGGCTATGCACTTACATCTGACCATGGAAGGATCCAATCTTATCACCATGTCAGAATGGCCCACGTACTCATCACTTCCCCTTGGAAGGAACATCGATCTGGAGAACACCAAGCTTCTCCCCGAAGTACTCAAACTTCACTCTAGCTAATGGTTTTGGTCAACACAGCAGCTATTTTCTCTCCCGTCGCAACATACAGGAGATTCACTACTCCTCTCTGCACCATATCCCTGATATAGTGATATTTGATCTCTCTATGCTTCGACTTGTCATGGAACACTGGGTTCTCTGACAACTTCACACAACTCTGCTTGTCGCAATATATACAAGTAGCATCCAATTGGAGATCAAATAAATCAGATAGTAGCTTCCTTAGCCACACTGCCTCACAACTAGCCAAACAAGCTGCAACATACTTTGCTTCGACTGTACTCAGTGACATGCAGGTTTGCTTCCTTCTAAACCAAGAGATCACACCTTATCCCATACTGAAGAAGCATCCCGAAGTGCTCTTCCTATCAATGGCACTGCCTACCCAATCTAAATCAACATAACCTTCCAAGTTAATCTTTTGATTTGCCTCATACTTGAGCCCATAATCAACTGTACCCTTCAGGTACCTCAGAATATGCTTTGCATCAATCAAGTGAACATGTCTAGGATCTGTTAGGAACTGGCTCAATGTATTCACAACAAAGCAAATATATGGTCTTGTATTCGTCAGGTACATCCCGTACCCAATCATCTCACGATACATTGTAGCATCAACTGTCTCTGATGAAGAATCAGTCAATAGCTTTAGGTTCGATGCCATAGGTGTGGTCATGGCCTTGCAGTCCATCATCCCGAACCTCTTCAGGATCTCTACTGCATACTTCCCTCATCCTAGGGAGATTCCATGTGCATTCTGCCACACCTCCATGCCTAGAAAGTAGTGCATCATACCCAAGTCCTTCACCTCGAACTCGGCAGCAAGATTCCTCTTTGTATCAGCAATCAACATGTCCACACCTGTTACAAACAGATCATCTACATATAGTAGGAGTATCACTCGGTTCCCTTCTTCAACCTTGTAGTAAAGGTTGGAATATGCTTTACTCTTAGTAAATCCCAAACTGGATAGGAAGCTGTCAATTCTTTTGTACCATGTCCTGGGTGCCTATTTAAAACCGTACAGGGATTTCTTTAATTTACACACATGAGTCTCCCTGTCATGTGTCTCAAAACCGAGTGGCTGCTCCACATACACTTCCTCTTCCACTACACCATTCAAGAAAGTAGTCTTGACATCCATCTGGTATATCTTCCATTTCATTACTGTAGCCAGAGCAAGTACTGATCTGATGGAAGTGTATCTAGCTACAGGTGCAAAATTTTCTTCATAATCTATTCCTTCTTTCTGGGAGAAGCAACGAGCCACGAATGTTGCTTTATATTTCTCCATGCTACCATATGCAACATGCTTGATCTTGTAGATCCATTTGGAAGTCACAATAGACTTCCCATCTGGTCTAGGAACAACATCCCAGACATCATTCTTCATGATCGACTGGTACTCCTCGATCATAGCATCCTTCCATTCTTTCTTCTCTATCGCTTCTTCATAGTTGGAAGGTTCTTTATCAATGATGTCACATAATATGGCTACATATCCAAAGTAGGAACTAGTTCTCTTCCTTTCTCTGTGTATTTCTTCTGGAGCCCCATATCTTTTTGCACCTTGGATAGCCTCTCATACCCATGCAGGTTTCCTCTTGTGAGGATTCTTCTCCTGGGGTGGATCTACATGTTCCTAAGGTTCTTCCATTTCTTGGTCCTCTTTTGGATTTGCTTCATTTATTGTTGTATTAGGGATTCTAGGTACTTCTGTTTCTTTAGAGTCTTCAACTGGTCTCTTTCTGGATTTGTTGTAAGTTGAATCTTCCTTGAATGTTACATCTCTAGTAATTTG
>LPNX010358340.1:0-53684 GCA_001517045.1 Pseudotsuga menziesii | reverse complement strand
AAACCAGTGTGTTATGTGATTATTTCATGTGATTGTGCTTTACTTAGTTGATATCTGTTATCTGTTACATGAATGTTGTATCTCAGTTAGTAAATTTCTATATGTCCTCATTCAGTTACAGCATTATAGAAGGTTAAAGGTGGATTTACATGTATCAAGTGTCTGCATATGAGTTTATCAGTGCTTGTTTCACACAGTAATAAGTCATTCTGTTAAAGTGTTTCCAGTATACTTATTTGGCCAGTTAAGTATAGTTGAGGTAGAGTGTGTTGAACTGTGGAAGTTCAATTCAGAGTGTTTACTATCTTGTTGAAATTTAGCCAAGTCTTTTCACCCAGTGAGATAGCCTTTGGACCGTGAGGGTCGCAGTGGGCTGTACTATAGAAGATATCGCGTTGACAGTAGATGATATCGCACCGCCAGAGGAGTTGCGGTGTGAGATATCGCAGAGCGCGGGTTAAGCGAAAGGGAGAGTTGCACACCGCCTGAGTCGCTGCGAGGCAATAGGATTCCTTCCCCTGTCAAAACCCATGAGTAAGAGAGAACCACGCATCGCAGAGAGATCTTGCTGGCTAAGAGAAACCGCGAGACCCTAAGATGCTACAAAACCTGGTTGAGGACACTTGAGTCTTCGTCCAACCCATAAGATCACTTCGGGTGAGACTTCAGGACGTTTTGCGGTCTGTTGCCGAAAGGGCCAGTGAGTTAGGGGTGTTGTTGGTATATGTATATTAGTAAACCCGGGTTTGCCCAGATAGCCAACAAATGGTTCCATTTCCGGCTTTGAACACATTACAGAGCTAATGTTCTGTTGGCATCCTACTAAAGAAGAACTCAACCAGTGGGTTGAGTCTACAGAAAGAGAATTTGTTGTGACAGAGAACAAGAGTCCTACGTTGAGTACAGAGGACTGGTTGCAAAAACATATCTACACAAACCCGCATACAATATTTTTTGCGACCTATGGAAATGAGCTGTACGACTGGTTATCAAAGCTGACTGATCGGAATATATTCAGAAAGAAAAGAAACATCGTGTGGACACCGGAGCTGATTCACACCATGAAGAGCATAGACAATCCCATTACACGAGCAGTCGACTGCTAGCTTGCGAGTGTGCTAGAAGGCTTTGTTACAGAGTTTGCAGTTGAACAGACGAAGAGCTTCAGCGAGGCTGAGCGGTACTTCTTCAAAGGATATCGTGGTAAGTACCTAAAATATTTAAACTTGTCCATTAAGATGTTATTATATGAAAAAGGAGTAATGGATATAGTTTCAGACCAGTAAGCTAAGAAAGTGTGATGTAACAAGAGTTTGAGAGTGATTTTGATGATATTGGATGTACACGTAGTGGCAAGAAATATAAAGTAGATTTCAGCTCTTCCATATTTGAAAACAGTTCAGATAATACTAGACAGTAGAGTCATAGTAATACAGAAAGAACAGAAGGGGGTATCCCTTACCACCCTTATACCCCACAGAAAACAACCGGGACTCAAAAAAATCCCATAGGAACTCCATCTAGTAGTTCACCCGTAGCACATACTACCGCTACATCACCTACATCTACACCGCCAAGTGGTAGTAACACAGCAAATCAGCATCTACCACGAAGAAATAGAATGGGGGATGACATGAATTAACTACCTTTAAGGGTACAGGGGCAGAAGACCCAGAGCAGCACTGGTTTCTATGTGAAGTCGTGTGGACCATTAAAGGAATCCACGATGATAATATTAAACTTGTACAGTTGGTCACCACACTTAGGGAATGAGCCTTAACATGGTATATGAAGTATACCTCAGCGATACCCAGAACACTTATACAGGTCCAGATTGCCATGATTAAAGAATTTAAGAAACCCAAGTCCGAATCGCAGTGTATCACAGAGCTCAAAGACATTAAACAGTTACCTACAGAGTCAGTATGGGACTTTGATCAGAAATTCAAAGCTCTCATAGACCAAGTTAGCTTTGAGTTTGTGCCGGAGCAGCATAAGGAATGGTTCATCGCAGCACTACTCACGCATATTAGACATCCAATGATGTAGCAGAGACTCCATACGCAGGATGAAGTGTTGGAGATGGCAATGAAACTAGAGGCATCACCTCTAGCTGAGACCAGTACAGGTATGACAAACCTGCAAAACCAGTTAGCAAATCTCACGTTACAGATGCATGAGATTAGAAAAGGAAAAGAGACTGCACAAGACATATGGTGTATCAAGTGTAAAGCACAAGGCCATACTAAAGATAATTGTCAAGTATTTGTTGAATAATTAGCAAGTGGGGCTCCTAACCGCTTAGCACAAACTCAAGGGCCATGGTGTGAACTATGCAGAACAAGAGGACATCCACCTCAGCAATGCCCTTTACTTCAGAAGTATGTACAGACACCTAAAAACTTATACTGTACCTTCTGTAAGTCAGTAGTACACGAAGACCATACCTGCAGAGCCTACGATCTCATGGTCGATAGAAAACATGAATTGTACAGAGTCCAATCAAAGACACCAGGTCCAGCAGCAGGACCACAGCATGAACCGGATCCTATAGGCCATGGAGGAGGATTGAGAGGATGAGGCTGTGGAGGAGGATTTGGCCGTGGTGAAGGCTTTGGTCGTGGCCATGGACCGATTACTTGTTACAACTGTGGAGTTGTAGGACATTATGCTAGGGAATGTCAGAGCCCTACTACGACATGTAATTATTGCAAATCTTACGATCACGTTATAGAATAATGTCCTACCTTGATAGCCAAGATCAGGGAACCTAAGCCAGCAGTACACCAGAACATTCAGCTTATCATTGCGGAGCAGAAAGAGCCAGAACCAAGAGTCAACATTGTGACTCGTAGCGGTGCTTCCACTAGTGGGACATCGCAGGATAGTGAAAATAACACAGGACCGGAGTGGGTGCGCAAAGCTACTACTAAATCAACACCACTCGACCTGCAGAAGAATAAAGAAACATTTCAAGAAGCTAAAACTTTCTTTAATGAACCTATACAATCAGGACCCCAGGTACAACCGTCCAGGGGCGTACCGCAACAAACACCTTGTGGCGTTAGCCCTGTTCTGACATCGCAGGCTACCACATCAAGAAGATGCTATGAGGATGAGTCGACAGGAAGTGTACAATCCTTCCTGCGGAGTTGCTTGAAACTTGTAAGAAATGAGAAAGCTATCAGAGAGCTTCAGTGCATCATAGATCAATATCCACCATCTTCTTTCGTGAGCAGTGCGCAGGATTCTGTTCATAATATTATGGGCCATACAAGAACAGGAAGAGAGATGCGACTCACAGCACAAGTTGGAGAATTTGAAATGGATGAGGTAATCCTAGACTTAGGATAAGAGGTAAATGTTCTGACTAAGCAGACATGGGAACAGATGGGTAGCCCCAAGTTAACCAGATCACCTATCCATCTGCGACTAGCCAATCAACAGAGCATATCACCACTGGGTCGATTACCACAAGTGCCAGTTGACATTGACGGAGTTCGCAGTTTTGCAGACTTTGAAGTTATAGAAATCATTGGCGATAGTAGACCGTATCCAGCTCTACTAGGTATTGATTGGGCAATTGATAACATGGCTGTTATCGATTTAAAGAAAAGACAAATGACCTTTGAGGATACACAGATCCGGGTCATCGCACCGTTGGATCCTTTTCAGGGTCCTAGATGTATTGAACCTATCCAAGTAGAGGATGAGGCGCGTAATATGGAGAGCCTCTATCAGATGACCTCCAATCAGAGTGACTACATCAACCCAACCGCAGAAGGAAATATCAGTTGGCGATGCAACAGCTCATGCGCATCAGTTTCAGATGTTGGTCTAGAGAACTGGCAGAACAGACTTTATGAAGTCTCAGCTTGCAGATGTGCATATCTGACTAAGTCACTGCGATGAATCGGAGCAGAGCTTAAGGATATTTTGTCGTTTGATGGCTTAGCGGATGTCAATGACTTTTTATACTAGTTTGAACAAGAAATTCCTTACGAGCAGAGGATGTCAGCGATTGACCTTGCAGTAAGAGCCACACTTGCAATATGGTGGCATGCACGCAAGAAACATATCACGTCATGGGACGACTTCAAGAGATTGATGGCGATCAGGTTTTCCAATGACAAAGAGTGTCTACAGAAGAAATATATAGGAGAAAGTGACCCCATGTCACACATTCAGAGTTGTGAACAGAATTGGTCGGACATTCCCGAGGATGAATGGGTTCACTGATTCATTCACACTTTAGATCAAATTCCAAAGAATTGGTACACTGAGACAGAGTTGCGTAGAGGAACAACTACATGGCCACTTATGATAGACAACTTTGAACTCACTTTTGCTTTTGAATCTGAGAACCCAAGCATTAATCAGGCTTTAGACGTTATAAATATTAAGATCTTTGAGGACTGTACCCTATCAGTGTCAGCTCAACCTGATTGGGCTGTTCAATTGGACCAGGCGCTAGAGTGCTATAACTTTGCATCAGAACTAGAGGAGGAGGAGGAGGATCCTCGCAACATCAACATCCCAGAGTCAGAAGGCACTCGCAATGTTGATGGACCAAAGCTAGAGACTCCAGCTATCACCGAGTCTATCAAGATTAAGAAGATCAACATTGGCACAGACACAGAACCAAAGCTTGCATCCATTGGAGACTATTGGAACGATGAAACCGTAGGACACATTGCAGATCTGTTACATGACTACCAGGACTTATTCCCCACTAAGTTCATAGAGATGAAGGGAATAGTTGGAGACTTGGGAGTAATGAGGATACCATTGAAAGAGGATGCTAGACCAATTAAGCAGCGTCCATACAGATTAAATCCTCGGCATAAAGAAAAAGTTAAGGATGAGATCGATAAGATGCTAGCAGCAGGCATCATTGAGAAAGTGGAAGAAAGCGAATGGGTTAGTCCCATGGTCGTGCAAGAGAAGAAAACCAAAGGAGAAATCAGAATCTGTGTCGATTTGCGCAAACTCAACGATGCATCACTTCATGACCCATTTTCGACACCGTTTACTGATGAAGTTCTAGACAATGTGGGAGGACAGGAGGTCTACTCCTTCACCGATGGCTTTTCAGGCTATCACCAGATCAGAATCCATCCAAAAGATCAATCTAAGACCACTTTTGCGACATAATGGGGCTCATTCCAGTATACGGTAATGCCCTTTGGTCTTAAGAATGCACCAGCTATCTTTTCTAGAGTAGTAGTTGTTGTATTTAAAGAGTACATCCATAAATTATTAGAAGTCTATTTTGACGATTGGACTGTATTTGGATTAATTGACAAACATATAGGTGATTTAAGACTGATGTTAGAGAAATGTAGGCAATACCAGATTTCTCTAAACTTAAAGAAATGCATATTCTGTGCGCCATTTCATATTTTTTTCGGTCACATTGTCTATAGACAAGGCTTGATGGTAGATCCTGCAAATATTGCCATCATCGTAAATCTTCCAGCACCTAACTCAGTCAAGTAGTTGAGGGCAGTGCTCAGTCATACCGGGTACTATAGAAAATTTATCAAAGGTTATGCAAAGATCACAGCACCTATGGAAAAGCTGTTAAAGAAAGATGTAAAATTCCTATGGAATGAGGAATGCCAGAAAAGTCTAGACACCCTTAAAGAGAAGATGGTTACATCACCCATCTTAGTATTCCCAGACTAGACCAAGCCATTTCATGTACATGTGGATGCATCTGGCATCGCACTGGGGATCATCTTAACCCAACCAGGAGAAGGAGGTATCGATCACCCTATCGCATACTCAAGCAGAAAACTATCCACCACAGAAAAGAACTACACCACTACAGAAAGAGAAGGATTAGCCATGGTGTATGCTCTACAAAAATTCAGGCACTACCTGCTAGGTGCCTCATTCAAGATGTTCACTGACCACTCCGCTTTGAAGTACTTGGTCAATAAGCCAGTATTAGGGGGACGAATCTGCAGATGGTTACTCCTATTTCAGGAGTATGATTTTGAAATTATTTTCAAACCAAGGAGATTAAATGCCGCACCAGATCATCTGTCACGGATAGACTCAGGAGAAGAGCCAAGTAACCTAGAGGAAAACTTGATCGATGCGCAGTTGTTTTCTATTCAGATCGCAGATGAGTACTATGCTGATATTATTCACTTTCTCACTACAGGATGGGCACCTGTTGAGTTTACCAAGTAGCAAAAGAAACAGCTAGCTATCAAAGCAACAGACTTCACTTTGATTGTGTGACAATTATATAAGTTAGGTCCAAACGAAGTCCTGCGCAGATGCGTCATGCCGCACGAGAAAGAGGCCATTATCAAAGAAGCACATTCCGGTACCGCAGGAAAGCCGACTGCGTAGAAAATCCTGACCGCAGGATTATGGTGGCCTACTTTGTATAAGGATACTAAGGAATTTTGCAGATGTTGCGATATCTGCCAGAGGGTAGGAAAACTTTCGCGGAGAGATGAAATGCCGCTGCGACCACAGATTACGCTGCGCGCATTTGACAAGTGGGCTATAGATTTTGTGGGTCCTATCAACCCACCAGGAAAACAAAATGGCGCAAGATACATCATCACAGGAACAGAATACCTCACCAGATGGGCGGAGGCTAAAGCAGTAAGGAATTGTGATGCTGCTATAGCTGCACAGTTCCTCTTCGAGAACATCAACAGTAGATTTGGATGTCCAGTAATTTTGATGAGCGATCAAGGCACCCATTTCTTGAAACACACTATTGAGGCCTTGACGGAGGAATTCCAGATATAGCACCATAAGAGAACTCCCTACCACCCACAAGCTAATGGTACGGTGGAGGCCTTTAACAAGATTCTAGAAAACGCTCTTACTAAGACCTGCAACAGCCAAAGAAACGATTGGTACCTCAGGGTTAATGCTGTGTTATGGGCTTATAGGACTACATGCAAGAAACTCACATGACATACACCTTTCAACTTAGTGTATGGACAAGAGGCTGTTATGCCTATGGAATATATTATGCCCAGTCTAAGAATTGCTCAGATCACCGAGATGACAGACACAGATACGACGAATGAAAGGCTAGCGCAGCTGCTTTCCTTAGAGGAAGACATGTTCATCGCAGGATTCCATCAGAAAGTGCAAAAGGCACGAGAGAAAGCTTGGCATGACAGGCATGTAAAGAACAAGATTTTTCAGATAGGAGACCTAGTCCTCCTCTACGACAGTAAGTTTGTGAAGTTTCCAGGAAAATTCAAGACGCATTGGTTGGGGCCATACCAGATTCAACAAGTTACAAATGGAGGTGTCGTTCAACTCGGCAAACTGAACGGGGAGCTTCTTCCCACTTTCATTAATGGCAGTAGGCTTAAGCTTTACAGTGCTAGCCACTCCATGTCCCAGCCTTAACTCAGATAGTTATGAGAGTGCAGATGTCCAATGTAGTTGAAAGGAGGCATTGCACCAGTAGTTAGTCTACACCGGCAGGTAAAAAGCATTCGCATGAGGAGAGTTTTTCAGTTGAAAAAAAAACTGTTAAGTTTTTTTTGCACAGGTGATGCGGTGTGACATCGTGGTAAGGCGATGATTCCCCGTGCCACGTACCCAGTTTTGAAAGAGGACAGAGGGCCAGTCAATTCGCCTTCTAACAGGCATTTAATGAAGAAATGACCAGTATACCTTACCGTAGATTTGGCAACAGCATCATAAATTTTCCAGATCTAGTAAATCTTCGACGAGACCGGCGCCTGCACACAAGTTTCGAGGGAAATTTGATCGGATTTCAGCATTTAATAAGGATCGGGATGACGACTGTGGTCTCGTCCATGCAATTAATACCACCGACGGGTTCATCCTAGATGACTGTTGCGTCCGGGATTATAGCCTTCAGCATAAAAGCAGAGATCATTCATTCAGGATGGTTACTTTTACAAGATCCGAGAGCTATAGAGTAAGTTGTTAAGTTTTCCCTGTGCAGAGCTAATTTCGTTATAGAGTGTTGTGATTTTTCTATTTCGCAGCCATTGCCAATCCAGAGTATTGCACTGAGTGGGTTCTGTCCGAGGAGGAACCTTTAGAAGACATTTTGAGATGATTCGAGCGTGGAGGCCTTATGTCCGCTATGACGACACCACCCAAGGGTGTGAAATTAGGTACATCACAGTTTAGACAGCCACCAAGGATGAAGAGTCAAGCGCAGGATGTAGAAGATGTCATCAAAGTCTTAGCTGCAAAGAAGCAGAAAGACGAGCCGATCAATGAAGATAAGAAAACAGAGCAGAAGAATGATGAGAAGAAATCTCCAGCCAGGAAGAAAGTAAAAATGAGAAAAAGAAGGGAACGAGAGAAGGGAGATGACCTATCTCATCAGCTAAGAGAAGAACAAGAGGTTCCAAAGGTCAAGAATGAAAATATGTGGAACCCAAGCAGCATGAATACCTGGAGCGAGTTGCTAAGAAGAAAAGTGAAAGGGAAAACAAACCGAACAAGCAGAACTTCAAGATGCAGACAAAGGCTTGTTCTCGGAATGGAATTCCTAGTTTGTATACCTTTTGCATAAGAAGGCTCCAGACTGAATGAAATTTTTGAGAGGGCTGGAAGATACAGATTTTCCTTGTGATAAAAGTTCTAACCCAGACAAAGAGGAAAGGATATCTGTGGAAGGCTTCTCAAAAGCTTAATATCCTTCAAAGAGATGCTCATCCATGAAATGACCTATATACAGCCTAAAAGTATATCAGGTCTCGCAAGCGACGAGAGCGAGAGCATGACAATAAGGGAAGGAAAGATAAGAGGAACCAACGAACTAAGTTATAGAAACTATGGAGAAAAAAGTCACAGGACTTCGGCAGAAACTTACGAAGACTTCGCAGGAAGCCAAGGAGAAAGTACAGCAGGAGAAGCCCGCTGTTAGTGGCTCGAGGACGAGCCACAAGTAAGTGTTAGGGAACTATTGGAGTAGGGTCTCGCAGCTACAGGAGAAGCTTCCATTTTGGCGGATAGATAGTTTTAGCGAAGATATAAGAGATAAGGTAAAGCTATGACGCTGTAGCATGTTTCTAGCTGTAGATCAGAGCCGAAAATTGTGACTATCGGGGCAGAGAAGTCAAAGAAGATGACAGTACCTGAGTGGCCGAGAAGAGAGAGCTCACCCATTGTATTCAAGGCAGTGGCGAAGACAGGAGGGCTCAGCTACCCTCATAAAGGAAAAAGGGGCAACGAGGCCAAGGTATAGAAGACGAAGGACAGAAAAGGAAGCAGCGCCCAGTACCCACGATCAACGCCGGGAAGCGTGGAAGACTACAGAGAGCTGTGGTGTGACGGAAAGCGGCAGTTCGAGTACAGATAGACCGACTGTCACAATTAGGGTTTTTGGGTTACTGTTGGGACAGGCCCACAGTGTTGTAATGGCGAGACCTTCGGGCCGCCTATAAAGGGATGTATTTTGTATTGTAAAAGGTTAGCTAGTTAGTCAATTAGCTCATTAGCTATTGAGCTAGTCAGATAAACTATAGCTATTCAGATTGTTAGCCAGTTTGAGAGTCCAGTAGTCTGTTAGCTCATAGTTATTTTGTATTGTAATAGAGTCGAGCTCTGGTTCTACTATTCAGTCCATAGTTACCTTACTGTAACCAGTAGCCGATTCCAGGAGTATGTATGTAACAATTCGCAGGGATTGACAGAGAGAGAGAGAGAGAGAGAGAGAATATTGTAAGAAGGCAATATAGAGAAAGAGAAGAGATATAGGAGAGAAGGGCTCCCGACAGAGAGTGCGGAGTTACCCAGAAGATCTCTAGCTGCACAATAGGTTGCAACAGAACTGTGTACTCTCTCAAGACATAATAAACATAGTTTTGTGGACGTAGCTTCTACCCTGGAAGTGAACCACGTAAAACCAGTGTGTTATGTGATTATTTCATGTGATTGTGCTTTACTTAGTTGATATCTGTTATCTGTTACATGAATGTTGTATCTCAGTTAGTAAATGTCTGTATGTCCTCATTCAGTTACAGCATTATAGAAGGTTAAAGGTGGATTTACATGTATCAAGCGTCTGCATATGAGTTTATCAGTGCTTGTTTCACACAGTAATAAGTCATTCTGTTAAAGTGTTTCCAGTATACTTATTCGGCCAGTTAAGTATAGTTGAGGTAGAGTGTGTTGAACTGTGGAAGTTCAAGTCAGAGTGTTTACTATCTTGTTGAAATTTATCCAAGTCATTTCACCCAGTGATATAGCCTTTGGACCGTGAGGGTCGTAATGGGTTGTACTATAGAAGATATCGCATTGACAGTAGGCGATATCGCACTGCCATAGGAGCTGCGGTGTGAGATATCGCAGAGCGCAGGTTAAGCGGAAGGGAGAGTTTCACACCGGCCGAGTCGTTGCGATGCGATAGGAGTCCTTCCCCTGTCAGAACCCGCGAGTAAGAGAGAACCGCGCATCGCAGAGAGATCTCGCTGGCTAAGAGAAACCGCGAGACCCTAGGATGCTATAGAACCTGGTTGAGGGCACCTGAGTCTTCGACCAACCCATAAGATCACTTCGGGTGAGACTTCAGGCCATTTTGCAGTCTGTTGCCGAAAGGGCCAGTGAGTTAGGGGTGTTGTTGGTATATGTATATTAGTAAACCCGGGTCTTCCCAGATAGCCAACATATGTCAAAGTTCATTTGGCTCTACCGATTCATGGACCAAGGCTTGTTCTGGATGGCCCTTCAATTTGTATAGTCCTCCTTCTTGTTCTCGAATCACTACTGCATCATCTATAGTCTTTCCTTTTGGCCACATACGGACTTGGCCATCTATAAATGCAACCCTCATTCCTTTTGCATCCAATGCAGAGATGGAGAGAAGGTTCTTCTTTAGTCCTGGTACAAATAGGACATCCTTCATCTTCATAAACTTTCCAGAATCTAGTTTATTGAAGGATTCACCACTACCTTTTACTGGATACTGGTAGTCATCTCCAAGTTTCACCTGGTCAGGTGACTCATGTTCAGAAAGTTTCACAAAGGATTCCTTGAATCCTATCATATGTTTGGAAGCCCCACTATCAATGAGCCAATCATTGCTTCCATGTGTAACAGTGCTTGTGAGGACAGAAATCAAAACATATTATTCTTCACTAGAAGAATCTTCACTTTCTTCTTTGGATTTTTTCCTGGGAGGTTCATCATCCTCTGTAGTGTGAGAATAATGTCTTTTATTGCTTCCCCTCTTCTTGTGAGAGCCATTTTTGTTTCTAGGACATTCTCTAGCATAGTGTCCTTTCTCGTCACATGTATACCATATGATTTTAGACAAATCTTTATTAGATATTCTAAGATTACCTTTCTGGTGAGAAGGATTACCTTTGTGATATTTTGTTCTGCTACTCTTGGAGTGTACTGTGAGAGCTTGATCTTCACTTCTCATATTTTCTTCTCAAGCTACTATCCCAGCTTCTTCTTGTGATCATTCCTCCCATAATCTATTGAATTTGAATAGCTTATTTCTGGCACAGATCCCTTGAATAAAGGAGTCCCATGATCTAGGGAGGCCATTCAATGTGGTCATCACAATTTCTGCATTCTCCACTTCTTCATCCACTGCTTCAAGTTGTTCTTTGATCTAGGAGACCCTTGTGAAGTATGACTGTATAGTCTCTTCATTTTGGATCTTCACATTCTTCAACCGGTTCGTCAAAGTCATCTTCTGATTTATGTTCTTTCCTTCAAACAATTTGGTCAGGGTATCAAACATTGCTTTAGGTTTCTTTAGGGAGGACACATGTGGTATGAGGTGGTCCTTGATTGAATCAACAGTAATCCTTTTATCCATGAACAATTTCTTTTTGTGTAAGGCCTTAGCCTCATCTCCCTCTGGAACTGGAACCTCTTCATTGATGTAAGAGTCTAACTCATTTTCTTCTAGGACCAGGGAGATCCTATACTTCCAGGCTTGGAAGTTATTATCTCCCTCAATATTTTCATCAATCTTGGTGTGATGAGACATCCTAATTGAGAACCTCAAATGGAAATACAAAATATTTAGAGCTTAGCAATTTGAGAAGCTGAAAAATGGATCTGGAGCTAATCTTCTGTAGTGTTGGTTTTCTGGTTCTAGGGAAAAATAGGGTTTGACTTTGTTGGAGTTCTACCCAACCAAAAACCTTGATTCTTGTATGTAAACTTCGATTTTGAGGAGGAGAGTAATCCTATCCTAGGCTCACTCAAAAATTTCTCTTCAATGAAAAGCCCTAATTTCCCGATGTAGTGGTAGGTCAAAAACTGAAAATGCTCAAAATCAGATTCTGCTTCGACAAAAATATGCGCCCTTCAATGGAGGTTCATCCCAGCCTCCTTTTGTTGATGGATTGTGGAGAGAGACCCAAAACGTAATAAGCCCTAGCTTTCGTAGCTGCACATTGTCTTCTTCTTAGGTTAGCTCTAATACCATGTTAGATTTTTATCTATTTCAACAATATGATCTTAGGATATTTACTGAGAGAATAACAAGCACAACAATCAATCACATGAGACAATGAACACAAAGATTTTCCTCGGGGAAACCATAAAGGAGGAAACCCTGCAACTTCCTCAGAGATAGAATGAGCACCAAAAGTAAAACCCAAAGATACAAAGATGATCTCTCGACAACAGTTGTCTCTCTCTCTCTTGTCCCAGCTTCATCTCTCTCCAAGTTATGCACTACAACTGACGGTGAGTGAATATATGTTAAATAGAGAGGCTCTCTCTTGTCCCATTTAGAAACAACTATATATAAGTGGTGTTAGACATAGGGAAACATAGACATAAGTTGCATTGGAGAAACAAAACAATTGTTTTCATAGGCGGGGAAGGGAAAGTGATTGTAGAAAAGTTCATAGAGTTTTCCTAATTGTCCTGCATATAATTTACATCCATGCATAAGAATTTGATATGATGTCTTTTCCTTTTGTGATGTTCTTGGAAATGAAATGTTCACACAATGAAAACATGAAAATTTTCCAAATTCCAATTTTTACTTCTCTTGAAGAGGTATTTTATTGTCATTTTATTTGTTATGAATAGGTTGTGAGAGAGCAATAGTGGCTTGGGAAAGTAATGGGAGAAAAATGCATATTAAATCATGCTTGGAAGTAATATTTGAAGAGGATTAATATATGAGACATTTATTCCCAAAATTATTATATAGACTCTCTTATCCCTAGGGATGATGCACTACTTCTTAGGCAAGGAGGTGTGGCAAAATGCGGATGGAATTTTCCTTGGTCAAGGAAAGTATGCAGTGGATATTCTAAATAGATTATGAATGATGGACTACAATGCAATAGCCACACCTATGGCATTGAACTTGAATCTTATATGTGATGCTTCATCAGAATCGATCAATGCCACGATGTGTCGCCAAATCATTGGTTCATTGATGTAATTGACGGATACAAGACTGAACATATCATTTTGTATGAACACCTTGAGCCAGTTCCTGACGGATCCAAGACATGTTCACGTGGTTGATGCAAAGCGTGTATTGAGGTACATAAAGGGTACAATCAAGTATGGGCTCAAGTATGATGTGAATCAGAAGATTAAATAGCATGGGTATGTTGATTTTAACTAGGAAGGTAGCACCACTTATAGGAAGAGCACTTCGGGTTACTGCTTCAATTTGGAATCCATCATGATCTGTTGGTTTAGCAGGAAGAATTCTTGTATCGTGCTTAGTACAATCGAGGAAGAGCATGTTGCAGCTTGCTCATCTAGTTGTGAGGAAGTATGGTTGTAGAAACTACTATCTGATTTGTTTGATCTCCAATTAGATGTGACTTGTATCTATTGCTACAACCATAATTATGTGATGTTGTCAGAGAACTTGGCGTTCCATGACAAGTCGAAGGATATCAAGATTAAGTTCCACTGTATCAGGGATATGGTGTAGAGAGGATCAATGTAGCTCCAATACATGGAAACATACGAGCAAATAATTGATGTATTGACTAAGCCACTAGCAAGAGTGAAGTTCGAGTACTTCAATGAAAGACTTAGTGTGATCCAAAACGAGGCCCTGAGAAAGAGGGAATAGCGAGTCCTGGAATGCTCCTATGTTAGAGATAGTGAGAGATCAGAAGACGCAGATGCATGATATCTCACATGGGAAAGTAGACAATTTGTCCTTCGGTGGAAAATATCATAATGTGGACCTATGTAGGTTGCTCGAACGTAATCATTCATGTGCGTTGTCCTAGAGTGTAAACGATCCTGGCATGGAACACAGGTATGTGTACTATTTTTCATTTATACATGATTTCTCACATAAGACTTGGATATATTTCTTGAAATGGAAAAATGAAGTGTTCAGTAAGTTCAAGGAATTCAAATCCTTGGTTAAAAAACACACTGAGAGTAAGATCAAGAATCTGTGGTCGGATAATGGTGGATAGTTCACCTTAGAAAAATTCAAGGAACTCTGCAGAGAGTTTGGGATTAAAAGGGAGTTGAGAACTCCATACAATCCCCAAGAGAATGGAATTTCAGAATGAAAGAACATAACTATAATGGAAGCAGCGAAAGCAATGCTACATTGCCAGGATCTTCCGATGCACCTTTGGGAAGAAGCAATGAGGAAAGTTGTGTATGTACAGTACCATACTCCTTATTTAGTACTCGATAAGAAGACTCCTGAAGAGGTTTTCTCAGGAGAGAAGCCAGAAGTCAACCATTTCATAATATATGGTTTCCCATTATACATACACATCCCAAAGGAGAAGAGGACCAAGCTTGATCCTTCAGGGAAGAAGGGAATATTCGTAGGATACAGTGATACCTCAAAGGCCTACCAAATATACTTCCCATGATTCAAGAAGATTGACATCAATAGAGATGTAACATTTAATGAAGACTCAACATACTCCAGATCTAGAAAACTAGCTATTGAATAGGTCAAGGAACCTAAAGGAACTAGAGTCCAATATACAACAATGGAAGAAGCAATTCCAGAAGACCATGAAGATCATGACATCGCAGAACCAAAAGAGACTGTAGAGACATTTCAAGAGGAGAACTCCCATAAGAGAAAACCAGCATGGGCATCGGAGCTAATACAAGAAGCATAAAGGTATGGTGCTCTAGATGGGATGCATAGAGAAAGGAAAAGACCAAAACTTTACAATAGCTATGTGGCCCTGCTATGTGACATCATTGACAAATAACCTTCCAACTATGAAGAGGCTACAAAAAAGAAAGAATTAAAGGATTCCATGATTGAGGAGTACCAGTCGATTATGAAAAATGATGTCTGGGAGATAGTTCCAAGACCAGAAGGGAAGTATGTTGTGAATTTGAAATGGATCTACAAGATCAAGCATTATGCATATGGTAGCATCGAGAAACACAAGGCAAGATTCATGGCATGTGGCTTCTCACAAAAAGAAGCCATATACTACAATGAGACATTTGCACCTGTAGCAAGGTACACTTCCATTAGATATTTAGTTGCATTGGCTATAGTAATGAAATGGAAGATACACCAGATGGATGTCAAGACAAGATTTTGAAATGGTGTAGTTGAAGAGGAAATGTACATAGAGCAGCTACTCGAATTTGAGACACATAACAGGAAGACTCATGTGTGCAAATTAAATAAGGCCTTGTATGGATTGAAACAGGAACCCAGGACATGGTACGACAAGATGGATACCTTCGTGATGAGCTTCAGCTTTACTAAGAGTAAAGTGGATTCCAACCTTTAATTCAAGGTTGAAGACGAAAGATCGATGATGCTACTGCTGTATGTCAAAGACCTATTCCTGACATGAGAGGAATCAATTGTGAGAATTACTTCACGGTGAGATATAGGAGCTAAGGCAATCTTCACAATCTAAGCTATTCACAAAATATGCAAGAAAATAGTAAAAGAGAGAAAAATAACACAGATAGATGGTGCCAATAACTGATGTTTCTATTAGTGTACAACTTGCAGATATGTTCGGTACATACTTATAATACATTGGGAGAATATCGTTAGCCTATGGAGGCCATTTGGATGCATACTTGTTTTAGGCTATGATTTGACCCCAAAACCCCTTAGGTGGACTAATTAACTTCCAAACCATCCCAAATAGTCATGAATGCTAGTGTGAACATGGATGAAGCAAGTTGGATCATAAATGAGGGTAGGTTAGGAATTGGTGAGCACATGTGTGAGTGGGAGAGGCTCTAGGAGGCAATAAATTCCAAAAGAAGGCCAAAAGTCACCACTAGCACTCATGGTCAAACAAGATCCCTGATTTAAGGGATAGGGAGCACTCCAATGGAGAATGTCATCAATGAGGGCACCTGAGTTGTCGAGATGATCAAAATAGAGTGCCTCAACTATCAGAATGATCAAAGTGGAGTGCCTCAACTGTGAGTAAATGAGCCAAAATCACCTATTAGACCAAGATTGATCAGTATAACCTAAGTTAGGCCATATGACATAAGTACAAGACAAATGAAAATGTATCCTCGGTGTATGACTATGGTACTAAGGTGGATTATTTCCCTAACACCCCCCCCCCCAACCCTTAAGCATAACTTAGTACATTCTATACCAAATGATTATTGAGGCCTTGGCAACTAAGGCTCAAGTAACCTCTTACAACAACAACAACAAATTATTTTTCCATGTAAAATGAGGAAAGAGGAAAAACCTCATGGCAAAAATCCTCCCTCAAGAATGGACATGACACAGCGATGATAAAAAATGTATTCAATAGGTCATCTTCTTCACTTGAATGAGCTGGAAGAACAAGTTCTTGGTAATGGACTTGGTGAAGATGTTGTGGATGCCAAGATCATGAATTAGTGCATCAATGTGTTGTACACAAAGAACATGTGGAGAGGCCCCTTGAAGCTCATCATTTGCTGATGGAGGGGAATCATAAGAATTTATATTGCTACAAGCATACTCTGATCTGCAAGCATAATCAATAATGGAAAAGATATCTCTCCAAACTCTTTCCCAAATAACAACAAAAGATTCAACAAAATCGGCATCATGTGTAGCTGCCATATCATGAATTAAACCGTCAATCTTCTTCCCAATTTGATGAAGCACCTTCATAACTCTATAAAAAAGCTCATGAGGCTCTAAAATATCAGAATAGATGTCATATACAATAGAAAATATCATAGGTATAGTGTCTCCAGGACCTAATGTGTCCATAGTTGGAGAAGAGTGGGCAACTAGATCACACTGACAGTTGAGCGAACCTGTATGGTCTAGAGACTTCAACATTGAAACATAGGTGGTGATATCATTTCCATACATATGGAAAATCAGTCCCATGAAGTCCAATTCCATGTCTGGCCAACCAGTGATATGCAATACATAAAAGCAACATACACAAGTGACATAGTATTGGAAACTAGGCAATTTTGAGATTTTCCAATTAGTGAACTTGAGGGTTGTCAGGTATTTTGGGAATCAAATGGTTGGGTAAATGAGTCTATGACTATCATAACCTGCATATTATCCTGTATATCACCTTCAAAATTAGAATAGGAAGTATCTGAATGGAGTGGGAAAGAGCTTTGAGAAGACAAGTCAGAAACTAGTGAAAATGACTAGTTTTTTGAGGAAACTTTGGTGAACTATTTGGGGATTATTCCAAGGAAGGGATGGAGGTTTTAGATTATGATATATCAGACTGTAAATAATAAGAAAATACATCTGAAACATTTGATGAGAAATGAGTTTTTGCCTCGCACTATGTTATAACTGGTCCTTGTTCTTAGTTTATATGTTCCTTTTGTCCTAATTTTCAACTATTAGCTTAAAATGATTTTACATTTTATGTTGATTTTAAGAATTTTGGACAATCAATAATTTTGGTTGGATTTAATGTTTTTAATGGTTGAATTATTTCATTATTTTAGTTTTAAGGTTTGTCTTTTGGGCTTATTAGTTAATATGTACATCTTTAATCTTTCAAAAAATTATAATTAAAGTTTATTCCAAGTTTTGATTTATAATCTAACTCTCATTTTTTAGTCCTTTGTCAAATATTTTCATGAGGAGATTCTTGTAGCAGCTCTGTTTTTCCTGTTTTTTTCATTGTCATTGGGAGTAGATTACGAGGCGATAGAAGTGAATTCAGGAAAACCAAAAGAGGTTTTTGTCCACAACAGAATCATTCACAAAAACCTCTCTTGATTTTGCAGCAACTATTATCATTTGAGAGATTAGAATTCATCTTTGTGGCCTATTTTCAGGGTTTGAATTATTTAATAATTTCATGTTTTAGTCACAAATTTGCAGCACGTATTCTGATCAATTGAAGAGGAATTTTGAAAAACCAAGAGAGGTTTTTTTTCATAACATACTCATTTAAAAAAACTGCTCTTAGTGTTTTCACAGGTCTCTCATATTGAGATATATGAAGGCATATTTGAGACCCAAATTTCCAGAAATTCGCCAAATTTCCCCAAATCCGATTTGCTATTTTTGGGTGAATTATCTTTAAAGATTTTAAGTTATCATGTAACTAATTGATGTAACTTTTTCAAATTTTGACCTAAAAGGTAGTTATGGAACTACTTTACTTTTGTGATGATAAAAGGAAGACAAACATACAATTTTGGGGTGGGATTTTTCACTCAAGGAGAGGCTTTTGGAACTTTGATTTCTCAAGTTATCACTTATAACTCTTATGTAAGTGGATGCTTGTTATTGATTATATAAAAACTGATAAGCCATTTTACCTGTCATGCTTTTTCATTTTTGATCTGGTTGATTTCTTAGTCTACAATTTCATTTCTTGTTTAAAGGTTTATTCATGTAAATGATGGTAGCCTATGGGTGGAATTAGTATTTCATGTGTAATGTTTATGGCTTATTGGGATTTGTTTAATCCTCAGTTTATCCAACTTGCATGATTCAGTTCTGTATTAGTTTGTTGTTGTTTATTTCCTCCTTGATTGATGAAGTTTTCAACCAAAACCCTAAAAACTTGTTTTACTTAATTTTGTTTTATGAGATTGTGTTGGCTTGTTCTTTAGTAGTCTGAGAAGAATTTCTGGCACTAACATCTTTGGCGTCGTTGCTGGGGACGAAGTTGAAGTATATATTCCCTGGGATATCATTATTCGTCTGATTTTGAGAGGTGAATAAAGTCAGAAAAATATTTTAGACTACAATGTTTCACAAGCGACTCCACGATTAAAGATTCCACTACAAGGAGAACTTTGTTGACAGAAAAATGAAGAAGCCAAATAGAAAGACTAGGTATCAGCTTATTACTTTACTCCATGAGGTTTTGTTCTTATTCATCAGTTCTTTCCTATCTTTCCCATTGCATGTCAAAAGAATTATTTTTTGTTTTGTCTATTCCAATGATCATAAACCTTCAAGTACACATCCCTCTTTGAAAGAAGAAAATATGTATTCTTATTGTTTTATTGATGTTGATCCTATTCCTTCATGTGAAATACATGTGCAGCATGATATACATATACCCATATCCCTTGAAGCTAATTATTCTGGTCATCTTGCAGAGAATAAAGCTAATCTATTACCTTCTACCATCACTGCTGAAACTTGCGAACATCTTGTTGAACCTCATTTTCAACTCACAAATTTTCAGTCTAAACTCGGACAGAAGATGTTTAAACCTCTTAGGTTGCCATCTCTCTTACATCCTTACCCTTCCTACTTTGTTGAATATCTTCCCCATTTTACTGAAAAAGACCATATTACAACAGAGAAGCATTTAGAATCTTTTCATAATTTCATTGATAATTTTGAAATCATGCATGAGAAATGTTCATTAGAGAGAATTTGAGGTCAAAAATGGGCCTCAAAAGGACCAAAATGTACTATAAAAACCAACCAATTACATTATAGTAGATGACATCATCCCCCATGGTTGAGGTGGCATTGCATGAGTTAAGAATGCTTATTTGTCACATTTTCTATGGTGGATGAAAATCCATAGTTAACCAAGGTAGTGGTACAAGTACTTTTAAGTCATAAAGTGAAGTACTCACAATAAAAGTCATTTCACGCTTTCTCATAAAATAATATTATTGTTATTTTGAAGTAAAGTACTCACAATTCACTTTCTCATAAAATAATATTATTGTCATTTTCAAGTAAAGTACTCATAATTCATAAAAATGTCTTTTCACATTTTTTTATAAAATAATATATTGTCATTTCCATGTTTTTTAATTTTAAATTATATATTCACTCAATTGTATTTAATATCATAATGTCAAACTAATATATATATATATAATCTTGTACTTTTAAAATAAATTTAATTCATGAATGATATTTATATAAAAAAAATATGTTAGTTATGCATATAAATTAAATTCATTTTTGTTTAATTTTATTTACAAGTTCAAGACAAATAAATGTTAAAGGACAACAAATTTTTGGGAATTTACAATGAATCTTAGTCACATCATTCTAGAGTTATTTTATTAATTTTATTTATAGTCAATTTAGAAAAGTAACTCAACCATGGTTATTTATATTGTGCATAAAAAGTAGTGTAGGAGGTGAGTTGTCATATATACCTACCCCATAAAACCCCTAACTCATAATATTTTAATATATCTTATATTTTTGTAGTACATCTCTTAGGAGGCCCATTTTTGACCTCTTCTCGGCCACTCAGGTACTGTCATCTGGAGATGTTGGGTTTTGGTTTCGAAATTTAAAAGCTTGACTACAGGTACTCACCCATTGTATTCAAGGATTATGAACTAAGAAAAGTTTGCTGACTTTTTTTATGATAATATACTTTCAGTGGATTATAGTAGAAATTTCTTAGTTCCTACTATGATATTATCATGTTATGAAGAAGAAGTTGCTACTCTTCAACCTCTTATTATTGATATAAGAAATAAGTTGCCATTCTTGACATATGGTCACTTTCAGAATTTTATTTGTTCAAGTTTTAATCAAGGGTTTTATTTAAAGGTTGAGAAGCAGTTTGAAAAGCCCTTGGTTTCCATTCTTGATCCAAAGTTTAAAAAGAATAGCAATGGAGAGGAAGAGAATGCTTCACTTTATGATGAATATAATGAAGACATTAAAGTTTTAAATCAGAAATTTCATGATACCATGGCTTCTTGGATGGAGTTGTATTTTTCAAAGGTTTCTAATGTTCCAGCTTTTGGCATACTTCATATTTCCAATCATAAGTATTAGCTTCCCACGGACTCTTTATTACATTTACCACATCTTTTGTGGGTTTTCTCAAACAATAGCATGCATGGAATTATGATTCTTAGTCAAATGGTTTCTTGGCTTCACTGGAAGTATGATTACACTTGATTGGGTTGTTTCCTCTGATTAGAAGTAGGAGTAAACAGTAGAATAAGCTCGCTATATGAGCATGTAGATTCTTTTTAGTATGCTGGTTTGTAGCAATATTTTGTCATTTCAGGGGTATGTGTTCAGAGTTTGAGAAAGTTGTAGAGATTTGGTAAATGACTCCATCACCCAATGAATAAGGCACAAGGTCTACATGTTCTTGAAGCCTCACAAGGAGGAATTCATCCTCCAGCAAGAGCTAGATGTTATAACTAGATCTTGTTCTTAGTTTATCTGTTCTTTTTGTCCTAATTTTCAACTGTTGGTTTAAAATGATTTTACATTTTATGTTGATTTTAAGAATTTTGGACAATCAATAATTTTGGTTGGATTTAATGCTTTTAGTGGTTGAATTATTTCATTATTTTAGTTTTTAAGGTTTGTCTTTTGGGCTTATTAGTTAATATGTACATCTTTAATATTTCAAAAACTTATAATAAAAGTTTATTCCAAGTTTTGATTTATAATCTAACTCTCATTTTTGAGTCCTTTGTCAAATATTTTCATGAGGAGATTCCTGTAGCAGCTCTATTTTCCCTGTTTTTGTCATTGTCATTGGGAGCAGATTACAAGGAGATGGAAATGAATTCAGGAAAACAAAAATAGGTTTTTGTCCACAATAGAATCATTCACAAAAACCTCTCTCAATTTTGCAACATATATTATCATTTGAGAGATTAGAATTCATCTTTGTGGCCTATTTTCAGGGTTTGAATTATTTAATAATTTCCTGTTTTAGTCACAAATTTGCAGCACGCATTCCAATCAATTGAAGAGGAATTTTTAAAAAACAAGAGAGGTTTTTGTTCATAACATACTCATTTAATAAAAACTCTCTCAGTGTTTTTACAGGTGTCTCAGATCGAGAGATATGAAGGCGTATTTGAGACCCAAATTTACAGAAATTCACCAAATTTCCCCAAATCCGATTTGCTATTTTTGGGTTAATTATCTTTAAAGATTTTAAGTTATCATGTAACTAATTGATGTAACTGTTTCAAATTTCAACTTAGAAGGTAGTTATGCAACTACTTTACTTTTGTAATGATAAAAGGAAGACAAACATACAGTTTTGGGGTGGGATTTTTCACTCAAGGAGAGGTTTTTAGAGCTTTGATTTCTCAAGTTAGCACTTATAACTCTTATGTAAGTGGATGATTGTTATTGATTATATATAAACTGATAATCCCTTTTACCTATCATGCTTTTTCATTTTTTATTTGGTTGATTGCTCAGTCTACAATTTCATTTCTTGTTTACAGGTTTATTCATGTAAATGCTTGTAGCCTATGGGTGGAATTAGTATTTCATGTGTAATTTTTATGGCTTATTGGGATGTGTTTGATCCCCAATTTATCCAACTTGCATGATTCAGCTCTGTATTAGCTTGTTGTTGTTTATTTCCTCCTTAATTGATGAAGTTTTCAACCAAAACCCTAAAAACCTGTTTTACTTAATTTTATTTTATGAGATTGTGTTGGCTTGTTATTTAGTAGTCTAAGAACAATTTCTGGCACTAACACACTCAAAGCATGCATGCACTTACAATTTTTTTGTTCCAAAGAGAGCTTGCGCTCCCCTCTTCTTGCAAAATATGGAACATCAATATTGTTCTCCTCGAGGAGCTTGGTCATGATGTCCATATTCTTTCTGAAGAATTTTATTTCATTATGTGAATCTATGCATTAAACACGTGTGGGATTCTCTCTCTCACTCTTCATCCTCTTGGATTTCAAATCCTCATATGTTGAACTGGAGCTTTTTGTATCCGAATGATTCTTATACTTCACTCTTTGTTGCTTCAAATCCTTGAATTTCTTATTTCCTTTGGCTTCATTTGACACACCAGCAGCAAGGGATTGATCCTTGTTGGATTTGATGGTACCCATTTGCACTAACTTGTATTTCTCCTGATTCAGTGACTCCATGAAGTCTTCTAGTACATGAATCCTCCAATTTCTAGCTGTGAGCTTGCTTGAGTGGAATATCGAAACAAACACATAATACTTAGGACCTAGCTTAGAAAGGATAGACAATATAAGCTGCTCTTCTTTCTTCTCTATTCCACATTGTTTCAGCTGAAGCACCAATGCTTTGAACTTGGTGAAGAATTCTTGGGTAGTCTCATAGTGAGTTGGGCTCAGTGAGATCAACTCATTTTCAAGCTGGTGGCCTCTCATCTCATCATTCTTCCCAAACATTGCATCAATCTTGAGCCATACTTCGTTGGGAGTTTTTAGAATTTTTTCATGGAAGATAAAGTCTCTCAAAATGTTAAGACAAACCATTCCAAATGCTTCATCAAGCCTGTTGAAATACTTTGATTTCTCCATAGCAGAGTTGGGTTTGACTTCTGTTGGTCGCTGGGCAGACCCGGGTTTACTATAATGTACCAACAACACCCCTAGCTCACTGGCCCTTTCGATGACAGATCGCGGAGCGGCCTGAAGTCTCACCCAAAGTGATCCTAATGGGTTGGCCAAAGACTCAAGTGTCTCGACCAAGTTCTGTATAGCGTCCTGTGTGCGTCTCGCAGCTCTTCTTAGCCCGCGAGATGTCTCTCTCTACGATGCGCAGTTTCCTCTTACTCGCGATAACTCTAACCCTTATCGCATCGCCGCGTCCTGGGAAACACGTAGCTCTTTCCTCCACTTGATCCTTAACCGCAGCGCACCACAGCTCCTCTGATGGTGCAATATCACCTCCCTGCGATATCCTACCGCTGCGACTCAGCGTACCTAGCGTACTGGTGTTCAACTTACAGCACTCAACGCACAAGGCTATTTTACACTGCGACTCTTAACTGTCTCAAGTGAAGCTTAGACAAACTCTTATACAGAATGCTTAAAGACTTCAACTAGCATTTATCCTTCTATAATGCTGTAAACTGAATAACATACACATACATTTACTATAAGCAAAGTTCACATAATGAACGACAGATATAACAAGTAAATACAATCACTTGAATCAATCACATAACGCTCTGATTTTACGTGGTTCACTTCCAGGGTAGAAGCTACGTCCACAGAACTGTGTTTCTATATTATAACTTGAGAGAGGTACACAGTTCGGCTGCACCGCATATGCATCTAGAGATCTTTTGGGTAACTCCGCACATAGCCTGGAGCCCTTTTCTCTTAGATCTCTTCTCTATATTTCCTTCTTACAATATACTCTCGCTCTCTCTCTCTCTCTGTCAATCCCTGCGGATTGTTACAATACAAAATAACAGTGAGCTAACAGACTACGGGACTCTCAGACTCGCCAATTTCTGAATAGCTACCAATAATTTGACTAGCTGGATGGCTTAAAATGCCCAAAATGCCAACCTTTTAGAATACAAAATACATCCCTTTATAGGCGGCTCGAAGGTCTCGCCATTACAACACTGTGGGCCTGTCCCAACAGTAACCCAAATCCCTAACTAATGACAGTCGGCATATCTGTACTTGGGGTAGCCGCTTTCCGTCACACCACTGCTTTCTGCAGTCTTCCATGCTTCCCAGCACTGACCATGGGTACTATGCACCGCTTCCCATCTTCTGTCCTTCGTCTTCAATACCTCGACCTCATCGCTCCTTTTCCTTTATGAGGGTAGCTGAGCCCTCCTGTCTTCGCCGCTGCCTTCAATGCAGTGGGTGAGCTCTCTCTTCTCGGTCGCTCAGGTATTGTTGTCTTTCTTGACTTCTCTGTTCCAACAGTCACGGTTTCTGGCTCTGCTCTGCAGCTAGAAACATGCTACGGCATCGTAGCTTTACCTTATCTCTTCGTCTTTGCCAAACTGTCTATCCGCCAAAATGGCAGCTTTTCCTGTAGTTGCGGGACTCTGCTCCAACAACTTCAGTCCCCATGGTGACTTTGTACAATCCTTTTGACCTTAGCTCAATCACCATTTAGTCCTTCCATTCAAAATAGTTGAATGGGGTCAACAATACATGAGTATGCTCCATCCTGATTGCGCACTGAGTGACAGAAACACTATTGTACCTGCAATGCAAACACTTAAATTTTCTGGAAAATTCCCTAAACAGCAACTCAAACAGTCTATTTTTGATTTGAAGCTCCACAAAGCTCTGATACCATGTGAGAATTTCTTCACATTGGGATCTAGGAGCTAAGGCAATCTTCACAATCTAAGCTATTCACAAAATATGCAACAAAACAGTAAAAGAGAGCAAAATAACACACATAGATGGTGCCAATAGTTGATGTTTCTATTAGGTCAAAACTTGTAGATATTTATGGTACATACTTATAATACATTGGGAGAAAATCGTTATCCTATGAATTCCATTTGGATGCATACATGTGTCGGGTTATGATTTGACCCTAAACCCCCCCAGGTGGACCAATTAGCTTCCAAACCATCCCAAACAGTCACAAATTTTAGTGTGAACATGGATTAAGCATGTTGGATTATAAACGATGGAGGGCTAGGCATGGGTGAACACATGTGTGAGTGGGAGAGGCTCTAAGAGGCAATATATTCCCAAAGAAGGCCAAAAATCGCCACTAGCGCTCATGGTCAATTAAGATCCTTGATTTAAGGGAAGGGGAGTGCTCCAGGGAAGACTGCCATCAATGAGGGCATCTGATTTGTCAGGATGATCAAACTAGAGTGCCTCAACTATCAGAATGATTAAAGTGGAGCGCCTCAACTGTGAGTAAATGAGCCAGAATCACCTAATATACCAACATTGATGAGTATAACCTAAGTTGGACCATATGACATAAGTAAAAGACAAATGAGAATGTATCCTAGGTGTATGACCATGGTACTAAGGTGTATTATTTCTATAACGGAACTCATTGTATATGCAAAAGGGAAAGCTTACCACTGAGTTCAAGATGAACTATTAGAGAAAATTTGGATAAAAAATGGGCCTTTCAAACCTAATTCAAATTCCAATTCATCATGTATTAGCCAATCAATTTTTTTTTAAATTCAAACGCCATATAGGTCTTAAACCATTTTTTATTATTTAATTGGGGACAGGTTGAAGTTTTTAATAATATAATTTGTCTACTCGATGTTGTTTGAAATTATCTTAGATATTAATAATAAAATTGTTAAATTTTTTATCATTTAAGCAATGTGATCTTAGGATCTTATCTGAGAGAATAACATGCACAACAATAAACACAAGAGACAAGAGACACAAAAAAATTTCCTTGGGGAAACCATAAAAGAGAAAACCCTGCAACTTCCTCATAGATAGAATGAGCACCAATGGAAAAACTAAAACCCGAAAAACATAAAGATGATCTCCGACAGTAGTTGTCTCTTTCTCTGATCCCAGCTTCTTCTCTCTCACTCATGCACCCCAATTGAGTGAGTGTGTGTGTAATAAATAGAGAGGCTCACTCTCTATTTATATTCTTTCATTCACTTAACCTTTAACTCTGTTATGTAGGATCAAGTAACCATAACTGGGGTACTAATGACCCGACTTACATTAACTCACCTAGGGTTGACTTCTCTAGGAGATTCTAATAACCCGAGTGCCCCACAACTATGGGGACTTTAACCCTTGAACAATAAGGAGGGTTACCCACTATGACTTTACATGAATTGTTTACATTATTGAATCTCTCGATAGGAACATCGGGGTATGACATGACTCAATTACATTATAGATACTTCCCAAAATAAAAATCAAGGTACAATACATAAGATATACAAGTGAATACATTCTAAAGTTACAAATACATCAACAATCCCTCTTAACTAGGAAGCTATTCTCTTGACACAATTTATCAGCACAAGTCTTCTTCTCTGTATCATTTGGATCATCACCACTGGATTTGGATCATCACTCGATCTGGATCATCACCACTGGATTTGGATCATCACTCGATATGGATCATCACCACTGGATTTGGATCATCACTCGATCTGGATCATCACTTGATCTGGATCATCATCACTGGATCTGGATCATCACTCGATCTATATCATCATCACTGGTGCTATCTCTTGATTCTTCTCATCATAGAAAGTTCTATAGAGCCAACCCTTTTTCATGTTGGTTGTAGGCCTAGCCTCCATGTAGGTATTCTTCAGCGCTTATATCTAACCCTAAGTCAGAATGGCCCGCCCAACACTTACATCTGACCATGGGAGGAACACATCCAACAACCATATCATAAAGGCACACCCAGCAATCGCATCTGAACATGGGAGGAACACATCCAAGAACCGTGTCAGAAAGGCCCATCACTTACATTCACCAGCATGATAGGACACACCTACTATCATCTATGAAAAGGCACTGCACTTACAATCACTAGCATGGTAGGACACACCTACTACCATCTATGAAAAGGCACAGCGCTTACAATCACTAGCATGGTAGGACACACCTACTACCATCTGTGAAAAGGCACAGCACTCACAACCAATAGCATGATAGGACACATCTAGTATCATCTATGGAAAGGCTCAGCACTTACAACCACGAGCATGATAGGCCACACCTACTATAATCTGTGGAAAGACATAACACTTATAATCACCAGCATGGTAGGACACACCTACTACCATCTGTGAAAAGGCTCGGCACTTATAATCACCAGCATGATAGGACACACCTACTATCATCTGTGAAAAGGCCCTGCACTTACATCTGATCATGTGGGAACCAATCCCACAGTCACATCAGAATGGCTCTCAGCCCTAGGTTGAGGATTCATGGTAACTAACCAGGTTTCTCCATTCTCTCGGAGAATGGCATTCAACGCTTATATATGATCATGTGGGAACACATCCCTCAATCACATCAGAATGGCCCTCAGCTCTAAGCTGATTATTCCCGGTAACTGACCAGGTGCCTCCATTCAGAGAATGGCATTCAGTGCTTATATTTAATCATGTGGGAACACATCCCTCAATCACATCAGAATGGATCTCAGCTCTAGGATGAGTATTCCCGGTAACTGACCAGGTGCCTCCTTTCAAGGAATGGCATTCAACGCTTATATCTGATCATGTGAGAACACATCTCATAGTCCCCTCAGAATGGCTTAGCACTCACATATGACCATGGAAGGAACCAATGCTCTCACCATGATAGAATGGCTCAGCCCTTACATCTTACCATGGAAGGAACCAATCCTCTCACCATGTCAAAATGGATTTTGAACTTATCACTTACCCTTGGAGGGTACCTCAATCTGGAGAACACCAAGCTTCTCCCTGAAGTACTCAAACTTCACTCTGTCCAATGGCTTAGTTAACACATTAGCTATCTGTTCGTCTGTCGTAACATATTGGAGCTTCACTGCTCCTCTCTGCACCATATCCCTTATATAGTGATATTTGATCTCGGTATGCTTCGACTTGTCATGGAACACCAGGTTCTCAGACAACTTCACACAACTCTGGTTGTCACAATATATACAAGTAGCATCCAACTGGAGATCAAATAAATCAGATAGTAGCTTCCTTAGCCATACTGCCTCACAACTAGTTGAACAAGCTGCGACATACTCTGCTTTAGCTGTACTCAGTGCCATGCAAGACTGTTTCCTGCTAAACTAAGAGATCACACCTGATCCCATACTAAAGCAGCACCCTAAAGTGCTCTTTCTATCAATGGCACTACCTACCCAATCTGAATCAACATAACCTTCTATGTTAATCTTCTGATCCGCCTCATACTTGAGCCCATACTCAACTGTACCCTTTAGGTACCTCACTGCATGCTTTTCAACCATCAGGTGAACATGTCTCAATGTGTTCACAACAAAGAAAATATCTAGTCTCGTATTTGTCAGGTACATCAAGTAACCAATCATTTGACGATACATTGTAGGATCAACCGTCTCTGATGAAGCAACACTCAATAGCTTTAGGTTTGATGCCATAGGTGTGGTCATGACCTTGCAGTTCGTCATCCTGAACCTATTTAGGATCTCTACTGCATACTTCCCTTGTCTCAGGGATATTCCATCCGCATTTTGCCACACCCCCATGCCTAGAAGTAATGCATCATATCCAAGTCCTTCATCTCGAACTCGGAAGAAAGTCTCCTTCTTGCAACTTTAATGAGTTCCTCTTTTCTGTCAGGAACGAGTTATCGACATATAACAGGAGCATCATTGGTCTTCCGCCTTCAACCTTGAAGCAAGGGTTGGAATCCGCTTTACTCTCAATAAAACCTAGAGTCATCAGTAATCTGTCCATCCTATCGTACCATGTCGAACCTCAGGATCTTCTACAGTCACTCCCTATGAAGCGAAGCATCATTATCCCTTTGTCTTTCATACTCTATGCACTGAAACATTATGTACCAGAGTGACAAGTAGCTTCCTCTGCTACTAATATTCTATGTATCCATCTAGGATCACTGGATACCAAGATCCTCTATCTTGAACCTTTTCAAAAGTTCTTGTCGCAACCGTCTATGAGCTTGTCATCCTCTATATGCTTTCATCTTCAACCTTGTAGCAAAGGTTAAGATCTTCATCAAGCTCTTCATGTATGTGTTATCTCATGGGTGTATTCTGATCTCATACAAGGCCTTCTTTCATTTGCACACATGAGTCTGTCTATCATGTGTCTTAACTTCTAGTGGCTGCAAATGTCTCTTCATATTCTATGCCTTCTTTTTGTGAGAATCCTCGTGCTACGAATCTTGCCTTGTATCCCATGATGTTTCCATCTACTGTATCATGGAACTAAGAACTTCCCTTCACGTATCGATACTGCATCCTAGACATCATTCTTCTTGAATTGGTATTCCCTTTCTTCTTGGTTACTTCTTCATAGCTGGAAGGTTCTGCATCAATGATGTCGCTGCATTTGTCATATTATTATTCATCTTGAACTGTCGTCACTTGTTCTTCGGAACAAGTCTCATCTTTCTTTGCTTGTAGGCGATTTTACACGATCTTTCCTACAATTCAAATGCATTAGTTGTATGGTTATTAACATTTCATAAGGTATATTCATAATGAAAAATTATTTTGCATTAAGATGTATGATTATGCAACTATTTTATCCAATACAACATTCACCCATATCTCACGTAAACTTTCTAGATGCCTTCCATCTCTACCAGGACAACATTGAGATTGTGCACTAATCCAATATGTCAGCAAAGAGGTTTCATTCTAGATAAGTAGCAATGGAGAGTTGTATAGGACCATGAGCTACTTACCCATTACATGCATATTAGCAGTATACTGTCATTATTGCAAACACTCTATCATGCATAATACATTAACTAAATATAAACAAATGCATAACAAAACAATATCATGAAATGACAATTGAATACTTATCTTTATTTGTTTCGTGGGTAGACTTCTTCTTGAGCCTTCATCTTCATCATCTTCTTCATTCATCATTTCTTATCCAAATGCTAATATGGATAAGAGTTTCTTCAAGAGTTGAGTCCTTTGTATTCCACATCGCTTGAGGGATCTTCTTTGGATGGTGAGAGCTTGATATTCAGATGCTCCCATATTCTCTTCTCTTATTATGAGTCGAGCTTCTTCTTCTTCCCAGAGTCTGTTGAAAGTAATCACTTCCTTCTGGCACACATTCCTCGCATGAATGAATCCCATGATCCTGGGAGGCCATTCAAGGTGGCTATCACAACTTCTACAATCTCCACTTCTTCTTCTACTACTTCAGGTTGTTCTTTGATTTGAGAGACCCTTATAAAGTATGACTGTATGATCTCAACATTCTGGATCTTCACATTCTTCAACTAGTTTCTCCAAGTCATCTTTTGATTTATGTTCTTCCCTTTAAATAGCTTGGTCAAGGAATCAAACATCTCTTTATGTGTATTTAGGGAATACACTTGTGGTATAAGGTGATCCTTGATTGAATCAACAATGATCTTCTTGGTCTTGACCAAGCTCTTCTTGTGTAAGGATTTTAGCCTCATCTCCCTATAGAACTGGAACCTCTCTACTTATGTAGGTGCCCAATTCATTTCCTTCAAGAACTAGTGAGATCCTGTACTTACATGCTTGGAAGTTGTCAATCTCACCAATATTGTCATCAAGCTAGTGTGATTAGTCATCTTGAAATGAGAACCTCAACTGTAAATAGCAAAAGATTATATATTACCGATTTGAGGTGCCCGTCCTAGTTCCGGAGCTGGTTGATCTAGGGTTTGTCAAAGAAACCCTAATTTTCAAAACTTGGAATATTTAAGATCTGATTGGATAGAAAGATAGAATTCTTCAATTTGAGTTGTCCAGTGTGCTCCTTTTTCTGAAAACAGTGGAGGGAAGCTCCCGGAATAGAAAGCCCTAGTTTACCAATTTCTTCTACAGAAATGCCTGATACTGTTTCTGCGGTATATCTGAAAGTACTAATCTTCTCTGTCTAAAATTTTGTATTGAGGTAGCCTAAGTTGTCCCTATTCCAAAATCATAGGTTTCATCAGAATTGGTTTCACCAATTGGGACTTATGAACGTTTTCCCAAGGTGACCTATTTCAGGACTATTCAGCATAGCGAAGTTGTACGGACTGCCATGTGTCACTGTTTCATATTCTAAGTATGAAACTTTGACCACATAAATTATAGTCCGTGCAATTTCTAGAAAATCTTGAGAAATTTCATTTGGACCTTCATAGCTCGAGATGAATCCTGGAAGAGGCTGGAACCCTAACTTGGAGGAATCATATATCCTAGAATATATTGAATCTGAGGCTGAAACTTGGATACAATCTACATCAGGAATTTATCTTCAACCTGTGAAAGTTTTAGCCCCTAATACTTCTACAATCTTGAGATGTAGCGAATTTACCAAAACTTATCATTTTTACTATTTAGGGTTTTCCGGCCCGGGGTCAAACTAGGGTTTGACTTTCCTAGAGTTACACCCAACCAAAAATATCGATCCAGGTCTCTAAACTTTAGATTTTGATGAGGAAAACAATCCTATACCGGGCTCACTTAAAAATTCTTCTTCTGTTAAAAGCCCTAATTTCCCGCACCAAAAATTGAAAATGCCCAGAATCGAATTCCGCTTTTGACAGAAAGATGCGCCCTTCAACGGAGAGTCAACCTAGCATACTTTTGTTGATAGATTGTGGAGAGAGACCCAAAAAGTAAGAAGCCCTAGCTTCTGCAGCTGCACAATTCCTTCTTCTCAGGTTAGCTACGATACCATGTTAGATTTTTATCATTTAAGCAATATGATCTTAGGATCTTATATGAGAGAATAACATGCACATCAATAAACACAAGAGACAAGAGACACAAATAATTTTCCTCAGGGAAACCATAAAGGAGAAAACCCCGCAACTTCCTCAGAGATAGAATGAGCACCAATGGTAAAAGTAAAACCCAAAAACATAAAGATGATATCCAACAGCAGTTGTCTCTTTCTCTGATCCTAACTTCTTCTCTCTCACTCATGCGCCCCAGTTGAGTGAGTGTGTGTGTAATAAATAGAGAGTCTCACTCTCTATTTATATTCTTTCATTCACTTAACCTTTAACTCTGTTATGTAGGCTCGAGTAATCCTAACTCAGTTATGTAGGCTTGAGTAACCACAACTGGGGTACTAATGACCCGACTTACATTAACTCACCTAGGGACGACTTCTCTAGGAGAGTCTAATAACCCTAGTGCCCCACAACTCTAGGGACTTTGACCCTTGAACAATAAGGAGGGTTACCCACTATGACTTTACATGACTTGTTTACATTATTGAATCTCCCGAGAGGAACATCGAGGTATGACATGACTCAATTACATTATAGATACTTCCCGGAATAAACATCGAGGTACAATACATAAGATATACAGATGGATACATTCCGAAGTTACAAATACATCAACAAAAATTAATATGCTAACCAATTTTAGGTAAAACATGACCCATATATAATATATAATAGTAATAGTAATTAATATTATAACTTACATATAATGATATTATACACCATGAAAAGTTGGGTCATTTGACTAATATCATAACTATATACCCATGCATTTTTTAGGGAATACATAATAGTAATAGTAATTAATATTTTAACTAATATATAATAATATTATATTATAATTAATATTTCATAATAACCATCAAAAATAATATTATACACCATGAAAAGTTGGGTCATTTTACTAATATCAATACTAATTTACCCATCCAGTTTTAGGGAATACGTAATCAATATATAATAGTAGCAGTAATTAATATTATAACTAATATATAATACTCTTAAATTATTATTAATATTTTATAATAACACTCAAAATTAATATTATACACCCTCAAAAGTTGGGTCATTTAGATAATATCATAACTAATATACTCATTCAACTTTTTAGGTAATACATAACCAATATAGTAGTAATAGTAATTAATATTACATGGGACGACAAGGGGGGTGGGGTTTTCATCATGCCAGATGGAAAACTAGAATCGACTTTCTCATGGGGTCTAGGACGTGAAATAAACAATGTAGCGGAAGCGATGGCCCTCTAGCAAGGTCTCAATCTAGCTAGGAATTAGGGAATTAATGAACTAATAGTGGTTGGAGACTCAAGATTAATAATCCAAACTCTCTTTGACAACTTGTTACCGTCTCAGATGCACATTCATCAGTTGATTCGAAAAATTCAAAATCTATCAAAATCTTTCTATAAATAAGAGTTCTTCCATGTCCTAAGGAAGCTCAATGGTAAAGCGGATCTTGCCACGAATATAGCCACCACCCTTGGCATTAGAGTCTTGGTGAAGAATGGTGCTAGGAATTTTTGCCAACTCCCATAGGACCGGGGTCTTTGGCCCTTGGGGCTCATGTCCCCCCCATGTGGTCTCTGGTGTCGAGATCCTCAACTCGTGGCAAGATCTCTTGGTTGTGGGTGACGCATGGGCTCGCACATGCAATGTTGCACCATGTTTTAAGCGGGGGTATGACTATGGTTCTTGTCCAAGGCCAATACCATTTCTACATAGGTATAATGTCCCATCTCCACTATGTGAAATATGAGGCGGATCGTCCTGTAATCATGGAAACCTTGAGCGAGATGGGTGGTAAGATTATAAAGTAGGTAGGTTGCAATGGTCGTGGCTTTCAGCTCTGGTTCATCTATATTAGCAAGGATTTTGTTGGAATTATTGGCATACAAGTTATTCTCTTCAATATGGATGCGTCCTCAGATTCCGTGGCATCCTCTGCTCCATCCCAGTTCATCGAACAGAAATCAGGAACATAAAAAAGTATATAAAGACGATGAATCGTTATTTGAGCAGGATTGATACAAAGGGAGATCATCGGCTGGAAATAACTGATATGGACATGGCCCAACTGAGAAAGGAATTCGCCCAATCTATCTCCCAAACTGAAAACACTTTGACAGGGATGCTAGCAGACTTGGAAATAAAATTTGAAAAGATGGAATTGAAGGTGGTGGAACTGGAAGCAATGGCATTCACAGGTTCTTCTTCACGCCATGGCGAGAAAGCAAAATGACTCTCAGTATTTTAGGAAGTTTGGTTTGGTTTTTTTGAATAAGTTTGGTTGTTAATAGCATGTACCTAGGAGCTTTATGTATTTTTATGTTGAACTAATTGGGTTGTAGAGGTAGCAATCCAAACTCGTTAAGGATTGTTGTTTTTTGAACTCTGATTGCCACTCCTGAAGGGAAACTATGCATTTTTTGGTACTGTTTTAGTGGTTACACCATAGTTTTATATAATTTATCTATTTCTATCTAAAAACAATAGTAATTAATATTACAACTAATATATAATAATATTATATTATAATTAATATTTTATAATAACACTCAAAATTAATATTATACACCCTCAAATGTTGGGTTATTTTGATAATATCATAACTAATATACTCATCCAATTTTTTAGGTAATACATAACAATTATATAATATATAGAAGTAATAGTAATTAATATTACAACTAATATATAATAATATTATATTATAATTGAACAATAGAACTGATGTGTGTTCAAATCGAGTTTCATCTGGGATTGGGTGAGGGTTGATCTGGCGGTTGATAACCAAAGTTGAGAGCATAATATTGGATCTGAACTTGATCAGGTTCACCACATCCTAGTAACGTAGAAGAATACTGGGAAGATTTGTGCATGCTGAGCACAGGAGAAGTGCATCGGTGGTTGTAAGGCTAGTGCATTCTACAGAGGAGTGATCTCCCTGAAATGATGAGATATTTGACAAGAAAAACTAGCACTAGCTCCCCTTGAGGTTGGTTACTATAATGGATACCCCTCCGAATATAAGTTCATAAGAATGTATGCGCAACCTAGATGCACCATTACGATCTTTGGTTGATTCCATGCCCTCTCTTCCTACCTCTGGCCCAAAAACCAGTGATGTTAAATTTTTCAAGAGAGTTGTCACCCCTAGAATCCATATCATGTCTGCAGCTTCAAGACCGAAAGCCCTTGCACTGAGCGAGAAAGGCCTGATAGGGCAGTTCCTTAGAATATGGTTGTCGCCAAAAACCATGGACACATGGATAAACAAGAATTGGATTCCCTTGATCACAGGTGGACTACAACATTGTTTTTGTGGAAAAGGATTTTTCACCTTCTTATTTGAAAATAAAGAAGATAAAGATCTCATCTTCAGGAGCGGACCCTGTTTCATGGGTCCTCATGGATTATAATTAAACCAATGGAGCTTATTCTTTGATCCAAAAAAAAGACGTTCCATCAATGGTCTCGGTTTGAGTTCGCCTTCCCCACCTCCCATTTCCTTGCAGTACATCATCCCGAACCTATTCAGGATCTCTACTGCATACTTCCCTTGTCCTAGGGATATTCCATCTGCATTCTGCCACACTTCCATGCCTAGAAAGTAGTGCATCATACCCAAGTCCTTCATCTCAAACTCGACAGCAAGATTCCTCTTTGTACCAGCAATCAACCCATCCACACCTATTACAAACAGATCATCTACATATAGTAGGAGTATCATTGGGTTCCTTTCTTCAACCTTGTAGTAAAGGTTGGAACCTACTTTACTCTTAGTAAATCCCAAACTCGATAGGAAGCTGTCAATTCTGCTGTACCATGTCTTGGGTTCCTGTTTCAAACCGTACAGGGATTTCTTTAATTTACACAAATGAGTCTCCCTGTCATGTGTGTCAAAACTGAGTGGCTTCTCCACATACACTTCCTCTTCCACTACACCATTAAAGAAAGTATTCTTGACATCCATCTGGTGTATCTTCCATTTCATTACTACAGCCAAAGCAAGTACTGATCTGATGGAAGTGTATTTGGCTACAGGTGCAAAATTTTCTTCATAATCTATTCCTTCTTTCTGGGAGAAGCCACGAGCCACAAATCTTGCTTTATATTTCTCTATGCTACCATATACAACATGCTTGATCTTGTAGATCCATTTGGAAGTCACAACAGACTTCCCCTCTGGTCTAGGGACAACATCCCAGACATCATTCTTCATGACCGACTCGTACTCCTCAATCATAGCATCCTTCCATTCTTTCTTCTCTGTCGCTTCTTCATAGTTGGAAGGTTCTTTATCAATGATGTCACATAATAGGGATACATATTCAAAGAAGGACCTAGTTCTATTCCTTTCTCTATGTATTTCTTCTGGAGCCCCATATCTTTCTGCACCTTGGATAGCATCTGGTACCCATGCAGGTTTCCTCTTGTGAGGATTCTTCTCATGGGGTGGATCTACAGGTTCCTAAGGTTCTTCCATTTCTCGATCCTCTTTTGGATTTGCTTCGTTTATTGTTGTATTAGGGAATTTAAGTACTTCTATTTATTCAGAGTCTTCAACTGGTCTCTTTCTAGATTTTTTGTAAGCTGAATCTTCATCGAATGTTATGTCTCTGCTAATGTCAATCTTCTTGAATCCTGGGAAGTATATTCTATAAGCCTTCAAGATTTCAGAGTATCCCACAAATATACCCTTATTTCCTGAAGGATCTAACTTTGTCCTCTTTTCTTTTGGAATGTGTATGTATACTGGACAACTGAATATTCTGAGATGGCTGAGCTCTAGTTTCTTTCCGGAGAAGAATTCTTCAGGTGTTTTGTTCTAGAGTACTCTGTGTGGAGTACGGTTCTGTACATACACCGTTGTCTTGGTAGCTTCTTCCCATAAATGCATGGGAAGATCTTGATCATGAAGCATTGCCCTTGCAGCTTCAATGGTCATTCTATTCTTCCTTTTTGCATCCCCATTCTGTTGTGGATTATATGGAGTGGTCAACTCCCTCTTAATCCCTAAATCTCTGCACAATTCTTTGAATTCATTTGATGTGAATTCTTCGTCGTTATTTGATCGAAAGGTCTTGATTTTCTTTTATGTATGATTCTCGATCAAGGCTTTGAGATCTTTGAACTTGCTGAATACTTCATCTTTGTTGTTCACAAATTATATCCATGTCTTCCTAGAAAAATCATCAATGAAAGAAATATAGTAAACATATCTACTTATTGAGCTGGATGACATTAGCCCGCATACACCGAAGTGAATGATTTCCAAGATTCCTTTTGCCTTGCTCTCGCTACTTGGAAATGTCTTCCTTGTGTTATTTCCTTTCGCACATCCTTTGCATATACAGTCATGTTTTGTCTATATTTATGGAATACCTTCAACAACTTTGATTGCAAGTGGTAGTGCCCTATAGTGCACATGTGCAAGCCTTCTATGCCAAAGTTCATTTGGCTCTACCGAGTCAGGACCAAGGCTTGTTCTGGATGGCCCTTCAATTTGTATAGTCCTCCTTCTTGTTCTCGAATCACTATTGCATCATCTATAGTCTTTCCTTTTGGCCATATAAGGACTTCACCATCTATAAATGCAACCCTCATGCCTTTTGCATCCAATGCAGAGATGGAGAGAAGGTTCTTCTTTAGTCCTAGTACAAATAGGACATCCTTCATCTTCATAGACTTTCCAGAATCTAGTTTATAGGAGGATTCACCACTACCTTTTATTGGATAATGGTAGTCATCTCCAAGTTTCACCTTGTGAGGCGACTCATGTTCAGAAAGTTTCACAAAGGATTCCTTGAATCCTGTCATGTGTTTGGAAGCCCCACTATCAATGAGCCAATCATTGCTTCCATGTGTAACAGTGCCTGTGAGGGCATAAATCAAAACATATTCTTCTTCACTTTCTTCTTTGGCTTTCTTTCTGGGAGGTTCATCATCCTCTGCAGTGTGAGCATAATGTCTTTTATTGCTTCCCTTCTTCTTGTGAGAGCCATTTTTGTTTCTAGGATATTCTAGAGCATAGTGTCCTTTCTCGTCACATGTATAGCATATGATTTTAGACAAATCTTTATTAGATCTTCTAAGATTACCTTTATGGTGAGAAGGCTTACCTTTGTGATAGTTTTTTTTGCTACTCTTGGAGTGTACTATGAGAGCTTGATCTTCACTTCCCATCTTTTCTTCTCGAGCTACTATTCGAGCTTCTTATTGTGAGAATTCCTCCCATAGTATACTCAATTTGACTAGCTTCTTTCTGGCACAGATCCCTTAAATAAAGGAGTCCCATGAACTAGGGAGGCCATTCAAGGTGGTCATCACAATTTATGCATTCTCCACTTCTTCATCCACTGCCTCAAGTTTTTCTTTAATCTAAGAGACCCTTGTGAAGTATGACTGTATAGTCTTCGCATTCTGGATCTTCACATTCTTCAACTGGTTCCTCAAATTCATCTTATGATTTATGTTCTTTCCTTCAAACAGTTAGGTTAGGGCATCAAACATTGCTTTAGGTGTCTTTAGGGAGGACACCTGTGGGATGAGGTGATCCTTAATTGAATAATCAATAATCCTCTTAGCCATGACCAATTTCTTTTTGTGTAATGCCTTAGCCTCATCTCCCTCTGGAACTGGAACCTCTTCATTGATGTAAGAGTCCAACTCATTTTCTTCCAGGACCAGGGAGATCCTATACTTCCAGGCTCGGAAGTTATCAGCTCCCTCAAGATTTTCATCAAGCTTGGTGTGATGAGACATCTTAACTAAGAACCTCAAATGGAAATACAAAAGATTTAGATCTTACCACTTTGAGAAGCTGAAAACTGGATTTGGAGCTGATCTTCTGTAGTGTTGGTTTTCTAGTTCTAGGGAAAATTAGAGTTTTACTTTCCCAGAGTTATACCCAACCAAAAACCTTGATTCTTGTCTCTAAACTTCGATTTTGAGGAGGAGAGAAATCCTAGCCTAGGCTCACTCAAAAATTCCTCTTCAGTGAAAATCCCTAATTTCCTGATGTAGTGGTAGGTCAAAAACTGAAAATGCTTAGAATCAGATTCTACTTCGACAGAAAGATGCACCCTTCAATGGAGGTTCATCCCAGCCTCCTTTTGCTGATGGATTGTGGAGAGAGACCCAAAAAGTAAGAATCCCTAGCTTCCGCAGCTGCACAATGTCTTCTTCTTAGGTTAGCTCTGATACCATGTTAGATTTTTATCTATTTCAACAATATGATCTTATGATATTTACTGAGAGAATAACAAGCACAACAATCAATCACAAGAGACAATGAACACAAAGATTTTCCTCAGGAAAACCATAAAGGAGAAAACCCCACAACTTCCTCAGAGATAGAATGAGCACCAAAAGTAAAAACCAAAGATACAAAGATGATCTCCAGACAATAGTTGTCTCTCTCTCTCTTGTCCCAACTTCTTCTCTCTCTCTCAGTTATGCGCTACAACTGAGTGTGAGTGAACATATGTTAAATAGAGAGGCTCACTCTCTATTTATACTAATTCCTGACTTAACAATAGATTACCAGGGCCGACTCCTATAGGAGAGTCTAATAACCCTAGTGCCCTGAAGCTGCATGGATTTTAACCCTTGAACAATAAGGAGGGTTTCCCTCTATGACTTTACATGACTTGTTTACATTATTGATTCCCCCAATAGGAACATCAGGGTATGACATGACTCAATTACATTACAAAAACTTCTCAATAGGAACATTGGGGTACAATACATAAGATATACAACTGAATACATTCCGAAGTTACAAATACATCAACAGAAGAATGGGAAGTACACCTGGAGCAATAAAAGAGTTGGAGTAGGTCATATTTCATCAAGACTAGATAAATTTCTGGTAAGCTCTTCTTTCCTTCAACAAGACCTCATCCCAACCTCTTTCACCATCCCCTCAGCAGTCTCCAATCATAAGCCTATTGTCTTGACTTTAACACCACTTGCAAATATTGGGCCAATCCCATTCCGCTTCAACTTGATCTAGCTACAAGATGGAAAAGTCACTGATACAATTAAAAATGCATGGAATCTGCAATGCCAGGGATCACCCAGCTACATCTGGGAATCAAAATTAATATTTGTGCATTCTACTATTAAGAACTAGGTTAAAAATGATCACAAGAATCCAAGTCACTATAAAAACAAGGCTTCAAGGATATCTTGCCACTCTCCACACATGGATGGAAACGAAAGAGATAACTCCTACAATCCTAAACCAGGAAAAGGAGTTGAATGGAAAAATTTTAAGCGTTGCAAGGCATGAGGAAGAGGAATGGAGAATAAAATCTAGACAATTATGGCTAAAAGGATGAGACAACAATATTGAGTACTTCCATAAACAAACAAAGGCTCGACAGAGCTATAGCATCATCAAAGAACTAAAAGACAAAAACGGGAAGACGATTGTAGGGCAGGAGGAAATTAAAGACCACACTTATAGCCATTTCTGAGACCTCTACACAGATAGTGAGGAGACTGACCCGAAAGCTCAAGCAAATCTCCTCTTTGGAATACCAACGCTCATAATCGATCTAGAAAACAGAGAGCTATCAAAACATATCTAAGAATTTGAGATAAAAAATGCAATCTAGTCTCTTAAAGATGACAAAGCGCCTAGACCGGGCGGCTTCACCATAAACTTCTACAGAGCAGTATGGGATATCATAAAGGAAGATATAAAAAGAATGTTAAACTAGACCAGGAAAAAGGAAGAGATCAGTGGGGCCACCAACTCATCCTTCCTATCCTTAATTCCTAAAAAAAAACCCTCAATCGCTGGATCGTTTCAGGCCAATATCGCTACGCAATACCTCATATAAGATACTATAAAAAATTCTCGTTAATAGAATGAAAAATAGTATGGATCAATTCATATCAGAATCACAAGGAGGTTTTGTAGCTGGGTGCCACATACTTAACAACATAATTATAGTCCTGGAAGCTATCCACTCCAGCATGGAAAGAACGAAACAAGGCATGGCTATTAAACTAGACATGGCCAATGCATTCGATAGAGTAAATCGTTTATTCCTCTTCGATATTATGTCTAATTTTGGTTTCTCCATAAGATATTTTAGATGGGTTAAATCATGTATAAGCAGTCCCCGAACTTCTCCGCTAGTAAATGACAGACCAACCAAGTTCTTCCAAGCAGTAAGGGGCCTTTGACAAGGCTTCCCATTGGACCCCCTTCCTTTATCTCTTGGTGGTTGAATCAATGAGCAGAAAATTTCAAAACTTGAAAAACTCTAGTGATTTAAAAGGCCTGAGGATAGCTAATGGAGTCAAAGTTGTCAATCATGCATAGTTCGCAGATGACACTATCTTGCTAGGGGGTGCATCTATGATCAGTGCAGAAAGATTTCAAGGTGCCTTATCCACCTTTCTAAAATCCTCTGATGGGAAAGTGAACTTTGCTAAATCAAAAGTATATGGATGGAATTGTCCACCAGCAACCCTGGCAAGGATAGGAAGAACCCTTAGGTTTGAAGGAAAGGAAGAATGGAACTCCTTCAACTACCTCGGGATCCCAATCTTCAAAGGGAAGAAAAGAGCTACAAACTGGCAAGTGATGGTCGACAAGATTAAAAAAAAATCACCTCCTGGGGGAAAGGATGGCTTAACCCTATCGGTAAGCTAATTCTCATCAACTCAATTCTCTCTGCCTACCCCATCTACACATGTTCGATCTCGCTAGCACCCAAAAAAAATATGAAATACATCACAAAAGAAATCAGAAGATTTATGTGGCAAGGAGGAAATCAAAACAATAAAAAAGCTCCATTTAGTCAATTGGAATACTATCTGCAAGCCAAAAAACTGTGGTGGTACAGGAATTAGAGACACAAACAAGATGAACTTGGATCTGGGAGCCAAAACACTTTGGAGAATCACTGTAGGAAAAATAACATGGTGGAAGGAGATTCCCCAAATAAAATATATGATTGGGGATAGAAAAAGATGCGTTGAAACAATTGACCAGGGTAGAAAAGGAACTCCTGTCTCGGAGCTGTGCAAGAAGGAAGAATACATCCTATAGGAGCAACTCTATTGGATCCATGGAAGTGGAAAACATGTTAATATATGGGTAGAAAATATTGGACCCACCTCTCTTGTGAAATTCACACAGGAATTAGCAGAGCTTAAACGGTGGATGGATCAAGCAAATATTAGAACTCTTTATGATCTCTCAAACTGGACGAGTTGTGGTAGATGGGACGACTGGTCTAATTTGGAGCTTTCGGAAAAACTGCACCCAGACTACAACGCTCTACTCTCTCTGCTACATGGGTCAGCCCCATTCCACCGTCGCTTACCAGATGGACGTGGTTGGGGAAAGATTATCATTTATGAAGTTAAACACGACTATCGAACAACAACTGGTTTCCAAAATAAAAACGACAACAAGAAATGGGCAAAAATCTGGTGCAATGATGGTTTATCGAAAATAAACTTCTTTTACTGGACCCTGGCCCATCGAAAAATGTTGACAGTGGAGAATATGAGGAAAAGAGGCACTGAAGGTCCCATGAGATGTGTTATGTGCAAAGACTGAGAACAGTCCCTGGAACATGTGTTTATCGAATGCAAGTTCTACCAGGAAGTTTGGAAGCAGGCTTTCAAATATTTGAACATTGATTTAACACTGCCAACAAATTGGAATGATTTCTTTGAATGCTGGAAAGACTATTATCAGGGATCCCTCTATAAAAATCCAGAATTTGCAAGAGCATGGGAAGCCCTCCCAAAATACATTTGTTGGAAGCTTTGGATAACTAGAAACAAAGAGATATTTGAGGGAAAAAAATAGCCCGGGAAAAGTCCTAGCCTCCACAAAGGCACTTTGGGTGGAGGCTTTATCCATAAGGAGAATAGCCAATATCAACAAAGAACCTTTGACAACATCCAAAAGAGTTTGGGCTTCTGATCTACTGGGGACCTCCTCCTCTATCCCTTGGAACCAGTTAAGAAAAATATCCAAAACCCATAACTGACAAGTAAGAATGAATTCTGAAGACTTCAATAATTGGTGGAAGAAAAGTGGCTGCAAATATTTGTTCTTTGATGGAGCCTCAAAAGGTAATCTCAAGCCGACAGGTGCGGTTGGAGTCATTTTCGATCCAAAAGGAAACAAGATTTAAGAGTATTCTTGGGGAATCGGAAAGAAGACAAACAATGGTGACGAATGGATAGCACTAGTCAAAGGTTTGGAGCTTGCAAGGAATCTCAGCATTGAGGAATTGGTGGTCTTTGGTGACTCGATGATGGTCGTCATGGAAGCAAGGAACCTGATGAAGAATCGCAAGAGCCCGGTGACCAAGACACGTCACATCCTAAAATGCATGGTTAATGAATACAAAGCCATTGACTTCCTCCACCTGCTAAGAGAAAACAATCAGCAAGCGGACATAATGGCTAATAAGGGTGTGGATCTAAATTGTGGCATCCTAGTCTACGATCAAATGGTCTTTATGAGAAACTGGATACCTTAATAGTGGCTTCAATTTATTTCTGCAAATGTTTTTTTTTTTTGGTGTTCTCTTACTTGGGTAGTTTGTCAAGAGATATAGTCTTCATAGATTAGGGAAATATCATGAGAAGTATAAGCTGGTAAATGATGAACAAAGAGTCACATATGAGGTTATCCTTTGGGAACATTCTCTGCCTAGTTCCATGTAAATTTTTATTCAACATTTTTATAAAAAGCTCCTCAATTGTTTCTGTTAATATATATATGTGTGTGTGTGTGTGTGATAATTAATATTTTATAATAACCGTCAAAAGTTGAGTCCATAATTTTTAACTAATATCATTAACGAATATACCTACCCATCCATCTGTTAAATAATACGTGATCAAAATATAATATATAACAATAATAGTAAACAATATTTTATAATAACTGTTAAAAGTTGAGTCTAATAACTTTTAACTAATATCATAACTAATATACACATCCATCTCTGAGGTAATATATGATCAATATATAATATATTAACTAATATATAATAATATTATATTATAATTAATATTTTATAATAACTTTTAACTAATATCATAACTACTATATAATATATAATTAATATATTATAATATTACTATATATTGTTAAAAGTTGGTTCCCATAACTTTTAATAATTGTTAAGATGGAAGTGTGTATATAATTTTCTTTCCTTATTTTGGGTGAAAACACTACATTGAACTTCTTCCTCATAAATTGTTTTTAATTTAAAATAAATATATAAGGTGGCTTTGATAAAAGTGAAATAACCCTGGCCACCTTCGATAAAAGAGAAAAAAGTATAAAAAATTTCCTACATGGCTTTTTTTTATCATTTTCCTTAGGAAGCCCATTTTCATCCAAATTTCCAAGAAGTGGAAGGAGGGAGTTGTCTAGATAACAATCAAAGAAGGATCGACATGAGTATTAATTCTTTAAATTATTGCATTGCAACATTAAGATGTGAGGTGACAGTCCTTGATTTATGTGGAATTGTCAAGAATTTAAGAGCTTAAGAGCCATTTGGCAACAACTATATATAAATGGTGTTAGACATAGGGAAACACAGACATAAGTTGCATCGAAGAAACAAAACAATTGTTTTCATAGGCGGAGAAGGGAAAGTAAGTAGAAAAGTTCATAGAGTTTTCCTAATTGTCCTACATATAATGCATAAGAATTCGATATGATGTTTTTGTCTTTCGTGTTGTTCTTGGAAATGAAATGTTCACACATTGAAAACATGAAAATTTTCCAAATTCCAATTTTTATTTCTCTTGAAGAGGTATTTTATTGTCATTTTATTTGTTATGAATAGGTTGTGAGAGAGCAATAGTGGCTTGGGAAATTAATGGGAGAAAAATGCATAGTAGACTATGCTTGGAAGTAATATTTGAAGAGGATTAATATATGAGACATTTATTCCCAAAAGTATAATATAGACTCTCTTATCCCTAGGGATGATGCACTACTTCTTAGGCAAGAAGGTGTGGCAGAATGCAGATGGAATTTTCCTTGGTCAAGGAAAGTATGCACTAGAGATTCTAAATAGATTCTGAATGCAAGACTACAATGCAATAGCCACACCTATGGCATCGAACTTGAATCTTCTATGTGATGCTTCATCAGAGTCGATTGATGCCACTATGTATTGTCAAATGATTGGTTCATTGATGTACGCGATGGATACGAGACTAAACATATCCTTTTCTATGAACACCCTGAGCCAGTTCTTGATGGATCCGAGACATGTTCACCTGGTTGCTACAAAGCATGTATTGAGGTACATAAAGGGTACAGTCAAGTATGGGCTCAAGTATGATGTGAATCAGAAGATTAAACTGCATGGTTATGTTGATTTGAACTAGGAAGGTAGTGCCACTTATAGGAAGAGCACTTCGGGTTGCTGCTGCAATTTGGAATCCATCATGATCTCTTGGTTTAGCAGGAAGCAGTCCTTTATCGTGCTTAGTACAATCGAGGAAGAGCATGTTGCAGCTTGCTCGTCTAGTTGTGAGGCAATATGGTTGTGGAAACTACTACTTGATTTGTTTGATCTCCAATTAGAGGCGACTTGTATCTATTGCTACAACCAGAGTTATGTGAAGTTGTCAGAGAACTCGACGTTCCACGACAAGCCGAAGGATATCAAGATCAAGTTCCACTATATCAAGGATATGGTGTAGAGAGGATCAATGTAGCTACAGTACATGGAAACATACGAGCAGATAACCGATGTATTGACTAAGCCACTAGCAAGAGTGAAGTTCTAGTACTTCAGAGAAAGACTTAGTGTGATTCAAAATGAGGCCCCAAGAAAGAGGGAATAGCGAGTCCTAGCGTGTTCCTATGTTAGAGATAGTGAGAGACCAGAAGACATAGATGCATGAGATCTCATATGGGAAAGTAAACAGGTTGTGCTTGAGTGGAAAAGATCGTAGCATGGACCTACGCAGGTTGCTTGAATGTAATCAGTCATGTGCGTTGTCCTGGAGTGTAAACGATCCTGGCATGGTACACAGGTTGTTCAAATGTAATAAGTCCTGTACGGTTGTCCTGGAATGGAAAAGATCCTGGTGTGGTACGCAAGTTGTTCGAATGTAAGTCCTTGAGGTTGACTTGGAATGGAAAAGATCTCGGTGTGGTATGCATGTTGTTTGGTCGTAATCAGTCCTTGTATGTGTGTGTTCCCATGTTGGATATGATGAGGTCACAAGGCACTTGGTGTGCACCTAGGAAGTTCTCACATAGTGGTAGATGCAAGTTGTCTTAATGACGTGAATAAGTCTTGGCGTGCTCCTATGTTTGTAGAACGTAGGTTGACCGTGGTGAGACATAATGCACTTGGTGTGCTCCTAGGCAATTCTCGCATAGTGGTAGATACAGGTTGTATTGGTGATGTAATGAGTCTTGGTGTGCTCCTATGTTGGTAGAATGCAGGTGGTCAGTGGTATGCATTCTAGGTTGTGCTCTGTGTGTTTTGTGCAGGATGATGAGAAGATTTGGATATGACGAGATGACGGTAGGAGATGCAAGTGATTGCAGTGGCAATGTAATGAATGGTCTTGGGTTGTACCTACGTAATGGCTTGCTCATGGATATGATGAAGACCTTGATGAGGACTAGGACTACACCCAACATGAAACATGGTTGGCTCTGTAGAAACTTTCAATGACAGATAACACTATTCAATGATCAACAAGATGAGGACTATGGTAGCAGTTGTGATGATGACTTGACCAGATGTGTTGATGGTTGTGGCAAAAGAGAATACCTTCCTAGTTAAGAGGGAGTGTTATTGTATTTGTAACTTCAGAAGATAGCCTGATGTATATTATCATTGTATGTTGTTGTACCCTATCAGAGATGTGTTTCCCTCCTTTCGGGATGTCATTATTGTGTATGGTCCTTGAGGTACAACCTTCATTGTAAGTCGAGGCAGTAGTCACCAGTATAATATAATTTAATGTACTTTCAGAGTCTCTCTAGGGGAAGTCAGCCCAGTCAAGTTGGGAGGTTAGTCACTTGAAGGGTATAAATAGGGAGGCACCCTCCCTCATTTATACACACTCACACTCACTCAAGTTCGCATGAGAGAGAGAGAGAGAGGGAGAGAGAGAAGGAGGAGAGAGAGAGTTGCAGAAGACTTCTTATTATTGGGTTTTTTCATCTTGTGATATTGTCTTCGTGATAGAACTATTCTGAGGAAGTTTGTGGGTTTTTCTTCTTTATGGTTTCCCCGAGGAAAATCTTTGTGTCTTGTGTATCTACTCTATCCTGTGTATTTTGTTGTGCTTGTTATTCTTTAAGATAAAAAAACTTAATAAAGTTAAATTAGATTATAAAAACTAACAATTATACTTTTACTATTACTATTTCTCCAATACATATGTTTGATTAAAAACTTTTTTTCATATTTTTTTTCCACTTAATAGCATAATTTATAATTATTTTTTTACTCAATAACAACTAAAGAATTAAAGGAATTTTAAAAACCTTTTGTAATTATATCTTTGACATTGGATAATTATTCTAGTTTTTTTTATTAAACACAACTAATATTTTAATATATTTAAAATAAAACTTAAATGTTAATTCATTTTACATCGTCTTATTTATAAAAGACAGGTATTAAGCAACTATATTGTTTATTTCACTTCTTTAAATGATGATATCATTTCTCAAATAACAATTTTATGTGGTTAAGCATATTTAAAACATGAAATTGCAAATTTCAAACTCTATTTTAATAGCTTGAAAAAATCCATCAAAACAATGAAGTAATAACTCTATTTTTTTTTTCCAACTAAGAATCTTCCACACCAAAAAGATAGGTATGTTGAATGGAAGAACGTTAGCCACCTCAAAGATACTATGGCCTCAAAGATACTATGGCAAATGTGCCATGATTAATTCCCTTCGAGGTGGCTCCCATCCTCAACCCTTACATGCAAGAATTGAACAAAGAACTTGTAATGACTTAACCTCCACAATTACCAACTTTCCTATAACTATAGTCGAACAACTATACTGCTTATCTAAACACTTTGAAAAAATCCAAACAGTTTCTTGTTCCATTATCCCCACACCAATAACTATACTCCCTATCTAAACTTTATTATACTGCTTATCTAAACTCTTTGAAAAAATCCAAACAATTTCTTGTTCTATTATCCCCACACCAATAACTATACTCCCTATCTAAACTTTATTATTATTTATCAAGCACCCGAGTGGGCCTAATGGTTAAGAACATATGTTATTTCCGTGAAGGTCACAAGTCCAAAACAAGCTAAGGTAAGGTTGCTCATTGACATGTTGTGACAAGGCTCAAAAAGTAGGCAACCCCTTTGAGATAGAGGTTCACCCTAAAAAAAAATTATTATTCCCGTGATTTAAAAAATAACAAAATTTATTTTATTTATTAAAATTGCAATTCCTTTTAACTATAACTTTATTAAAAGAAATGGAGGTTAACTGTACTCAAAAATCTTCTATAGAGATGCTCAGTGTAACGCATAGCAAACATCTGCAATCAGCGACGACCTTAAAATTAAAATAAGGCGGTGGAAGAAAAGAATGGCATCCTTTTTCTTTTCTAGATTCTCTGTTAATCACGTTCGTTCATCTTCTTCCACTCTTTCATCTGCACCGTCCACTAGCCCTGGCCACCTATAAATTGATGAGCTCCACCCTCTGCCAAAATCACAATCCTGAGTCTTTCTCCAACCATCCCTTTATTGGGATGGCAGGGGAAATTGCGATGGAGCTTGATCCTACTCGTCTCAAGCGCGAGAGAGAGAAGGGTAGGGGAAATTGCGATGGAGGTTGATCATGCTCGTCTCAAGCGCGCGAGAGAGAAGGGTTGGAAACTCTAGTTTGTCCATCGCTCCCTCTGTTTCGCCTATCGGCCATCGAGTTTTCCCACGAAGATATAGTATTACACAGGTTTTTAGTTTTCATTTTTTCATTTTAATTTCTGAGTCTTTCGTTAGTTTCCATGTCGATTGAAAGCGTTCCGTAATTAGGATTTGCTTACAATTCTGACTATTACTTTTTGGTGAGGTGTTGATTGGGAAGGGGGTTTCTTTGAAGCTATTTGTTAATTGCAATCATGTTTTCATGATCTCTCACCTTGTATGTCCAAGGGTTTTGGATTAGTAGACCTGTTCAGCAATTCCAGGGCAATTTTTTCAGGCATTTGCTTAAGAAATACCTGTTGTTTGGTTTTGGTTTGTTTGAGGATGGGCTGGATTTTTGCCATTGAATGGCTTGGATTTCTTTCCAAGTTATTGACATGTTTATTGGCATTCAATTTTGGAGGGTTCAAAAAATTATGTTAGAATATATAACTGGTTTTTGAACCTGATTTATTTATTCACCCTTCTTTAATCTTCAACAAAGTCATTCAAATAGATTGGATTTTCTGAAGTAATTATCAGGTATTTGTCTTGATAACAGGGCCGCCATTCCTTATTCTTCTTTGTTAGCAGAACTAGATTCGCATTCCTTGGCTTATTTGGAGAATAGATCTGAAGAGGCGATGTGACAAACTTGCAAGCCCCCCTGCAACGTTGGCCATCATTCTAGGAAGTGTTATTTGAATTTTTAGTCCCTTTTATTTTATTTAGATGGTTTACTTGTCGTTTACTGGCAGGGAATATAAAAGCTCATCTATTACAGAAATAAAGAAGGGAGAAGTCATACAGGGGTGTTTGTGGTTACCTATCTGTTGCGGCAGTTTCAATTAGTGGCCCATCTATAATCTTCAACCAAATAGATTAGTGGAAGCCTTACCTTCATCTGATTTTCATCTGATTTTCATTTTTTCAAGTTGTTATCAGGTGTAAGGGATTTGGATTATGTTTTATGATTATATAAGCTTGTCTTTTTAATCGCGATAACAGGACAGGACAGGACGGCGCCTCCTTAAGCTTGAAAGAGGGGATTTGACAAGCTTGCAAGCCCCCCACACCAAAGTGGCTATTATCCTAGGAAGTATTATTTGAATCATGTAGCTGGTCAATATGGGTTTATATTATTTTTATTTGGGTGGTTATACTTGTCCTATATTGGCAGGGATTATGAGAGTCGATCCAATGCAGAAATCATACAGGGGTAAAGATGAATATCTGTATGAGTCTTTGGGCTGTCCAGAATCTTTAGCCATATCGGCCGTCCACAACCTGCAACAGACTAGCATACTTTTGAAGCTTTGTTTTGGAAGCAATATTGTGCAAGTGGAGTAATTTTCGGTTCCAAAACATCATTCAAGTGATTTGTAGTTTAAGCTTTTCGTAAGTTTTCTAAAGTCACAGACACTACCCTTTTGCTCTTGTACACAGGTCAAGATTCTTTGATTTTTCTGTAAACTTAGGAACAACAGGACGAACAAGGGGACAATATCTCTACATATGTTTCAATCTTGTAGTATTTTTACTGGAAGCTAATGCTTTGCATATAGTCTCTCCTAGGATTGAGTAATGGGTTACAACAGCTACTGGAAACATAGTCTTTGGAATTAGGGTATGGCATCTATTCTTTATCTCCAGATAAGTTGAAGATATATTAAGTCGAGCATTGTCGACAGGTTATATGAATGCTAATGTTGAGAGGAAACTGGAATTTAAGTTTTATGTAACATAGTCAACAGGGTCAGAATCGTAGGGTTATAAATGAATCTGATCAAATTTCTTTTTGTAATTCTAGGTTTTCTTTTATATTGTGAAGGTGTAATCTGTCTGTGGTATACAGAGTTGTGTTTTGATACACGCAATATCTTCAATGTGAAAAAGGGTATGCTGTCGAGTCAAGTAGGACCGTTTTGTAGCAGCAAAGCACATAATCAACTGGAAAATAGGTTTTTGATCTGGCATATGCCATTTAATGGTCCGTAAAGGTCTCACGGATCTATTAGTACTTGGAAGTTGGGAGCCTTTTGGATTTTCTTCTTGTTATTTAATTGCTTCATGACCGTCATCAGATGGTACACCCAGCTCTCAAATTCCTGTACCGGTATACTGTGGTTTACAATAGGCTTCCAACAGAAGATACTGTGTATGGGTATATGTTGGTACTTTGTGAAGTAGAGGTATGTGTATTGTACATTTTGATCACATTTGTAACTATCATAGCATTTGTTAGATTTCCAATTCCCTATATAAATCCTTTGCTTCTAGCTCGCCTTAATTGTTGAGGTAGGCATGTTTATTTTGGTTTGTATTTGTGAAAGTCCAAATTTACAACAAAGGTTGCAGCATCAGATGAGTTGCCAATGAAATTGCAAGCTATTTAACATTAATTGAGTAGGAGGCGAGGTTGTCACATTGGCCATTGTTTGCAATTTCTTTGGACAGATGTCAAAGTGGTCCTATGCATGATTTTTTGAAACTTAAGGGTGGCTTCTGGTCACCTCTGGCTTCAGCTTTTGCATTGATCGCGGTCTTCAAATCTTTGTACATGGTTTTCAATCCTTCAGAACGGCTCTTATTTAGCTGCATGGCAATATGTGCCCTGTTTTGATATTTCTTCAATGGAGCGTGTGTCTCTTTCTAGTTTTCCAGCAGGCGAGCGTGAGAAGACGGTGGGATAGGTGCATTAATATCAGATTGCAGAGTACTTCAATAAGGAAAATTAGAATGAATACAACTTCTTAACAAAGGCTTACTTTGTTAGTATATATATCAAAAAGTCTTCCTCACCCTGATGCAATGAATTAATTGAGTTGGCATTTAGTTTTACGTCTGGCTTCCTCTTGTGGTATGGTCTTTGGAAATGGACTGAGTGGCTTTTCTGAATATTTCTTCCTCGCCGTGCTGCAATGAATTGAATGAATTGGCATTTACTTTTACCTTGGGCTTCCTCTTGTGACGTTGTCTTTGGACATGGACTTTAATTCTTCAGAGTAGCATTTCTGAATATTCTTGAGGCGAGCGTGAGAAGATTATACCAGAGCTGCATTACTATCAGATTTCTGAGCATTACGATGAGGAAAAAATAACATGGACACTGCAGGACTACTTCTTTCTTCTACTTGTTACCAAAATTACTGTGTTAGTAGATATATCAAATTGTCGTCCTCACCCTGCTGCATTGAATTGAATGAGTTGCCATTTTGTTGTACCTTGGCTTCTTGTGGCGTGGAATATGGTCTTCAATTTCTCTGGACATGGTCTTCGAAACTTCAGAGTGGTTTTTCTGGACTTCCTTCGGGTGAGGGAGAAGAGATACCAGCGGTTCATTAAAGCTTATATGTGTATAGATTTATCAAAATGTCTTCCTCACCCTAGCTGCAATGAAATGGATGAATTGTCAATGCTTTTGCCTTTGCATTCTTTTCACCGAATGGCGTGTTTCCTCTTTCTGTTCCGTGTCTCTCGACATGGTCATCAATACTTCAAAGTTCAGCGTGGTTCTTTCTCCAAAAGATTTTTGTGCAATTTGGTACGTTTTGGTATTCCTTAAAGCGATTGTGCTTGTCTTGTATTTGGTTTTAGATGTATGGCAAGGTTTCCATTTAGATGGACTTTTGTGCCATATATGCGCCTTTTTGGTATTCTTCCAATTCAGCGCCTGGCATCTGTTAGGTCTTCCTGCAGTCGAGCGCGAGAAGGTGATGAGGGATGCTCCATGCTATTAAGATTGCGGGGAACTTTTATGAGGATTACTAGCATCAATTTCCAGAAATGCTTGTTCTTCAACTAACCAGAGCTTACCATGATATTAGCAGATATATCAAATTATCTCCCTCTTCCTCAGAGGGTTTAATTTTATGAAATCAGATCTGCTGTAGGCCTGTTAGTCATTATGGTGTTTTGATTTAGAACTCAATTCTAGAAATTGTAGAAAAGTTTCATCATGGGCCATTTCTGTGCAATATGGCTCATTTTTGTGGATCTTCTAATTTAGCGCAAGTCTTCTTAATGGGAGCGTGACTTTCTTCTCCATGTGACTAGATATATGAGGTGCTGTAGCGGTTATAGCAGTTTTTCCATTCGTGCTCTGAGTGTAATATAATGAGTTGGGAGTTATTTTTGTCCTTCCCAATGCGTAATGTGATAAATTGAGATTTCTTGACCTTTCAGATCGTTATCAAGTATTGATCG
>LPNX010358286.1:180322-185067 GCA_001517045.1 Pseudotsuga menziesii | reverse complement strand
TGTGATACTGTTTCTTTCAGTGATCCTGCTTTATATGCTTTTATTATGAAAAATGAAATGATATACTTATGTCTTAGTTAAGCATATGAAAATTCAACATAAGATTGGTTATTTTTCATATTTTGTGTGCAACTGTGTCCATTATTATTTTGGTAGAAATATTTTTAAGAATAACTCCAACAACTGGTATTGGAGTGGGTGTCTTCAGTAGCATTTTTACCACCAAAATATTGATCCTTGCATAGATATGGACAAGTGGGAAGTATTTTCCACCAACAAAGAACTGCGATTCGATGGCTCAAATTACACCTTATGAAAAATTAGAATGGAGATATGTTTACAATCACTCGAGGTATATATCTAGTAGTCGAATGGCTATACAAATTCTGAAATAGCTCTAGCTGAACCTCTGGATAAAAGACTATATGAGTACAACACAAAATCCATAAATGCAATAATTTTTGGGCTTGTATATGTTGAAATTACTAAGTTAATGCAATGCACTTCAGCCATGGAGATTTGGGATAGCCTAAAGAGTCTCTATGAGGGACATGAAAATTTAAAAAGGATAAGTTGCAAGCCTACTCAATGCAGTTTGAAAGAGTACACATGAAAGAAGAGGAATATATTGCAACCTACTTTCTCCAAGTAGACTTAATTCTGAATTCCATGAAGGGATTAGGAAAAACCATCGAAGAAGAGTCAATTGTGCAGAAAATAATGAATACCTTGCCACCTCATTTCAACTCAAAAGTATCGGTTCTAGTGGACATATCCAATATGATGATTCGATAAAGGATGAATTACATGAGATCCTCACGGAATATGATATGAGGATGGAAAAGTAAAACGACTCTAGAAAAGAATTTTTTTTTAAGGACACAAGAAAATCAAATGTAGAAAGCAGTTTCAAAATGATCCATCTTACATATCAGATGAAGAAGAAACAAATTTCATGAGGAAGCTGATAAGGGGGCATGGAAATTATAAAGTTAAGTTTCCCTTTAAATGTTTCAACTGTGTTAGAATAGGTCACTTTTCCTCCAAGCGTACTTTTAAGGAAAGTAAAGACAGTAACAGTGATGAAGAATCAGACTATTAATAACAAAGAAATCAGCACAGCAAGGTGGAGATCAAGAAGAAAATTATCAAGAAAAAGAAGAGTATATATTCAAAAGAGGATAGTTTCTCATCAGAAGAAGAGGACATCCATGATATTTCAAAGAAAATGTGTTTATGGCATTGATTCAAGATGAAAACTAAAAATATGGAAATAATTGCGTGTATGTCAAATGATCAACAATCAAAGGGACACACGAAATCACATTAAAACCATTAAATAATCATCTTACACTGGAATTTATATGTCACTGCCAAAGTATGAATCAAAAGAGAAATCAAGCAGCATAGAAGGAACTTCGAAATCTAAGGTAAACGTGTATAAAATAAACATTCATTTAATGGATTTTGTATGTACTCATCCAAATTTGAAGCAAAAGAGAAATCAAGTAACACAGAAGAAATTTGCAAATATGAAGATGAAGAGAATGTAGAGATTGATTGGGAAGGAAAATTGATCAGTGCATTAGAAGAATTAAAGAAGTCAAGAAAAAAAATAAGGCACTAAAGGAACAATTGTAAAAGGTAGAAGAATAAGCCAAGGAGACCAAGGTCATACAACAAACATTAGAGAGACATATTTGCAGCAAAGAAAAGGAGTTTGAAGAAAATTTGAATTGTGCACAGAGAAAGACCAAAAGACTTGAAGAAAACATTCTTGTGCTGAAAAAGTCTATAGAAAAAACATAAGAAAAGAATGAATTGCTGACAAAACAGATTGCGCAAAAAGAAGAGGAGATTTTATATCTGAAAAATGAAGTGATTTGTGTAAATCAAAGAAAGGTTGAATTGTGTCTTGACACAAAAACTCAAGCAAAATTCAACAAAAGCTCAACAATTTTGGATGAAATAGTGAGCAACTAGAAGTCCTCAGACAATAAAGCAGGTCTTAGCTATGAAGGGATGAGTGAGAGACTCTGTGATAGAAATGAAGCTTTCATTCCAAGACACCAAAATGCAGATCAAAAGAAATTCAATGTATCTACAGAACAAATTAAACTCATGTATGACAATCCTTTCAGTTACAAAAAATGAATTTCATATAGTGAAATGTTTCAAATGTAATTATGATGGACATGTAGCAAAATTTTCATATTATAATATGTGATATTACAATTGATTTGGACATAAGGATCAAAATTGCAAAGAAAGTAAAGAAACCAAGAAGAATTCATTTAGGTAATACTCACAAGAAAGCAAGGAGATAAAAAAGGAGGTATCCTATACAAATCCAAAGGAAATTTGGGCACATCAAATAATGGGTCAAGAAAAAATCACACACAAATATTGTTGAAGTGGCAAGTAATTGATACCCATCTTGCTAACAATTAAAAGTTTAAGTAAGATAATTGAATTCAACACAGGTTCATTAGAAATTCAAGGCCTAAGATAGTGAAGTGTTGTAGTTAAAAGGCATTTGAATTTGGCCATATGATTAATGTGATATGCATCTCTTCATTTATGTGCAAGAATATGTTGAAATTTCCATGTACCTTAAATAGTAACAGAAAATGTACAAATGTTTGTTCCTTGAACACACACAAGGATTGCATAGAAATAAAATTCAAATTTGTATTATATTCGAATGTGATTGCAAAAAAACAAAATGGAGCTTCGAAGCTCATATTGCAATAGGTCACAAATGGAATACAAAAGACACTGCAATCATAACTTGTCTATCAAAAATTGTTCATCTAGTTGATTAGTGTATAGAATTGAAGCTGATAGAATCCAAAGTTTGAAATTGAGACAAAGTTGCTCTGAACTAGTCTGGGAGTGGAAATGGGGTCTGAACTAGCTTGATAAACCTAGTGTGAGAAGGAACCTTGCAGAAAGATCTAGCGGGCTAGTTTTCTTCTTTGCACACCCTAAATGGCACTAAACGGAAAGGCATAGCCTGAGGGGCTGTGTAGCAGAGAAGGGGATGCTTCCTTGTGTTGGGTGTGTACATTTTTTAGGAATCAGGCTAGATCTGGTGCACATGTCCATAGATCTGGGGTTGAGCACACTAGCTTAGCAGTCGTCCTTTCCAGCTCCTTTGCATCCTGATAAACCTAACTGTGTTGGATTGGCCGAGTTCTTATTATATCCTTCGCTATGTGTGAGTCTGCTAGTGTTATGTTATTCCGTGTGGGAATCATGCCCAACTCGGCGGTGGGAGTGTTGCTGAGAGATTGATGAGCACATTGGCCTATGGTTGGGTGGAACATTGCAGCGATGTAGCTGGTTGCGGGACAAGCTTCTTTTAAGATAAGTATCTCTTATCTATTTTATCTCTACAACTGTATGTGCTTATTGATTAATATGAACATGTTAAATATTGTCAATGAATGTATTTTGCTTTCGTTGTATGTCAATAATTCATGCATCTATGTATGTTTAAGTTCAATGCATTTTTATCATGTGTATTTTCGTGGGATTTAAATTTCCCGGATTAAATAGAACCATGGTCGCGTTCTCTCTCTGGTGGACGGGAGGGGACATGACAAACGTTTTTTGGACTCTATAGTCCATTTAACATATTTTTTTATATGTAATTTGGGGAATATATGAATTCCACTTGATGTTATGTTAGTTATATGAACTCTTTCTATATACACATGAGAAACTTTGCATATTCTTGTATAGCGGTTTGGGATCTAGAATTTAACAGAATTAACAATTTTCAAGCTTTTTAGATTACAACATTTCCACTATATTATATAATGTATGATAGTATGTGATTGGCATGTAATCTATTGCTGAACTCGTTTGTCTTGACCTTAACCAAAATGTACCCTTTACTCAAGGGAAAACATTTATTAAGCATGGGAAGCTTCTATTCCTCATCTTAACACTTGGATTAGGAATTTTCATCAAAACTATAAGTTTACTAATTTCCTTGGAGGACCAAGTTCTGAATATTCCAGGTAGAGGCAAGGGATAGAGCTTAGAGGAGGGGTAAATGGTGCTATTAATGAATAAATTCCCAATATTGGCAAAGATTTTGATATGTTATCATTTGTTGTGGCATTAATATTTTTGGACTCTATAGACAATTTACTGTATTTTTTATGTATTTTGGGGAATATATGAATTCTACTTTAAAAAAAACAGTTGTATGCAACCTTGTTATATACTTCAAAAACTTTGCATATTTGTGATATTGGCTTGGATTGGATGCTCATGAATATATATGCATCTAGTGAAATTGATTTGATTTTTATGAGTAAATTATGGTTTTGATTTCCTTTGGGCATGCAAATTACTTGAGTTATGGTTTAAATTCATTTTAGGGCATTCAAACTACTAAAAATAGTGAAATTGGAAGGATGGAATTTGACATAGATAACTAAGAATGAGGAGATTGATCCTCAAGGTGGAAATGGATTCCATTCTCACCCGAATCACGTTCATAGATGTGTGCTTTGGTCAGCCAAAATATATGTGATTCGTTGTTTTGGAGAAATTGATGGGTGCGACCCATTTTGGGCATAAATCATATTTTACAAAATGTGCATACAATTTAAAGAACATATGCACACACATTTTAGAAAACATAACACAAACGCTTTTTAGAGAACATAATGCACATGTGTTTTAGTTAACTATCCTAGTTGGCCTTCACCTTGGAAAGCTTAGGACTA
>LPNX010358286.1:167822-175322 GCA_001517045.1 Pseudotsuga menziesii | reverse complement strand
AAAGGGGGATTTTTTTCTCAGAGATAGGAGCTAAGCAAGTTTGCTGTAAGACGAGCCAGAGGCTGCTCTTTGAAGTCGACTACCTTTAGTTGTTACTTGGCTTCTTTGACTGTTGAAGTCCAGATTGTAACTTTCATAGAGGAGGTCTTAAAGGCTTTGCTGTTGATACCTAGTTTCTGTGATTATCAAGAGTCGATGTGTCTTCTCTGTTCTATTTGGCTTCTCTTTGCTTCGAAAGCCAATTTGTATTCTTCCAGAGAAGAGGTCTTGGAGACTCTTGCCCATAATGCTGAACTGATTTGCAGAGTCCAGAACCATTTGTACAATTTTTAAAAGAATTAATTGGATTGGTTCCCATTGGAGAGGGACCCGGAGACGTAGCCCAGTGGAAGGGGTGAACTCCATTATCAATTTCTATCTGTGACTTTGGGTTCTGTGTTTTATGCTTGGCATTTATTATCAATCTTGTTTTCATTCCTGTTCTGAGCATTTAATTTCTGCAAATACTGTCCAATAATTAGTCTGTTGAATGCATTCTTTTCACAACAAACTTTTAATGCACTAAAGTTGAGGTCTTATGGATCATATTTGGTATCAGAGATGGTTGATTATTGTGCAAGTTTGTGAATGCTTACTAGGTCCAGGTTAAAGCTTCGTGAAGGAGAATTAGTTGGAGATCCTGAGATTGGCTCTAGGAGAACATTCTCAAGAACCATGTCTTCTACACGAGGGGAAGAAGAAGGACATACCGAACGGGAAAAGCCTGTTATTTCTGAAACTGAGTTTCTAGAGGATTTTATGAGCATGAAAGCCATGATGGAAATTCTACTCGATGAGCGAGCAGAAAGGAAGAAGAAAGAAGAAGGATCTTCATCTAGAGATCCAGAAGTGAAGCTGGAAGAAAAGGGTAAAGGAGTAGGAGGTGATAGTGATCCTCCTGATACTAAACAAACTTTTTCTTCTTCTCATACTTCTCATAATGCAAGTCCTAATATGCCTTATTTCAAATTGGATGTAAAATTTGAATTACCTATTTATGATGGAGATGTAGATGTTGAAAAATTAGACAATTGGATCAAGCAGCTTGAAGTATATTGCAGGGTGCAGGGCATTAATGATGGCCCTTCCAGAATCCAGTTGGCCACTTTGAGAATGAGTGGAATGGCTCTTACTTGGTGGGAGAGCAATATTCAGCAAGATCTTCGAAAGAATGGTAAAATTATTTCAGTTTGGAATGAATTCGTTGAAGTATTGAGGAAGCAATTTTATCCTTTAGGTCACATGCAGCAATTAACCATGAATTGGCAAATGTTTAGACAAGATAAAGGACAAAGCATTCGAGATTATACTCATGAATTTAGAAAGAGGGCTATTGCATTGAATGTTTCGTTAGATACACAGGAAACTCTTCTTAAGTACATTGGTGGCATGCATTCTTATCTGAAGCATACTTTGTTGATGTTTAATCCAAGTAATTTGGATGATGTATGTGTTCAAGCTACCCATTTAGAAGCCAGGGGTAAGCATGTTAATGATACTTTTGTGAAGAAGTCATTTAAATTTGAAAGCAAATTGAAAGGTAAAGATATGGGGAAAAAGAAGATGGCTACTGTAAAGAAAGAGGGTGAAAAGCCTACGTGTTCACATTGTCAAAAGGGACATGATGTCTCCAAGTGTTGGAAACTTAATCCGGAGTTAAGGCCAAAGAAGTACGTAGGAAACAAAGACAAAGGAAAAGCAAAAGCTATTGCAGCAGCTATTCAAGACTTGGGATCCGACTCAGGTGACGAAACAAAGGTTACAACTACCGGAATCTAAGGTAAGGATAAAAGTATCTCAATTCCCATTGATGCACAGTCAAGTTCTAGTGCAAGTACAAGTCTGCCATCTACTTCTAAGCTAAATGATAAAGATAGAAGTGCACTGTTTCATGTTCATGTCATTGCAAATCACACAAAGATTGATACATTGTTTGATAGTGGTTCACAAGTAAATCTGATATCAGAAGAAGTGGTTAAGAAATTGCATTTAGTCACTATGCCGCATGAAAATCCCTATCCTCTAGGTTGGGTTACTAATGATACACGATTGCAAGTTACAAGGAAATGTGTATTAAAATTTGCAATTACTGAAAAGTTTAGGGATGAGGTAGAATTACATGTAGTACCACTCGACATTTGTGGAATTGTACTTGGGAGTCCATATTTGTATGACCGGAAAGCAGTCTTTTATAGAGAGCAGAATAAGTATCATCTTTTTAAAGAAGGTATGGAATATATTGTACGAGCACATAAGATAAAAACCAATCTAGCAATAGTCTCTATAGGACAAATGAAGAGGTTGGTAAATGCTAGTAAGAACTTTGTGTTAATGATGGTTAAGATGAAAAATGATGAAGTCTCTAAATATTTTGAAGAATGTGACCCTAAGCATAAATCTGAACTGATTGACATCATTTCTGAGTATGATGATTTGTTTCAATATCTGAAGGGGTTACCACCGAAGAGAGAGATTCAGCATGAGATACATTTGTAGCAGGATGTGCCACTCCCAAACATAGCCATGTACCGGATGTCTGTAATGCAGAACGAGGAAATCAAGAAGCAGGTTCAGGAGCTGATTGAGAAGGGGGTCATCCGGCCCAGCACTTCTCCTTGTGGCTCTCCTATAGTCTTGGTCCCGAAGAACGATGGGTCGTGGAGGATGTGTACTGACTACAGGGCCCTTAACAAAATCACCATTAAAAACAGCTATCCTCTTCCTCGTACTGATGATTTGCTTGATAAGTTGAAACATGCAACTTACTTTACAAAATTGGATCTGCGTAGTGGGTATCATCAAATTCGTGGTTCTGAGCATGATGCTTGGAAAATAGCTTTTAAAATGAAACAGGGTTTGTATGAATGGCTTGTGATACTGTTTGGGCTCTGTAACACACCTGCTACTTTCATGCGGGTCACGAATGATGTCTTTTGTTCATTCATTGATGATTTTCTAATTGTGTATCTAGATGATATCCTTATGTTTAGCAACACCTGGGAAGAGCATGTTGTACATGTGAAAAAAAAATTAGATGTACTGAGAAAGAAAAAGCTTTATGTAAAAATGTCTAAATGTGAATTTGCTAGAACTTCTTTAGTATATCTAGGCCACATCATTGGTGGAGGACACCTGCGAGTGGACCCAGCCAAGGTTGCTGTCATTGTAAACTGGACATGGCCTAACACCATTACTGAAAATAGAAGTTTTCTGGGTGCGGTTCAGTATTGGAGGAAATTCATTTCTGGGTTTTCTTCCATTGCTGCTCCATTACATGCGTTGAAAAGAATTAAAGAAATTTTCCAGTGGGGAGGCAAGCACCAGAGAGACTTCGACACTTTGAAGGGAAAGATCAGCACAGCACCAGTTCTGACATTGCCAGATTTGCAGCAGCCATTTGAGATCGAAACCAATGCCAGTGGGTTTGCCATGGGAGCAGTTTTGATGCAAGGGAGGAAGCAAGTATGTTACCATTCAAAAACATTCTCTACTGCGGTAAGTAAGTATCCGACCTATGACAAAGAATTGTATGCTTTAGTACAGAGTGTGAAGAAGTGGAAACATTATATTATGGGAAAAGAGACAGTCATACATACTGATCATCAGCCACTTCAATATTTACAATCTCAAACTAAAATACAACAAAGTAGGCATTTAAGATGGATGGGGTTCTTACAACAGTTTCATCCCGTAATTAAGTACAAAAAGGGAATTCATAATAAAGTAGTAGACATGTTATCAAGGCCACCTACAAATGCTTCAATCATTCTTCAGAACAGTTCATTAACACATGAAAGTTATATTGAACAGTATGCAGTAGATAAAGATTTTAAGGAAGTATATGCATCACTAATACATGGTAAATAGGAAGAGAACTATTTTGTGCATGAACAGTTCTTGTATCATCTCGGTAAACTCTGTATTCCAGAGAAAGAAAGAGTCCATGTGATCCGAGAGGCACATAGTTCATTGATTGCAGGACATTTTTGTGTAAGCAAAACATTGTCTGTATTGCAGAATCATTGTTATTGGCCTCAAATGCAAGAAACTATAGCTAAATATATAAGGGGTTGTGTTATGTGTGCAACAAGTAAGCCTAGCAATAGGAAATTGGGGTTGTACACTCCTCTCCCAGTTTCTTCTCGTACTTGGGAAGGTATTTCTATGGACTTTGTAGGAGGGCTACCTATGTCTAAAAAAGGGCATGATTACCTATATCTTGTTGTGGATAGGTTCAGCAAAATGTGTATCTTAATGTCATGTAACAAGCAGATCACTGATGGACAAACAGCTCATTTATTCTTTCAAAATGTTTGGGTACATTTCGGGCTACCCACGTCTATTGTATCTGATTGGGATTTTTGATTCTTGGGAAAATTCTAGTCAACTTTATGGGAGCTTATGGACACTAAACTGAAGAAAAGTACAACTTTTCATCCACAGATCGATGGGAAAACAGAGGTAGTGAACAGAACAGTGGTTCAGCTGCTCAGGGGATATTTTAGTAAGCATCCTAAACTTTGGGATGAGCAATTGCAATATATACAGCATGCTTACAATCATGCAGTTCATTCTTCCACGAAAAGATATCCTTTTGAAACTTGTTTTGGTTATCTGCCAAAAACACCGATGAACTTTTGTTTTGGAAAACATGTAGTGGATGGACATCCTGATGTAGATAAAGCTTTAAAGTTCATTCAGAGAATCCAGGCAGTGCAGCAGGTAGTTCAAGAACAGTTGGAGAAGAGTCAGGCAAAGTACAAGGCCAGGCATGATAAGCATCAAATTAATCATCAATTTCAGGTTGGTCACCGAGTTTGGTTACACATCACCAAAGAAAGGATGAAATGTGAAGGTAAAAAGCTTAAACCTATCAAGTATGGTCCTTTTGAGATCTTGGAAAAGGTCGGTACTAATGCTTTTCGCTTTAATTTACCTTCATACATGCAAATTTATTCAGTTATCAATGTTGAGAATCTTAAATTGTATGAGCCTCCTATGATCTTGGATCAGGAAATTAACATACAGATTCCTTCAGTTGATGATTTGGCACCTGAATATATGAGAGAGTTGTAGGATGATGTTATTCTTGACAGAAATGTAAGGACTTCACGAAGGGGGAATGCTGAGTACCTTCGAGTGGGGCTGAAAGGAATGCATCCTAGCAAAGCGAGATGGATGGAGATTGGGAAAGTGAGGGAACTTTACCCTCACTTACTTGCAAAATAATTGAGCCTTTTGGTGGTCCAAAATCTCTCCAATGGGGAGGATTGATCCGATGGATTATTCCTCTAAAAGATGCAATATGGTACATGGTTCATAGAAACGACGTTTGAAGAAAATCGGATGACAAAAGAAATACACAAATCGGAAGTCGGAAGCTTTTCTCCTTCCTTAGATCGAAGGTCGGAAGCATTTCCCTTCCGCAACAGTGGAAGCTTCCAAGATTTTCCCCTTCCGCAACATCGGGGCCCGGAAGCCTTTTCTCTTCCACAATGGCAGAAGCCCAAAAAACTTAAAAGATCGGTGAAATAGCTCGATGGGATCGGAAGAAGAAGTGGTGCGCCATCCGCAATGGTAGAAGCCAAAGTAACTAATACTTTCGACTTGAAAACCAGCCGATAGCCGATTGAAATAGAATTCGTCGGAACTGTTGCTTATCCTCTTCCGCAACAGCGGACGAGCAGATGACTTCAACCTTCCGACTTAAACCCTGCAAGCGGTCTCGCGGGGACATTTCAGAAATGGTTTTTACAGAATCTTGATGCCGTATGATGCCGCGTTGATAGGGAGATGAACAGTCGAGGGTAGTTGGCAAAAGGAGGTGAACAGTCGCGTTCTTGAGCGTTTTTCCCATTGTAACAGCAAAGAGGAGTATAAAGAAGGTTCGTGAAGAAGCACAAAGGGGGATTTTTTTCTCAAAGATAGGAGCTAAGTGAGTTTGCTGTAAAATGAGCCACAACCTGCTCTTTGAAGTCGACTACCTTTAGTTGTTACTTGGATTCTTTGACTGTTGAAATCCAAATTGTAACTTTCATAGAGGAGGTCTTAAAGGCTTTGCTGTTGATACCTAGTTTCTATGATTATCAAGAGTCGATCTGTCTTCTATGTTCTATTTGGCTTCTCTTTGCTTCGAAATCCAATTTGTATTCTTCCAGAGAAGAGGTCTTGGAGACTTTTTCCCATACTATTGAACTGATTTGCAGAGTCCAGAACCATTTGTCCCATTTTTAAAAGAATTAATTGGATCGGTTCCCATTGGAGAGGGACCCGGAGACGTAGCCCAGTGGAGCGGGTGAACTCCGTTATCAATTTCTGTCTGTGACTTTGGGTTCTGTGTTTTCTGCTTGGAATTTGTTATCAGTCTTGTTTTCGTTCCTGTTCTGAGCATTTAATTTCTGCAAATACTGTAGAATAATTAATCTGTTGAATGCATTCTTTTCACAACAAACTTTTAATGCACTGAAGTTGAGGTCCTATGGATCAATCATCACTCTCATCCTCATCATCATCATCATCATCATCCTCATCATCATTGTTCATCACCCTCATCCTCACCATCGTCATCATCTTCATCAACACCCTCATCCTCAACATCATCATCATCATCATCATCATCATCATCATCATCATCATCATCATCATCATCATCATCATCATCATAATCCTCATCCTCATCATCACCATCATCATCATCATCACCTTCATCCTCATCATAATCATCATGGTCATCATCATCATCATCATCATCATCGCCCTCATCCCATTCATCATCATCATAGTCATCATCGTCCTCATCATCACCATCATTGTTCATCACCCTCATCCTCATCATCATCATCATCTTCATCTCCACCCTCATCCTCATCATCATCACCATCCTCATCAGCATCATCATCATCATCATCATCATAATCCTCATCCTCATCATCATCATCATCATCACCCTCATCCTCACCACCATCATCATCATCATCATGGTCATCATCATCATCATCATCATCACCCTCATCCTCCTCCTCCTCCTCATCATCATCCTCCTCATCCTCGTCATCATTGTTCATCACCCTCATCCTCACCATTATCGACACCCTCATCCTCATCATCATCATCATCATCACCCTCATCATCATCATCATCATCATAGTAATCATCCTCCTCATCATCACCATCGTTGTTCATCATCATCATCATCATCACCCTCATCCTCATCATCATCATCACCCTCATCCTCATCATCATCATCATCATCATCATCATCATCTCCCTCATCCTCATCATCATCATCATCATCATCATCATCAGCATCAGCATCATCATCATCATTAACCTCATCCTCATCAACTTCATCATGGTCATCATCATCATCATCATCATCATCATCACCCTCATCCTCATCAACTTCATCATCGTCATCATCATCATCATCATCATCACCCTCATCCTCATCGTCATCATCAT
>LPNX010358286.1:148483-163483 GCA_001517045.1 Pseudotsuga menziesii | reverse complement strand
GAAGAGTCAACCTTGATGTAGAGGGACAAATGGAAACATTATGGGCATTTAGGGGTAGGTTTCCCCGCAAAGACATGAAGTTAGTCGAAGCAGTGAAGGGCCTAGTGCAAACGTTTTGGCATGATAACACTAGGACTTCTTCTAACATGAAGGATGTGTTAAAAAATTGTAGGGGTTCTAGAAACACTGAACCTCATGTGAAACATTATCTTGACATGACACAAACTCAACTATTCGAGATGTTTAAAGTTGCCCACGTAGAGCTAAGGCTATTAGTTTTTCATCATATAAGCTATCATTATGATATTAGGATCTTTTCACTGAGAGAATAACAAGCACATCAATAAAACATAAGCACATCGCAAGAGACAAGAGACACAAAGAGTTTTTCTTGGGGAAACCATAAAGGAGAAAACCCCGTAACTTCCTCAGAGATACAATCAGCACCAAAACAGTAAAAGCCCCAAGACATTAAGATGATCTCCACACAGCAGCAGTCTCTCTCTCTCACACTGAGAGAGCTTCTCCTCTCTCACTCATGCGCCCTCCATAAGTGAGTGTGATTGTTGCAAGTGATAAATAGAGAGGCTCTCACTCTCTATTTATATTCTTCCGTTCACTTGAAGTGCACTCCATCATGTCGGCCTCACTTAACAATTACTTACTGGAGCCGACATCTCTAGGAGTGTCTAATAACCCTAGTGCCCCACCACTTGTGGGGAATTTTCCTCCTCTGACCAATAGGAGGGTAACACAATGATGGGGACTATTTCCCCGACTTACAATGACTCACCTAGGGTCGACTTCACTAGAATAGTCTAATAACCCAAGGCCCCCACAACTGTGGGGACTTTAAACCTTGACCAATAGGAGCGTTACCCACAATGACTTGACATGACTTTCTCATTATAGAAACTTCTTGATCAAGACATCGGGGCATGACATGACTGAAATACATCCCTGAATAAAAATCGGGTTACAATAGATAAGAAATACAAGTGAATACATTTCAAAGTTACAATTACATCAACACTCCCTCTTAATTTAGGAAGGTATTCTCTCGACACAATTTATTAGCACAAGTCTTTTTTTCTATATCATCTGGGTCATCGTCAAGTCTTCGTCATCTTCAAAGTCATCTTTATCTTCAAGTCATCTTTATATGTAAGTCATCTTCATCTGGATCTAGATCATCACTCGATATGGATCATCATCATTGAATCTAGATCATCACTCGATCTAGATCAACATCACTGGACTGGATCTGGATCATCAATCGATCTGGATCATCACTGCTGGATCTGGATCATCACTCGATCTGGATCATCACTGGCTGTCATCACTGGCTATCGTCACTGGCTGTCATCACTGGATCTGGATCATCACTCGATCTGGATCATCACTGGTGCTATCTCATGATTCTTCTCGTCACGGGAAGTTCTATAGAGCTAGCCCTTTTTCATGCTAGTTGTAGGCCTAGCATCCATGTAGGTTTTCACCCAGCACTTACATCTGACATACTCGTCAGAAAGGCACGCCCATCACTTACATCTGATCATATAGGAACCAATCCTATAATCACATCAGAAAGGCCTAGCACTCACATTCACCAGCATGATAGAACATCACATCACTAACATCTATGAAAAGGCTCAGCACTTACATCTAACCTACTCGTCAGAAAGGCACATCCATCCAGATAGGAACACATCCTATCATAGTGATGGAAGACTCCCATCCAGACAGGAAAACATCCGATCACAATGATGGAAGATTTTCCCACTTTCATCTAGGCTAGAACACATCCTACTCACAATGATGAAATATTTCCACACATTCACCCAGGCCGAAACAAATCCTACCACAATGATGAACGACTCCCATCCAGGCTGGAACACATCCTACTCACAGTGATGAGAGATTTCAGCACTTACATCTGACCTACTCGTCAGAAGGGCACATCCATCCAGACAGGAACACATCCTATCACAGTGATGGAAGATTTCAGCACTTATATCTGATCTACTCGTCAGAATGGCACATCCATCCAGATAGGAACACATCCTATCACAGTGATGGAAGATTTCAGCACTTACATCTGAGCACGTGGGAACACATCCCTCGGTCACTCCAGAAAGGATCTGCACTTACATCCATCTAGGCGGGAACACATCTTGCTCACAATGATGGAAGGGATTGCACTCACATCTGATCCTACGAGAACACATCCCAGCAGTCATATCAGAATTCCCCCCAGTCCTCGACTGAGATACCTGGTAACTGACCAGGCGCCTCCATTCTCCTAGAGAATGGCAGTTTCCCTTACATCCGACCTGCTCGTCGGAATGGACAACACTCACATCTGACATGGAAGGAACTTAATCCTTTAGCCATGACAGAATGGTTCAGCCGTTACATCTGATCAAGTGGGAACACATCCCTCTATCACATCAGAATGGCTACTCAGTCCTACACTGAGTGATCTTGGTAACTGACCAGGCTCCTACATTCCTAGAATGGCAATTGCCCTTACATCTATCCTAATTGAAAGAATGGCCAGCACTCATATCTGACATGAAAGGGAGAAACCCTATCACCATGACAGAATGGCTCAGCCCTTATATCTAACCATGGAAGGAACCAATCCTCTCACCATGTCAGAATGGATATGGGTCTCATCACTTTCTCTTGGAGGGAACCTCAATCTGGAGAACACCAAGTCTCTCCTTGAAGTACTCGAACTTCATCCTAGCCAATGGCTTCGTCAATACATCAGCTATCTGTTCCTCCGTCACAACATACTGGAGCTTCACTGCTCCTCTCTGCACCATATCCCTGATATGGTGATACTTGATCTCGATATGCTTTGACTTGTCATGGAACACTGGATTCTCTGACAACTTCACGCAACTCTGGTTTTCACAATGTATACAAGTAGCATCCAACTGGAGATCAAATATATCAGACAGTAGCTTCCATAGCCATACTGTCTCACAAATAGCTGAACAATCTGCGACATACTCTGCTTCGGCTGTACTCAGTGCCACACAGGACTGCTTCCTGCTAAACCAAGAGATCACACTTGATCCCATACTGAAGCAACACCCTGAAGTAATCTTCCTGTCGATGGCACTTCCTGCCCAATCTGAATCAACATAACCCTCCAGGCTAATCTTTTGATTTGCATCATACTTGAGCCCATAATCAATTGTACCCCTGCATGCTTTGCAACCATCAGGTGAACATGTCTCAAATGTCTTCACAGCAAAGAAAATATCTGGTATCGGGTACATCAAGGACCCAATCATCTGACGATACATCATAGCATCAACTGACTCTGATGAAGCATCACTTAATAGCTTCAAGTCCGATGCCATAGGTGTGGCCATAGCCTTGCATTCCATCATCCCAAACCTCTTCAGGATCTCTACTGCATACTTCCCTTGTCCAAGGAAGATTCCATCTGTACTCTGCCACACCTCCATACCTAGAAAGTAATGCATCGACACATAATAGGAGCATCACTGGTCTTCCACCTTCAACCTTGAAGCAAATGGTTGGAATCCACTTTACTCTCAGTACATCCTAGAGTCATCAGTAATCTTCCCATCCTGTCATACCATGTCGAACCTCAAGATATTTTGTAGTCACTCCCTTTGAAGTGAAGCATCATACTCCCTCTGTCTTCTGTGCTTTATGCACTTAAAACATTCTGTACCAGAGTAACAAGTAGCTTCCTATGCTACTAGTATTCTATGTATCAATCTAGTGTATAGACTTGCATATTCAACCTTGTAGCAAAGGTTAAGATCTTCATCAAGCTCATCATGTATGTGTTTAAGCTCTTACTAGCTACAAATGTCTCTTTGTAGTCTAGGCCTTCTTTTCATGAGAAGCCTCATGTTACAAATCTTTCTTTGTATCCCACGATGTTTCCATCTACTACATGATGGAACTATGAACTTCTCTTTAGGTATCGATACTACGTCTTGACATCATTCTTCTTGAACTGGTCTTCCCTTTCTTCTTGGTGGCTAGAAGGTTTTGCATTAATGATTTCACTGCACTCGTCATATTATTCTTCATTTTGAAATGTCGTCACTTGCTCTTTGGAAGAAGTCTTCATTCTTCTTTGCTTGTAGGCGATTATGTATGCGGGATTTCCTACAAGTCAAATGCATTTGTATGGTTAGAACGTTTCATAAGGAATATTCATACTGAAAAATACGTATGCATAAATATATGATCATGCACTACTTTAGCCAATACAACATTCATCCATATCTCACTAAAAATTTCTAGATGCCTTCCATCTCTACCAACACAACATTGAGATTGTGCACTAATCCAATATGTCAACAAAGAGGTTTCATTCTGGATAAGTAGCAATGGATAATTTGTATAGGACCATGAACTACTTACCCATCACATGCGTATTCGTAGTATACTGTCATTAACGCAAACATCCTATCATGCATAATACAATAATTGAATATAAACAAATACATAACAAAACAATATCATGAAATGACAATTGAATACTTATCTTTATTTGCTTCATGGGTAGACTCCTTCTTGAGCCTTCAGCTTCATCGTCTTCTTCATTCATGATAGCATCGTTTCTTATCCAAATGCTAAGGTGGATAAGAATTTCTTCAAGAGTTGAGTTCTTCATATTCCTCTTCGCTTGAGGTATCTTCTTTGGAAGGTGAGAGCTTGATCTTCATTTGCTTCCATCTTCTCTTCTCTTCTTATGAGTCAAGCTTCTTCTTCTTCCCAGAGTTTGCTGAAAGTAATCACTTCCTTCTGGAACACATTCCTTGAACGAATGAATTCCATGATCCTGGGAGGCCATTCAAGGTGGCCATCACCACTTCTGCATTCTTCACCTTTTCTTTTACCGCTTCAAGTTGTTCTTTATTTGAGAGACGCTTCTGACTGCATGGTCTCTGCATTCTAGATCTTCACATTCTTCAACTAGTTTTTTAAGGTCATATTCTGATTTTTGTTCTTCCCTTCAAATAGCTTGGTCAAGGAATCAAAACATCTTTGGTGTCTTTAAGGAATACACTTGCAGTACAAGTTGATTCGTGACTGAATCATCAATGATCTTCTGGGCTTTGACTAAGTTATTCTTGTGAAAGACTTCTAGCATCATCTCCCTCTGAAACTGGAACCTCTCTACTCATGTAGGTGTCCAATCCATTTTATTCAGATAGATCATATAATTCCAGGCTTAGAAGTTGTCAACCTTCCCAAGATTGTCATCAAGCTGATGTGATAGATCATTCTAAAATGAGAACCTCAAATAAAAATAGCAAAGGATTATATCTTACCGATTTGAGGTGTCCGTCCTGGTTCTGGAGCTGGCTAATCTAGGGTTTGTCACATAAACCATAATTTTCAAAACTTAAAATCGTTTAGATATGATTGGATATACAAATATATCTCTTCAAATGGAGTTGTCCAATGTACTCCTTTTCTAAACAGTGGAGGGAAGCTCCCGAAACAGGAAGCCCTAATTTTCCAATTTTTTCTTGCAGAAATGCTTGTTACTGTTTCTATGATATCTCTGAAATTACAACTCCTCTCTATCTAAAATTTTTTACTGAGGTAACCTCGTGTGCTCCTGATTCACCACCATAGGTTTCATCAGAATTGGTTTCACCCCTTGGTATTTATGCTCCTTTTCCCAAGGTGACCTATTACGGGACTGTTCAGAACAGCAAAGTTGTACAGAATTCCACGTGTCACTGGTTCATCTTCTGAGTCAGATATTTGGAACACTGAATGTACATTCCATGACCTTTCTAGAACATCTTCAGTAATTCCATTTGGACCTCTGTAGCCCAAGATATTGCAATTTTCCCCAGGTGTCCTGTTTGAGGATGAATTCTGGAAGAGGCTGGAACCCTAACTTGGAGGGATCATATCTCCCAGAATATAGAGAATCGGAGGCTGATTTTTGCACACAATGTTAATTAGGATCTTATTATGGGCTCCTAAAATTTTCTACTTTAGAGACTTCTCCAACCTCAGAATATAGCGACTGTACCAAAACTTATCAGTTTTAGTATTTAGGGGTTTTCAAGCTCAGGGTCAAACTAGGGTTTGACTTTCCCAGAGTTTCACCCAACCAAATTTCTTAATCCAGGTCTCTAAACTTCGGTTTTGATGAGGAGAAAAATCCTATGCTGGTATCACTCAAAAATTCCTCTTCGGTAGAAATCCCTAATTTCCACATCGAAAACTGAAAATGCTCGAAATCGAATTCTGCTTCAGCAGAAAGATGCGCCCTTCAATGGAGAGTTAGCCTAGCATACTTTTGTTGATATATTGTGGAGAGAGACCCAAAAAGTAAGAAGCCATAGCTTCTATAGATGCACAATGTCTTCTTCTTAGGTTAGCTCTGATTCCATGTTAGTTTTTCATCATATAAGCTAGCATTATGATCTTAGGATCTTTTCACTAAGAGAATAACAAGCACAACAATAAAACATAAGCACATCACAAGAGACAAGAGACACAAAGAGTTTTTCTCAGGGAAACCATAAAGGAGAAAACCCCGTAACTTCCTCAGAGATAGAATTAGCACCAAAATAGTAAAATCCCCAAGACATTAAGATGATCTCCACACAGCAGCAGTCTCTCTCTCTCACACTGAGAGAGCTTCTCCTCTCTCACTCATGCGCCCTCCATAAGTGAGTGTGAGTGTTGCAAGTGATAAATAGAGAGTCTCTCACTCTCTATTTATATTCTTTCGTTCACTTGAAGTGCACTCCATCATGTCGACCTCACTTAACAATTACTTACTAGATTCGATATCTCTAGGAGTGTCTAATAACCCTTGTGCCCCACCACTTGTGGGGACTTTGCCTCTTTTGACCAATAGGGGGGTAACATAATGGTGGGGACTATTTTCCCAACTTACAATGACTCACCTAGGGTCGAATTCACTAGGATAGTCTAATAACCCAAGGGCCCCACAACTGTGGGGACTTTAACCCTTGACCAATAGGAGGGTTACCCACAATGACTTGACATGACTTTCTCATTATAGAAAATTCCCGATCGGAACATAGGGGCATGACATGACTCAAATACATCCCAGAATAAACATCGGGTTACAATAGATAAGAAATACAAGTGAATACATTCTGAAGTTACAATTACATCAACAAAGGCTTGGGTAAAGATATTTTAAAAAATGCAAGCCTTGGTATGTTAGAATCAATACCATCTGGAACACTTGTTGTTGTAGATACCACATAGATTTTGACCTATATTACCATACATTTGCACATATACGTCGTTTTTTGCATCCTAACCATGTACAAGAACGCTCAAGTACAGTATCGCCAATGTCATCCAAAGATTTCATCCAGAGCATAATGTGTCTAAGGCAAGATGGGCAGACACATTACTTAAAACAATGTGTAGATGGTTCTTGCAACAATTGTGGTGGGCTATCATTATGGTCTGATTGCATCCATGAAAGTGAAGATCAAGCATTCGGGAATGCAATTGTCGAGAAGCAGAACTATTAGTATGAGACATATCAGCTAAATAATGGGAAAGAAAGCAGGAAGATTAAATTGGTGACTTCATAGGTAAATTGTTGAATATTGACATATTAATATTCATGTACACATTTTTTTATGTGGTTTATTGACATATTAATATTCATGTACCAAGTGTGAGTATGTGATTTTATTCCATAGTTTCGTGGAAAGATCCAACAGTACATTCAACATGTTGATATGGCACGGTGGCAAGATGAGCAATTCAGAATATGTCAGGACACCTTCCCGCTCGGAACAAAACTATCATTGGTTGAATTTGCGGAAAATTACACCCTACAACCACAAAATGAAATTCAAAGTCAATACTATCACTCGGAGTAGGTGAGCATAATGGTGCATATCACGTATCAACATGGGAAAGATATCAATGAAGAGAAACGTGTGATACTCAAAGAAAGTCACTTCTACATAAGTGATTACTAGACCCATGACATCCATTACGTGCAACATTGCTTTAAATTATTCTATGATCACGTGATAGCTATGGATATACCATTTTATCGTCATTTCATTTTTTCAGATGGTTGTGCTGGACAGTTCAAGAATGCACATGTATTTGAATGGTTGTGTTTGTTGCACATAAAATACAAGGTGCCACATGTATGGAACTACTTTGAAACTGGTCATGGAAAAGGAGAGCACGACGGTGCTGGTCCATGCATTAAAACTACCCTTCGAAGGGAAGAGATGAAGTTTATAGGTGCTCGCCTTCGAGACGCTGCATCTATACTCGAATGGTGTGCATCTGTCATGGGAGAAAAAGAAACAAGGAAACACTTAGTGCGAAGAATATTCTGGGAGGTGACAAATGTGGACCAATAAAAAACACATCAGGTGAACACAGTGCATGGAACTCGACAGTTTCATTCAATTAGAAGCTCAGACAACTTGGCCCTACAAATTTGGACAAGATTGAAGGCTTGCTTTTGCAGTTCCTGTAGCATCTGTGAATGGGATGATTGTGAGGATACGGATACCATTGATACATGGGATCGAGTGACACTTGGCACCAATTTCAATGGGGTTCATGAAATATACCATTTGGAATATGATCTGACACATATTTCTACAGACTATGATCACATATCAGATCTCATACAAGAAGGTAAATGAGTAGTACCTAAATAAGAAAATGCATTTATGTATTGTTTACTCGACCTATGTAGAATTTAATTTATGTAGAAATTAGAAATGCAAGGCCTTATTTACAAAATGTATTGTTAACTCGACCTATTTCCTTTCACAGGTCAGATATATGCAGTGGTTGCCCCAAAAAATAATGAATGGGGTTCTGACTATTGGTTGGCACATTGCTTAGAGGGGAAATAAACCATTATTGAACCTGTTATAGATGATGAAAATATTGAATTCCCAACTGGATCGATGGTTATAAAAGGGGAGTACTTGACACTTGCAGCACAACAGAAAAGGAAGGGTGGGTATGTATATTAGGATTATAGACCAGGAGCTATTGTATACCACTTCACCAACCTAGTAGTTGGTATAAACATCAAGCTGCATACACTTGGTCACAAAAATAGGTCACATGTACGATACTTGCTACCTCATATAGAGCACGAAATATTGATGGACACCATCAGCACCAGAGATGATCCAGATGGCCTACTTGTATGAGTGCATTGTCAGGTGCGTTATTTAACCTTTAAAGTGATTTCTAAAGCACAATTTCAATTATTTATCCTTACTTTATTCCCAATGTGATAAACCTGTGATTGACAGATACCATTCACAGACATAATATTATTCAGAGGATACTGGACACTATAAACACAATCGTACAACCTCGGGTGAGTTATCTATAAATCATGTTTGCACATTTTCATTGGGTTCTCTTTTCTTTCTTATGATGTTACTAATGTCTATCCGTTCGTGTGCCTAAGATACAAACACCATCTATGACACATTGGAGCCGCCAAGAATGGTGTCTTTAGACACCACCAAAAAGAGTTCGGAAAATAACAAGCTCTTGAGTTGTTGAAATTTACATTTCTTGATGTTTTTAGTTTAATATACATTTAATTACATTGCCATGTACAAATCGGTTACCAACTAGGCCTACATGATCACCAATACTTGCATGCACCAATTAGACTTTCATGAACACCAATTTGCATGCACCAACTAGGGTTGACAAGGTATGAGATGTAACTAGGGTTTAGTGAGCAATATGCAAGTTAAGAGAGGGAACTAGAAACACATGATGACCAATACTTGCATGCACCAACTAGGCTTTCATGAACACCAATTTGCATGCACAACTAGGGTTTCCAAGGTATGAGCTGGAACTAGGGTTTAGTGAGTGATTTGCAAGTTAAGAGAAGGAACTAGAAACACATGATCACCAATACTTGCATGCACCAACTAGAATTTCATGAACACCAATTTGCATGCACCAACTAGGGTTTCCAAGGTATGAGATGGAACTAGGGTTTAGTGAGTAATTTGAAAGTTAAGAGAGGGAACTAGAAGCACATGATCACCAATACTTGCATGCACCAACTATGCTTTCATGAACACCAATTTGCATGCACTAACTAGGGTTGATAAGGTATGAGATGGAAGTAGGGTTTAGTGAGCAATTTGCAAGTTAAGAGAGGGAACTAGAAACACATGATCACCAATACTTGCATGCACCAACTAGGCTTTCATGAACACCTATTTGCATGCTCCAACTAGGGTTGAAAAGGTATGAGATGGAACTAGGGTTTAGTGGGAAATTTGCAAGTTAGGAGAGGGAACCAGAACCACATGATCACCAATACTTCCATGCGCCAACTAGGCTTTCATGAACACCAATTTTCATGCTCCAACTAGGGTTGCCAAGGTATGAGATGGAACTAGGGTTTAGTGAGAAATTTGCAAGTTAAGAGAGGGAACTAGAAACACATGATCACCAATACTTGCATGCACCAACTAGGCTTTCATGAACACCAATTTGCATGCTCCTACTAGGGTTGACAAGGTATGAGATGGAACTAGGGTTTAGTGAGCAATTTGCAAGTTAGGAGAGGGAACTAGAAACACATGGCCATGTACAAATCAGAAACCAACTAGGCTTTCATGAACACCACTTTGCGTGCTATCACTAGGGTAGAAAGATAATGACACGAAACTAGGGTTTACTTCAACCAATTTAGGGTTTGTAGGGTATGATGTATGTTAGTATCGTATGATGTTAGTATCATAGGGTATTGTAGGGTATGATATGGTATATATTACACATGCACGCATGACTTAGTGTTAAGGTATATTTTTAGTATTATGGTATATTGTTAGTGTTATGGTGTATTGTTAAGAGAGAGAACCAAAAACACATGATCACCAATACTTGCATGCACCAACTAGGATTTCATGAACACCAATTTGCATGCTCCAAATAGGGTTGCGAAGGTATGAGATGGAACTAGGGTTTAGTGAGCAATCATGCAAGTTAGGAGAGGGAACTAGAAACACATACCAATACTTGCATGCACCAACTAGGCTTTCATGAACACCAATTTGCATGCACCAACTAGGGTTGACAAGGTATGAGATGAAACTAGGGTTTAGTGAGCAATTTGCAAGTTAAGGGAGGGAACTAGAAACACATGATCACCAATACTTGCATGCACCAACTAGGCTTTCATGAACACCAATTTGCATGCTCCAACTAGGGTTGACAAGGTATGAGATGAACCTAGGGTTTAGTGAGCAATTTGCAAGTTAAGAGAGGGAACTAGAAACACATGATCACCAATACTTGCATGCTCCACCTAGGCTTTCATGAACACCAATTTGCATGCACCAAATAGGGTTGACAAGGTATGAGATGGAACTAGGGTTTAGTGAGCAATTTGCAAGTTAAGAGAGGGAACTAGAAACACATGATCACCAGTACTTGCGTTCACCAACTAGGCTTTCATGAACACCAATTTGCATGCTCCAACTAGGGTTGACAAGGTATGAGATGGAACTAGGGTTTAGTGATAAATTTGCAAGTTAGGAGAGGGAACTAGAAACACATGGCCATGTATAAATCGGAAACCAACTAGACTTTCATGAACACCACTTTGCATGCTATCACTAGGGTTGACAAATAATGAGATGGAACTAGGGTTTACTTCAAACAATTTAGGGTTTGTAGGGTATGATGTATGTTAGTATGGTATGATGTTAGTATCATAGGGTATTGTAGGGTATGATATGGTATATATTACACATGCATGAATGACTTAGTGTTATGGTATATTGCTAGTATGTTATGTTATGGTGTGTTAGTATGGTATAATGTTAGTATCATAGGGTATTGTAGGGTATGATATGGTATATTACATATGCATGCATGACTTAGTGTTATGATGTTAGTGTATGGTATGTTAGTACGGTATGATGTTAGTGTCATAAGGTATTGTAGGGTATGTTATTGTATGATAGAATTGTATGATGTTAGTATCATAGGGTATTGTAGGGTATGATATAGTATATATATTACACATCCATGCATGACATAGTGTTGTTATTGTTAGTGTATGCAATTTAGTTAGTGTATGGTATGGTTATGATGTTAAAAAGTTGATGAGTCGTAAATTCTTCCTTTAAGTATTGGAAATTCATAAGTTAGCACACATGTGAACCACAGATATCATTATATATCACATAGGTGAACCACACATATCATGTTTCAAGATCAAGGCAACCATATCATGTTCCAAGATCAAGTCAACCATATATGTATAAATTTGAACCTTGCTTTATATTATATATGTATAGAAATCATGTTACAAAAATTGCCATACCACATGGCCATAATACAAAATAGTGGATCAAAAAGTACATCTATTTGTACATATGAACAAAAAGTTACATCTATGTATGCCCCCTATACATTTATTCTAGTTATCCCCCCTTTGGATGCCACTGCCAGTGTCTTCGAAGAAGTCTATATTTCTTTTCCAACTGCTCACTGGTGATCCCCATTTCTGAACAAGAGGAATAGTCGCATCAGTAGAGACTGAAGAAAAACCAAATTTTGTAAGTTAATTTACCAACCTTTAAAAATTCTATGTACATTTGTTCAAATTCCAAAACCAAAATAAAATTTTTACTTACTGTACGTGAGTAAGTAATGGTGGGTCGTGGTGCCTCACTAATAGCAACCCTGATTGGGTGCTCTTCAAGCACCACTTGCTCACTATCAAGCTGCATAAAAAATATATATATTCCAATGTCAACAAATATACATGTACCTTGGGGGGGAAGAGATGGGTCACCAATTTGGGTCTCTTCAAGCACCAAATCAAAGAAAGCCATACATAAGCATTCTTGCTAGCTCGTCAAAGGTGGGCCAGCGATTTGGTGCTCTTCACGCACCGGTGCCTCACTAGGGGCCTGCATAAAGTAACATATTGATCCATATTTATGAAGGAATGCAACAGAATAAAAAAATAACCATAGAAACAAATATGCAGTGGAAATAACACTTCATTTCTTTAATCAATAATTGAAACTAGTTTACATACAAAATGGAAATAAACTAGCTAGAGTGCTTGTAGCTTATCTCTGAGATGTGGCAGCTACATGCCTCTGAACTCTGTGTTACAATGAGGCTCAAAGGACTATATATTATTGAGAAACAATGGAAACCCTACACATCCAAAAACCTAACCCTAGGAGGTGAAACGCCTTAATGTGGGCCCCATTGGGTAACTTGGTACATCAATTTCCTGGGGTCGTAACTTTAGCATACTACCTCCATTTAACATGCATTATACAACATTAGAAATATTTGTTTAAGGACTACATCCATAAAAGAAAAATATCAAGTTTGGAATGGACTCGTATTTGCCGGACCATTCGATGCCAAAAAAACGTCGTTTAGGGCCTCAAAACGGATCCAAAAGTTTAGGACCTGAAAACTGCCAAAAATAGTAAATTCTACTACAATTAAGGAAACTAGAAAACTGAAAGAAACAATGGTGGGGGTCCAGGAGAAATAGATGTGTGGACACCAATATCCTCCTGGATCATTCCCCCCCCCCTTAGGAAGCAATGGTCCCCATTGCGTTGAGTTCCTCCATGAGATGAAGAAACTTCTGTTGAACTTGGTCCCTGGTGAGCCACTTTCCCTGGTGAAGAAGTTGGCCTACTTTGACAACTTGATATAGCTGGATCTTCTGCTGATGAGTGTTCTTGACCTATGTGTCCATAATCTGATCAGTTGTGGCTTGTTCCATGCAGCTGGGGTTTAACTCTATTAGTGTGAGTTGTTCTGCCACGTCTGATGTGTCTATTAGAGGTGGAAAGTAGGGCCAAAGGTGGTCCACATTGAACACTCGGTCCATACCAAGGAATTGTGGAATACTGAGCTCAAAGGCATTGTCCTCGATAGCCTTCGTGATGGTGTATGGTCCATATCAGAGCGGGCGAAGCTTGCGGTGGGGTCCAGCGAGGTGCTCCTTCTGCAGATGTAGCCACACTTTGTCATCGACCTGGAAGTTGTGTTGCACCTGATGCTAATCATGTTGCTGCTTGTACTTAGCATTGGATCTGTCCAATATGTCATGAACCTATTGGTGAATGTGTTTAATGCCTCAATGAAGCTTTTTTCCTTGGAAACTTTAGACTGGATATGAGCTTAATCAACCTGAGTAGCTGCAAATGGCATGGCTATGTCAATGGGACATAGTGGCTGGAATCCCAAGCCCACCTGAAAGGGGCTATGGTTGGTTGAGCTGTGGAGGGCTCGGTTATATCTGTGTTGTACATAGGGGAGGCTCTCATCCCATGTGCGTGGATGCTTTGAGTTGTACATGTGCAAAATGTGTATGATCATCCTGTTGACGACCTCTATCTGGCCATCAGTCTGGGGATGAAAAGATGTGGACTTTGTGAGCTTGGTGTCTATCATTGACCATAGGCTAGACTAGAATGTACTAAGGAACCTGTTGTCCTGGTCTGATATTATAGACTGTGGGATCCCAAAGTGTACCCACACTCATTCAAAGAAGAGTTTACCAGTGGCTTCTGGTATCATATTCTTCTTGCAGGCTGCCATTATGGCCTTCTTTGAGAATCTGTCATAGACCAAAAACACATAGTTGTTGTCATGCTTAGTAGAAGGAAGGCCTGACATGTAATCCATGGAGATGGATTCCCAAGGTCGACTAGGGGTAGGCAACGGAGTATAGAGGCCTTGCTTCTTGATGGATGGTTTGGCAATGGCACAGGCAGTGTAGGATAAGATGTACTTCCCAACTTCCTATCAAAGGTTCAGCCAATAGAAATACTTCTACAGTACTGCCACTATTTTCTTGACCCCAAAATTCCCATCGACCTGACTATAGTGCGCTTCCCAAATCATCTTGGCACTCTCGCTTGAAGGAACACAAAGGTGTCCCATGTGACATAATCGTACATC
>LPNX010358286.1:64498-143344 GCA_001517045.1 Pseudotsuga menziesii | reverse complement strand
TTTTTTACAAATAATTTGTATATTTTTTCTCGACTTTATGTGAGTCATCACTTTTCGATAACTAATATGAAATATGATCATTTTTAGAGAAAAATTCTCAGAAAATTCATTGAAAATGGTTTTAAATGTCTTTATTTTCTGGAATTATTTACAATTTTGTCAATAAAAATGCCTTATTTTGTACATTAAAATGTCTTATTTTATAGAAAAAATCATAAAATGTATATGTTTTTCATTATAAATTGCTTTAAAATGTATGTTATTTTGTTAAATTTCAAAAAACACACTTGAAAATAGAAATTAAAAATATTTTACAACAAAGATAATTCAAAGGCCCCAAAAAATGTCTGAAAATGAAAATGTGTGATACTGGCATCAACCATTTTTGAAACGGGGGTAAAAATAGCTACTAAAATTAGGAGAGAGAAAAACGAGAACTGTGTCGAGTTCTCGTTTCATAGTATAAGTGGTTCATCCTGAAGGTGAAATTTTGGAACTGGGTTTCCCTCCAAAAGCGTCTGGTATGTGTGGCTGAATTATGGATCGCACCTATAGAGAAGCGGCCAATCAGAATTCTCGTGCCCATAAGAGTTGAGCACAGTTGTTATCGCCACGATTGATGGTCAGCTGAGGCATTCTGCAACATTATTGGTGCTTCCCTTCTTCTACTTGATATTCAAATGAAAATCTTGTAGATATGTGGACCACTTCTGATGGCGATCGTTCTATAACTTCCCTTGTGTCTGCATGAACTACAGGAGTCGGTGGTCTATGTGGATTATCGTTTCCTTCCCCAAAATGTAATGCTTCCATTGTCGGCAAGCCCGTACAATGGAATACATTTATTTATCATAAGTGGGATATTTGCAGACTGTGTCAAATAGTGTTTCACTGTGATATGCCACTAGATTCCTTGGTTGAGTAAGGACTACCCCAATAGCATAGTCAGAAGCATCTGTCTCGATCTCAAATGGTTGTTGCAAGTCTGGTAATGTGAGCACTAGGGCACAACAGAGACGATGTTTCAATTCTACAAACGCCTTCAGCTGAGTTTCTGACCAAAATAATTTTTCGTTTACTCCTCCCTTGGTGACTTGACTCAAGGGCCAACTGATATGAGATAATCCCAACATGAACCTGTGGTGGAAATTAGCAAGGCCCAGAAAGCTGCGAAGCTCTATTAGAGTAGTTGGGGCTGGCCAATCCTGAATGACTTGGATCTTGGTTGGATCCACATGTACCCCACACTCATAAATAATGTATCCCAGATACTGAACCTAGGTCATGCCAAAAGTGCACTTGTCTAAATTGGCACACAACTTTTGCTACCGCAATGTTCAAAGAACCTATCGGATGTGGTGGAGGTGCTCTTCCCAAGTCTAGCTGAAGATCAGGATGTCATCCAAGTACACTACTACAAATGAGTTGGTTAATGGCCGCAAGATGTCATCCATTAGTCTCATGAATGTTGCAGGAGCATTCGTCAGCCCAAAAGGCATGACCAACCATTCGAAAAGGCCCTCCTTGGCTTTGAAGGCAATCTTCCATACATCAGTCGGTTCGATCAGCACCTGGTGATACCCAAAATTTAAGTCGATCTTGCTAAAATATTTCACCCCGTTAAGCTAGTCCAAGAGGTCATTGATCTATGGGATCGGGTACCTATTCCGGATAGTGATCTTGTTCAACACCCGATAGTCAATACAGAGTCTCCAAGTCCCATCCTTCTTCTGTACCAACATGATCGGGCTCCCACAAGGAGATGAACTTGGTCAGATGTGACCCTTCTATAGCAGCTCCTAAATTTGCCTCTTGATTTCATCATTCTACAGAACAGAGCATCAATAGATCGGTCCATTGGGCAGCAGTGCACCTAGGGTTAGATCAATGGGGTGCTTGACCTGACAGTGGAGAGGCCCCCCAGTGGGTGAGGTGAATATGTCCCGGTACTCCTCCAAGACCTTGTCCATTTGTTGTTGTCATGCGGAGGGGCCCTATCTGGAGGTTGTGGCCATGATCTTCTTCTTGTGCTGAGGGTGGATCATCAAGAAAAAAAACTTCTCAATTTTTGAAATGAGCATACTACATTGTTTTGGAGTAACCAAAGAGATAGTGGTAGGGGGTGTTCCCTCTGGTATCATGTACAAATTATTTTCCAACGTAATAATAATAGCGCAAGGCCAGGACTCATACACAGCATGTCACTTCCATAAGTATGGTTGATCTAATAATACATCACAAACATCAAGAGGAGCAATATCACATAATACCTCATCGATGAAGGGCTTGATGCTGTAGGGAAGGCGGTACTGCTGGCTGATGCAAAGATCTCGTCCTTGGTGAAGCCACCCGATGGTGTACGACTGCTGGTGTGCTTTGGTTGGAAAACCCAACCACTTCATGACCTCTGCTGAAATCAGGTTCTTTTGGATTCCACTGTCGACAATGAACTGTAGCGGGGAACCCTTTACCCACATTTGGGAGTGGAAAAGACGCTCCTCCTCCTCTGAATCTTCTGGTTCTTCCTTTTGGATCTTTATGGTGGCAACGATGGCATTGGGCTCTGCATCAATAATATTCTTCCCTCTGTCATTCCCCTTCTCGGGTTCTGATTCAGTGTCGGAGTATGCATCTGATTCAGAAGCCTTTATCTCAGCCACCAGTGACTGCTTAGCTCGACACTCACTTGTGTTATGAGTGGGGATCTTATGGAACTCACACCACTTTCCCACTTCCTTCTTCAGCTTTACAGTGTTGCTCTTTGCTTGCAGCTTTGGAAAGTTTTCTTGAGTCGCCATGCCTTGGCTGTGTCCTTGGTTCTGCAGTTTGGGGGTAGCTTTCCCTTTCTTCTGATTCGTAGATCCAAAGTCTCGCTTTTTCTGTTTGAATTTTTGCTCAATTTTGGTAGCATACCGATATGCCGTACCAAGTGAGGAGATGTCGAGGAAATCCATTTCCTCCTGAATGTATCTGTGCAGATAAGTGTAGTACTTCAGCACCAAATGTTTCTCTAAATATTTGATACCCAACTTGGTGTGTAGGGTATGGAACATTCTCGTTAGCTCATGCACATCTTAATCTCTTTGCTGCTGCAGTGTAGTCCATTGGATGTACTTTTCCTCGTAGCTCCCCACCGGATAATATTGTCCCTTTATGGCATCTCAAAAATAATCCCAAGTGGGTACGGCCGAGAACAGAGAGGGTTCCTCCTCGTCATTTCTCGCACAGTAGGTTTCCCACCAGTCCTTGACATGGGGGGTGGCTTTAAGTAGAGAAAAAGTAATCTTTTCCCAGTTAGAAAAGTCATGAACTGAGAAATACCCTTCTAATAGATTCAACCATCTATCTATGGTGTCTGCATCTATTCGACCATCAAATATGGGAATTTCAAAGTTTAGTTGTACGTTAAAAGGGGTTGCGCCTCTAGAGTGGCTGCTAGATGCAGATGCGCCGCCAGTGGGAAGTCGTTGAAGGATCTGGGTGAAGTTATCCATCATCGCGTTCCTTCGTTTTTCAAGGGCCTCCTCGAGCAACATTTTGATAGGATATTTTGTGCCCTCGTCTTTCTTTTCATCCCCCATGGGTGGCCGTCAGGATTTAAGAGGTTGATCTTGCAAAGGTTCAACTAGATCAAGCCCTAACTCTTTATACCCCGCCCTCATTGGGGACATGCAAAGAAGGATCGAGAAAGAGCAGATTGCTCTGATACCACTGATCCAAATTTATGCAGGAACGCAATAGAATACACAAATAAGCATAGAAAAAAATATGCAGCGGAAATAACACTTCATTTCATTAATCAATAACTGAAACTGGTTTACATACAAAATGGAAATAAACTAGCTAGAGTGCCAATAGCTTATCTCTAAGAAGAGATGTGGCAGCTACATGCCTCTAAACTCTATGTTACAATGAGGCTCGAAGGCCTATATATTATTGAGAAACAATGGAAACCCTACACATCCAAAAACCTAACCCTAGGAGGTGAAACGCCTTAATGTGGGCCCCGTTGGGTAACTTGGTACATCAATTTCCTGGGGTCATAACTTTAGCATACTACCTCCGTTTGACACGCATGATACATCGTTAGAAAGATCCGTTTAAGGACTACATCCATAAATATAAAACATTGAGTTTGGAATGGACTCATATTTTTCGAAATATTCGATGCCAAAAAAACGTCGTTTAGGGCCTCAAAACGGCTCCACGAGTTTAGGACCCGAAAACTACCAAAAATAGTAAATTCTGCTACAATTAAGGAAACAGGAAAACTGAAAAAAACAATGGTGGGGGTCCAGGAGAAATAGGTGGGTGGCCACCAATATCCTTTTGGATCACATATATGTCAATTTCAGATAAAATAGTGAATCAGAGACATATATATACTAAATGGACGAAAAATAATGTTACCAAAGAAAGCGAAACATACATGTACCTGGCTGGGGAGAAGAGGTGGGTTGACAACAACCTTGATTTGGTGCTCTTCAAGCACCACTGTCACAACAGGTTCCTGCATAAAGTAACATATGTCAAAGCGATACAAGTAAAATCATTTTTCCAAGCAAAATGAAACATAATTAAAAGCATATTTCAAATAATACCTGAGTTTGCGAATCTACCTCTGCATGAGAGGGAATAGGCTGAGATACGATATACTCATCCTGATCACCCTGCATAAAACATGTTGTATCAAAATTAGGATGTATTGAATGTTATAATCTATACTATAAATATGTAAATAAAGTTGACAAATTAACAAGTATAGTTCTTACCCCTATTGGTGAAGAACCAAACCCATATGCAATATTGACAGCCGCATCAATGTTCTCAACATTAATCAGCGGACTATGTGACCCTGGTGTGCCATGGGACACCAGCTATATATTTGTTCACATAATTTGTTAGATAATTAAATAGAAATAAATTGTGAAACAATTGAAAATTTTGATATGAAACAAAATATAATGTGAAAATAATGAGTTTTACTTACAAAGAAAAGTAATCCATCGTCTCAGAAATCTGAAGCAGGGCCATAGAATATGCCTCCACACAATGTGAAAGGGTGTGGAGTAACATGATGCTCTAAATACTCTACATCTCCTATGTGATCTGTAGATGGGCCTGCCTTAGAAGTGCCATCCCCTTGGTCTACATTGCTTTGGACATCAGTCCCATGCTGAAGCAATGTATCTGCCAAGTCAAATAATGCCTCCTATGTATTCTCAATCACAAGACCCACAAGATGATATAGCCAAGGGGGTTTTGGTGTGCGTGGAGGGCATGGAACATGGTTAGGATCCGTCCTGGCACCTTCCCTATGTTGGGGCATCCCATGACCAACACCCTGGAAGCCTAAGAAATCAAAGTAGTTAACATGTTTCCCTAGCATGAATTCTGCATACAACTTCCTAAGGAAATAAAATGGGATGTCTCTCTTCCCATTAGGGTCTTCATCAAAGACCATATACCAATGATCCATCCAATTGCCCTTTATATTTGGTTCAACGCACCAGTCTATGGAAATGTTTGGTTGACTAATGGGTGGAACCAATCCGGTGCTAGGGTCCTGAAATAATGAAAATAATTGGTCCTTTGTAATTTTAAGGGCTTTGATGCCTATATAACTCAATCCATCGGAGTAGTATTGCCTCCTGGATTCTCTATACGAGCTAATGTTGTACAAATCTTCTTGGGCTTCGGCAATTGTGTTTGTTACTGTCTCCAGTGCATCGGCTAAAGACTCTCTCAAACAATCCCCCCTCTAATAGATGAGCTAAGGTGCCTCAATGACGCCAAATGCGCAATAATCTATGAGTTTCGATCTCGTTCCCCCTTCGGGTTTGGGCTTGGGTTAGGTTGTGGGTTATTAGAGGGTTGGTTTTCCACATTGTCTTGTTCATTTATGTTGTCTGTTAAGATTTAAACAAAAAAATACAAGTTATTTTACTTAATCATTCTTTGATTTCATTCCACTTTTTTATTAAATTTGTTTAAAATAATTATAAAAAATATAAAATTATGGAAAACAATAAAGAATTGAAGACTAACTGAAATGGATAAGAGCATTTACCTACCATTGGAGCCAACCCACCTCCAACTCGACCTCGAACTCGACCTCCAAAAGCTAAAATGCAAATCGCTTCTGCGCTATTCACCCATGCGGTTTTTCGTTGTCCCAATCCTGTGCAAATGATATTTGAGGGGCCTGCGGCCTCTGTTTTATTTCTTTTTTTACTTTTCAATATCGCATATGCGATATATTGCACTTGCGAAATATATCACATATGTGATATATGGCATATGCGATATTGTAAATGTGAAATATCACATATGCCCTGTCCTTCTTCCTACCTAAATAATTAAATAAAAGAATTAAAATTTAGTAGTCTATAAGTCACTTTAGTGGATTGTAAGTCACTTTATGTAGTCTATAAAATATTTTTCGTAATGTGAAGCATGCAACTAGAAAGGTTATTTTCCTCATTATGTTGGTGTAAACATATTGTTATTGTTCTAAGCATTTACAAACATGGTTTTGGAGCCATAGTAAAGGCCATCCAAACCAATTCAAGGATTAATTTAGTGTGGGAATACAAACAAGATATGCCTAAAATAATGTTATCCAACAAGCATGAACTTGAATAAAGATGAGAAGGAGGTTACTAAAATTTCAGTGAAAATTTATGAGAGACGAGTAACAGCAAATGAACTTGACAAAAATTTACAGCAGGAAATAAGAAAATTAAGTAGTCATATTGTCGATAACAAGTAGAGGATGCAATATATTTCGAGCAAAGCTTTGTGGAGGCTTCAATCTTTGTTTATTCCAAGCTAGCATGAAATAATAATTATTTCCTTAAGCAACTTACTTAAATTATTAGAGATTTCCATTAAGAGTGGTGTTAACAACACAAATAGAACATGGATATTTGAGTGACACTCCACAACTTGAAAGTTTTGTGAGGCTATGGGAGTCTTTTTTACGTAATGGATGAAGGAATACCCTCTCCGCTTTCATTAGTATGTCGTTTAAGTAGTCACATGTGCAGAGAAATACAAGTGGTGTGATACAAAAATTAATATTTGAAACATGAACTAGGGCCTTTCATATTGGCCATTTAACGTAGGTTATGCTTCTTGTAATAATAGAAGATCAAGAATATTGAGGTGATGCTACGCAACTTAAACCTTTTGCGAGGCTATGCGACTCCTTTTTAAATGACCGATGAAGGAATACTCACTCCAATTTTGGCATTTTCATGGTGTAGTCACACGTATAGCCAAATAGAGAGGGTGTGATAGAAAAAGAAATAAATGAAACTTGAACTAGGGTTTTTGTTTGGTTGTTTCTCCTTGGTAAAAAACCTATGTGAAAATACATGTAGAAAGTTACAAATGTCGATAGTTTGTCAAGAAATGGATTTCCCATCGAGGAGGAATTGGAAACAAATGCAATACATAGGCTTCTTGTGTGGTTTGGTATTGAGGTGGTTTTGTAAATGTTGAATATCGCATATGTGATATTTAACATTTACAAAACGCATATGCGATATATCACATACACGATACTTTTTTACAAACCTTAGCCTTGTGTTTGGACTCGGGTTATTCCGAACGTACCATCAATAATGCATATGCATTCTTGATTTGCACTCTGGAAGTGCGTTTCTGATTTCTTAAGTGGCAGTAAAAAGTGGAACCAACTTCGTGCGAGCGCCCTGCATACAGTAACACATCACATATAACCACATCAATTTTTTACGTGGTCAAAAGCCCCAAAAAGAGAAACAATACATGAACATATCCAAATAATTACTTGATGAAATATATTATACAAAGGAAAAAAATATTATATATATCCTTCCATGCTCTTTAAATGGAGAACATGAACCAATCATGTTTTAAGACACATATTAGTCGTTATTCAGATCAATATGAATATGAATATTAGTAGCTATCATATCATTATATGTCTAGTATCATTCTATGTCGTCACTTATCCACCCAAGGGCATTATAGTAGCTTATTGATGTACAAGGCTATCTCAATTGAATAAAGCATATTAGATAGTTACTTGATATTTACTCATCCGCTTGTAATTATAAACTTTAATTTCTGATTATATCTATCTATTTCATAAGTATAATAGTAGATTTTACTCTACTAGCATTAAGGTCTTAAGGTTAGGGTCTTATCTACAAATTTGAATTGGGTAGTGTTGAAAGGGGTTATCCTACTCACACCAACACCAACCCACAACAATAAACTAAATATATAATTTTATGTTTAGTCTACTAGCACAATAATAAAGTAGATGTATTCTAACACAATCCACTAAACTTTTCGGCAATAAAGTAATTGAGGAGAGGAAATTTACATTACTAAGTGTGTGTTCCACAATGATGTAGTAAAAAAAATTGTTAACAAGATTCCTTACTACTATTACAATAATTTGGAAATGACACATTTATTGCATCGAGAGACGCGTTCTATAGCACAGTATGGGGGAGATCCTGTAACATTCCGTAACATTCCTCATGTAAATGTTGGCCATAAATATTACACGGGAGATGTTGTAATGTTATCTAATGGTCCTCATGTAAATGTCGGCTTTAAATAGTATTTCCCATTATGAGGGAGATGTTGTAAAGTTATGTAAAGTTCCTCATGTAACGTTACTTTTTACTTGTCGATTCTAAAAAGTAATAAATATATTTTTTCGGTCATTAAGTGAAAAATAACAAATAAAAAATTTATATCATAAAAATAAAATAAAACCATAACAATTCATTTTTGTTTTTTCATATCTATTTTTTTATATCGATAGGATGCATAAAATTGCCACACAACAATAGGTTGCAATGACACATTGCACAAAATACGAATCTGCTTCCATCCTATGAAAGACAATAATCAACATTTGTATCAGTGAATCTTTGGTAGTAACCTAATTCACAACATTCTTGCTTCCTAGGAATATATTGTAGCAAGTTCTCACAGTATGAAGAAGGCAATCCCAGTGAATCTGTAGTGAGATCGACATCACCGTAGAAAGCATAGTTTTTAGCACTGTGAGCTCCATGTTTTTGTTTTCCAACTCATGGCATTTGCAGACCAGTTCCATCAATTGCAATAGAATAGGGCTTCTTGTGTCTTTGTTATTGACCTAGCCTCGAAGATTAGAATATATAATCAACATATATTCTAGAGCCATATATTCTAGATCAATTGCAGCAAAATAGGGCTTCCGATTGTAATTTATGGTGATCAACATATGGTTGAACATGCTTCTATCTATAAACGATGATGACTTGTATGCATAGCATTTAATATTGCTGCAATGGGATTTTGAAGATTATATTGGATTAAATAAAGATCTAACATATTATGTACATTTGGTTGGTTGGTTATTGTACAACTAAGTTTTTTAACATTAAGAAGATGAAATGGTTTTTCAATTTGGAGTAAGATATAGATATTTATTACTATATTACATGATGTTCCATGACCTTAACACATGAAAAAAAACATTGAAAATGCCAATTGTTGATCTGCCAATATCTTCAATAGCAAAGTCGATGAATATCACAATTACTGCACTGAGAGAAGCGAGGTGCTCTCCACCCCAGTATGGCAAAGATGTTGTCACGTTTGCACGTGATGCTCTAATAAAATAATAATAAATTTTATACCCAACATGTCAGCTTACACAAAATTAAAACTAATAATAAAAAATAAAAAAAGTTATAAATTTATAACTTTAATAGTTATAATGTTTTAAAAATTTAAATAATAAAAAAGTTTTTAAATCACATTTTTTCCAAATATGTTTTAAATAATTTTTTTTAATGATAATTGCAAATATAATCTAATTGAAAAGTGTCATATTTGAAAATATATTGAATTTCAGTAACATAATTTCATCAGCATTATATGTTTTAAATAATTTTTTTTAATTATAATTGCAAATATAGTCAAATTGAAAAGTGTCATATTTGAAAATATATTGAATTTGAGTAACAAAATTTCATTAGCATTTCATTAACTTGCACAATGAGTTTTATCGAGTGAGGTTTTTCTTTGCATAGGTTTCAATGTATCGTGTATTAATATTAATGCATAAATTAGTAGCTACAATGATTGGTTCTAACGGTGTATTAATACTTGGAGAGGTTTGCACCTAGACAGTTTGATCCCTCTCGGTGCTTGATAGAGCCTAAGATTTGACAAAACAATATCACAATTATTCCCAAAAAAAAACAAAGCTAAGTTTATTAGAGTATTAACATTGCATAATCATGATCTTATAAAAGTTGGTTTTGAGAATAAAAAAAACTTATAAATAAGGATCTTGTCAATATTTAACTTCCTTTTATTAAGTATTTTTAATTAATTAGTATTCTTTTTGTTGATGTATTTAATTTATTTATTTTGATAAGTATTTTTATTTGAGAATTTTGGGTTAGTAATTTGAAATGGGAAGTAATTATAAAAATATAGATAAAAAATAATTAGTAGTTGATTAATTGGAAAGGTAATATATTCAAATCTCAAAAAATATTGGTTTGATTGCTTAAAGGTTTTATTAGTGCAAACTTCTTCTCGATTCGAGGAGAGGTTTGCATCTAAAGAAATTCTACCCTCTTATACATCTCAAGAAATTCTACGCGCTTGATAAGAGCCTAGGATTTGGATCTAGGCTGGTTTTATATGAAATGGTATAATTACATTTATGAATGGAAAAATATCAAGCAACTTTATTTTGTAAATTTGAATTTTACAAAACAACAAAGGTAATAAAATATTTCTTACATTATAAAAATTTAAATTATACATAATTATAATTAAATATTTCTTAAAATATAAAATAGATAATTAATGTCCAAAACTAATCATAATCCATAACCAATGATATTAAAAAATTAAAAAATAAATGTGAAAAGTACATTTATTATAATGTTATGTGTGATTATAATGTCCTTATAATCACTATTAAATTTGAGTTTATTTATGGAAATAGATGTGAGTTTGGAAAAAATAGGATTACCAATGAGAAAAAATTTAGAGATCAAATTTAATTTATGGTTTATTTTTCAATGTAATTTAAAACAAAAAATATTTGTTTATAGTTTGATATTTTAAGAATTAATAAAGTTAGCTAACAATTTATACACTTAAGGTTGAAATATTAAGGTTAAAGTTCACTTCTAAATAAGTAAGAAGAAGGTTGCTTTAAAAAAAATTCGATAAATTAGGGTTAGATCAATTAGGGTTATAGTTTACAATTGAGGAAAAAAAGTTTGAGTTGCGGTTTAACAGCTGACTGGTTAGTAACGTCCTAGGTGAAGTTACATTGCGTGGATGCCGACCGAGGCAAACGGTTATCGGGCGTAGAGGGCATCCGCTGCGTCCGAGCACGGGAAATAGGAGTGATAGACGAAGGAGAAATCGGGGGCAGTGGAGCCCATTTGCGGTGCTGGGTATTGCAGGAAGTCGAGGAGGTCGGGGTATTGCAGGAAGTCGGAGAGATCAACAGGCATGTCGCACGATTAGCCCCTGGGCCGAGGTTTCTCGTTCTCGTTCGGATAGTACTCTTTACCTCATGCTCCTGCAATTTGTTTAATGTTCTTATCACATGAGTATGCTCGTCAATGTCGAATTTAGTCAATGGAGGGCTGCCTTTGGGTTTGTAGGTAGCCACGGTTTTCCTCCTAAGGATCTGTTCCTTGCTGTTCACATCTTGTGAGTTTAGAGGGGACTGTGCAGCCAGAAAAGCTCTGAGAGAAGTAGAGTATTCTACTTCTTCTTGTGGAACTGGCACGGTAGGAATTTCAGCCGCGTCTGCCATGATGATATCCGTGGAAATCACCTGCCAGTCATTAATTGAAATACAGTAAACAAACTTGAACACTTGAACTACATAAAAGTAATAGCAATGTAACACAGTAAACAAACTTGAACGCTTGAACTAGATATAAGTCATAGCATTGTAACAATAACAGAACATAAATATAACATATCTGTGCGGGTACCTTGCGGTTTCGCTGGGAGGGTTGACCTATGTTAACTGCACCGGAGCAGCCGTACTCCATAAACTTGAAAGGAAGCAGCAGAAGCTCAAAGAGAAGTTGCTCTGTGACGGTTTCCAATATTGCAGATAACTGTCCTCCAGAGTTTCCGGATATGGTAAATATATATATACATAGTTGTGACTTTTAGCACTCTCCACACCGACTAGACAAATCTAAAGGATAGCCGACATATCTATCCGTCTTGTTTTTCCGTCTTGTTTTTCGATTAAAGGAGTCGCACTTAAAATGGGCAAAGAAGATTTTATTTTGTGCAATGTTTTATAATAAAAAAGAAGTATCATAATTGCTAATTAAGAACCTCAAACCACAACGATTAGTGAAAATGGTTCTAAAAGTCTTAACGATATTAAATGGAACTTAAAACTAGGATAGCGGAGGATGTGTTTGTACAAAATGCACCATTTAAATGGTTCTAAAAGGAGGTTGAGATGCTTGAAATAGCTGGAATATAAGATGTAACTCCACTCATGGATTGAATTTATAAAGGAGAAGAAATATTTATTTTTATAAAAGAAAAAAATGACGCAGAAGTGTGGTTAAGTCTTAACGATAACTTTAAATGGAACTTAAAACTAGGATGGCGGAGGATGTGTTTGTACAAAATGCACCATTTAAATTAGGTTATTTATATTGGTTCCTCTAAAAAACCATGAGTTGAAAAAACTAGGAGTTGACTTGAAGGTATTTGTATGTTATGTGTAGTGAAAAGGATACATTAAACACATGTTAATGGATTGTCAATTCTTAAGGTGTTTTGGGATGAGGCCTTATTCTTGAAAAGGGATCCAAGGAAATGAGAGGGTCATTATCTTGTAGATGGTTTGAAATTGTAGTTAGAGAATGCAAGACTTATGGACCACAAGAAATTCTATAGCATTTCACTATAATCTCTTCCTCCCTTTATAGGTGTTTTACAAAATTTAGTATATTGATGAAGACATATATATATAGGCTAATCCCTCCATAACTAATAAATCTAATTTAACTAGGTTTTTTTTTATGGATCTACCTAGATTAACCTAGTCCTTAAGTAGCAACAAGGTATTGTAGTTACTTGGCAAATGCTACTTCTCTTTCAAGTTAGGTCTGGTTATGGAAACCAATCATTTGCTTGAGATTCATAGTGTAATGTCCCTCAAAAATTCAAAATTCAAAATTAAAAAAAAAATTTAAAAAAATTATAGGCTAGTGAAAACTACCCAAAAGGGATCATTAGTACTCGTGTGGAAACATAGATGCTCCTTAAACTTGCAACATCTTCGGATTCTGCCAACTGTCTTGTTAATCCCTTATCCATTCCATGACTATTAGTCTGTTTACTTCTTATGCCTTAATTCTGTTATTTAAAAAGTCGATATATCTTAGTTATTATTGTCGGTGAATTAATGAGTTATATATATCAATGTTTTGCTCCTGCACATGTATACTTTGTTTATTTAATGAAAACTAACTTAACTTTATTGATGGGAACACAGTGATGGAGTGGCGGAACTCGTTCTCCCGTGACGATCTGAGAGGTAAGATTATTCTTCGTTATGGAGACTTACTTAGTTCATTCGAACTAAAGCACCTTATTCATTGATTCATAGGCTACTCTTGCGACATCGGGATTATTGGTTACTTGACACATTCCAGTTTTTAGTTGTTCTTCCTGTTTCGTCTTGCACTTTTGTTACTGATCCGTTTTACGACTCAGGTATGCCCTATGTTTGTTATCTATCTTTATTTATTAAATTTACTAAATGCTTATGAATTATCTTACTGTCCTTATCATTATTATCGTCTATCTCTTGTTTAGTTACTTACTCGTCTTCTATTTCTATTTTGCAGGTTTACCTTGGTGACGAGCTTGTAGACTTACGCTTATTCATCCTAGTGAAGGCATCATGGCATACTATGTTTGCCATTATGCCTAAATGCTACAACCTAGACTTACGACTTAAACGCATATGCTACCTATATGAACTATCCTAAAGGGCATATGATAACACTATAAGCTTGTTTCTAAGGGATAGACATTGTTAAACTATATGGTATTGATGCTAAGGGAAGAAATTGTAATACTATATGATAGTATTAAAGGTTGCACATACCATAAGGTTGGGACTATGGTATACAAACCATGTCATTAGTATTGGCCTGCACTGACTTTTAATGGGTGGTGAAACCATAGTATAGAGGGTTTATCATATGACATGGTTGATTTAACGTTGATACACGATCTTATGGTTGAGGCTTATGGTGGCGTTAATGGCCACCAACTGGTGCCATTAGTGCCATCGGGGTTGGTGAAAACCCTTGGAAAAGGACTTGGCATTCATTGTATGTGCATTATGGTATTGGCATTGTGGTGTAGTGTGGTCTCTGCACGTTTGGAGAATGGAGACGACCCCAACGATTCGCAGGTAAGCTCATCCGACTCTGTGTAAAATGCGATGCTTCGTTTGGTTTTCTCCATGGCATGATCATTCTCCTCATGCCATTGTTGGTTTGTTGTAGGTGGAGATTTAGGCGCTCCGGGGTTTGCACAGGGCTATGCTACCGATTTGGGATTTCTCCTTTACAGCCATGGTAATCCTGCCAGCAAGAATCGCTTGCCTCCTCTCGTTCTAGGCGTTCCTAAGTTGGAAATCTTTACTGGGTTGGGGTTTCATGTGGCACTTGTTTACTCTGCCTTTCAGGTTTATGATGTAGCTTGCTCTGGTTTTAAATGGACTCTCATTGAGAGATTTGGCATTTGTTTTGGCCGTGGCTATGCCATTACTTGTAATCGTGCCATAGCTCACAGCTTTCCATTAACGTTTTAATTACTTGACTGTCCATCAAAGGGGTTTCATGCCTCTTTCTGTAATACACGGTGCATTTGTTTTTAATATGAAACTGTAATGATTTGGTATGAAATACTTACAAATTCATCCCGCGTTTAATACTGTATAAACTTGGGTTTTGTATGGTTATTTAATTTTGGTGTTTTATGTGGACTCTAATGAGATCGAATCGTGGCATTACAGCCTGTAGAAAAGTACTCTGCGTATAATTTTGTTTTGGGTTATGGCCATTTGCACAGCACTCTGCTTGTTTGGTTTGCGTGTTGAGTAGGGAGCTTTTAGATCTTGGGTCTTATGCCATGGGCTGCACCATTGTAACAATGGTGTCATAGCCCATTCGCTTTCCACCACGTGCTCTGCGTTAGCTTATAAATGAAGTCTGTGTTTTAAAATAGAGTACTGTAATCTTAGTTTTGTATTGGCCCAGCATGGGTGCAGGCCATGCCACAAATGGCATGTGCCTCTCCCAACGAATGCGATATCTTTTTAGTTGGTATATTAATGTAAAGGGTTTACTTAGAAGAAATAAGGCTGTGACAGACCGGGGTTATGACAACCCACAATATCAATTTGTTTTGAAAGTATAACTATGTATTTAGATTGGACTTGGCCGAGGCCGTAACTAAAGTCCTTACGGCCTCACTGTTAGAGTAATCATTGTTTGGTTAAAGGGTTGTGGCTTAGCTTGAAAGCATAGCCTGCACATACTAGATGTATAGCATGGACTGTATAGAGATGGTTATGTGACTACTTACTGTTTGGTTTTGAAAAGTTTATGAATATATTAAAGTCACTGTCTCGTGTTTAGACATCTACAGGATTCGATGCCGCGACCTCTTGATACTCATTTTCTTTAAAACAGACGTCACAAATAGAAGTCACGATAGAGAGTATACCCACAAAGAACACTAGTAAAGTCTAAATTTCGAGGCTATGAAATGGCAGCTTAGTCCAACATGTAGCTATTCATTGGGAAAAATGATAAGGAACAACATTACAGTTAGTCCTTCATAGGAAGTCTCTCCAATGCAACAATCTTCATAGTTTAAAGCATTCACTTATAAGGAATAAGCCACTACTCTCCAACGCTATAAGAAAATGGAACTAGTTATTCAACGTAGCACACAGCTCTGAAAATTTTTGAAGGGTGTCTCTTCTTAGCACAACATACAGATATTAGAGTTAATGTAGTGGAAAATTATTAGCGCAAGCCAAGGGATTAAATTATCTCTGATACCACTATGAAGGGTGTATGTTCTTAGCATACTAAACACAGATCAGATGTTAGAGTTAATGCAGTGGAATCTGTGTATTCTTAGTGAACCAAAAAATGATCACAGATTAGAGTTATTGTAGTGGAAAGAATTATTATCACAAGCCAAGGGCTTCAAATAGCTCTAATACCACAGTTACGTTGGTCAATATGAAAAATAGGTAAATTGGCACATTAGCTTAAGTTTAAGCCAAAAAAAACAAATACACATTGAAGCACAACAAAGGCAAAAACAAATGGAATAGCATGAAAGCCTTATTTTCTCATTAGACAATGAACATATAGATACAATAAAAAATAAAAAATACTCTTCTTTACACTAAGATGAGGTTCCCAACCATATAAACTTCATTAATTGCCTTTTATATATATATAAAGTTAAATTGTTATTTAAAATTTTTATAAATAATGTTTAATAATAATTAAATTATCATAATTAAAACATATTAAATAATTTTTAAAATATGTAAAATTAAATATTAAAACTTGTATTAAATTTATAAATGATTATGATCATTATTTATAAAACCTTAATTTCTTGTTAAATTGTTATTTTGTTTATAAATATTTTGAGTGTTTTTTTCATTTTCTATTTTGTTTTTTTATGAGTTTCAATTTCACTCCCGAGTAGATATAAAACATATTATGCTATGTAGCATCATTCAATATAAAATAACTTCACTCTTGGTTCCTTCTATACGTCCTCTTATCCATCCCATGGCAATTCTACTCATGAAACGAGAGTACATCATAGCTATACAAAAAATCATTATGGTACATGTGTTTGGATTTCATAGTTAATCATGACTCTCTTGTAGATCATTTTGCACACTATGACACCTTCATATGTCTTCACATGGTTCATGGTTTTTGTGTAAAGATTCTTTTAATTGCATTATTGATATGGGGATGCCTTCTTTATCCATATAGGTGTATGAATTATATGCCTCGTGCTTACTATACTTTTGAATCAAAACAACAAATTATTGGTGGATATCCCTTCTTGGGAGATTGAGCCACCAAATCAACACTATCATTCAAAATATTTTAGGGTTACATATTAGTTCTTTCTATCCCTCACACCCCATATTGATATATTATAAGTTCATCGAGGTTACTACTCTTCGTTCATCTAACATTTTGAATGACAACATATCAGAATACCAATATAATCTTTAATAATAAAATTAAACAAATATACAGTTTATGAATTGTGAAAGCCTTATGTGGAAACCTAAATTATATCAGGCCATTCTACAAAGGGTAGGCAAATGACATTCATTTATTGCAAAAGTGAATGAAAAAATCCACCACAATGGAATAACCATATGACAAATGCAGTAAAGACAATCAAAGAAAATTTAAACAACTCCCTCCACTCTCACTACCGCAATCATCTGGTCAAATGGTGATTGAAACAGATGCCTCCAATAAAGCTTGGGGATGTATTCTCATAGAAAAACATGGAGATAATGAGGAAATCTACGGCTATGCCTCAAGCACATTCAAAAACACATAAATCAATTATCCGTCAAGTCACAAAGAACTCCTTGCAGTCAAAAAGATTGTAAACCTTTTCAAGATTTATCTAAAACCTGTCAAGTTTATTGTTAGGACAGACTTGAAAATAATTCCTCGTGTATTTAAAAATGAAAATCTTATGGAAAAAAATATTTCTAGGATTTTAAAATGGTTCCTTTGGTTAGGATTCATACTGTGAGCTCTCACGATGTAATCCACCCCATTTTTGGTGAGATGGTACTTGTTCTCGTGATGGAAGAATACTTCTTTTCGATTATACAAGTATGGGCTTCCCAATACGATACCGCAGATGTCAAGAGGAACAACATCTAAGTCCACCTCATTGATCAAATTTGAAGCAATAGCAAACCTTAACCTGCATTGCTTAGTCACCTATAGCTTAGCATTATCACAAACCCATCCAAGAGGATAAGGCTTGGGGTGAGGTTTAGTCTGTATGCGCAACTTCTTAACAACTGATTCTGAGATCAAATTTACTTGAGAACCCAGATCAAATAATGTTTCAATCTTTGTATGCTTAGACACAACTCTGATGTGAAACAACTCACTTCTTATTTTATCATTTTCTTTAGAAACATGAGTAGAACTTGAACTAGTATGAGGAGTTTTGTTACCTTGCATTCCCACGGCTGTAATCCTGGTTTCGTCACCTGAGTCGGAACCCAAATCTCATTGTTCTATTGCAACAGTCTTTTTCTTCTTTTTTCCTCCATAATGCTTTGGCCTCTGTTCAGGATGCAACTTCCAACAAATTTCTTCATCATGCCCATCAGTGTCGAAATGTTTGCAATGGAGATTTCCTCCTTCCTTCTTGGCAGTAGCTGTCTTCTTGCTCTTGTATTTATTTTTGGACTTGTGGTTGTTGTTGGGCTTGAAAGGCTTCTTTGGATGGTCTTCTTGCAAATGCTTCCCCCTGCTCTCAAGATGAGTAGCCTGAACACTTTATTCCTCCACACTAGTAGGATTCAACAACAGCAAAGTATGGCGTAGATAATGATGAAGAGCACCAATGTACTTCAAAAGAGTGTCAGGAGAATCTAAAGAAATATTCAACTCTAAAGCTTTCTTTCTAAATTTTTCAGTAAAATTATGAACACTCTGACCCTTACCTTGTCTAAAACTTTACCAATCCATCATAGCCTTTTGAACATAACCCAACGAATAAAAGTGCTTACGTAAAGTAGAAATGAAAGCAGACCACGATGAGAGAAGATTACCCATTTGTTTGCTACCTTGCTGAAGCTTGCTTTCCCACCATACAAGTGCGGTGCCAGTCAACCGAAGTGAAGCCAACTGAATATTCACATCTTCTTCTTTGATCTGCTAGGCTCGGCAATAGACCTCAATTTGCCTTATCCAATTGTTCAACTTCTCTGCATTCGCTTCTCCATTGAACATGGGCAAATCAAACTTCACATCGAGCTTCAATAAGGGCTTCTTTTGAGGCTCTTTGTGAGGAACCTTGGAATGTTGAGAATGAAATGAGGAAGAAGCACTTGAACTTGTGCTTGAAGCTGAAGGTGAAGAGGGAGGCTCAGGAGGCTCTTCGCCACCTCCTCCTTGGTTAACTGAAGTGTTGCCTTCGTCCTTCAATTCTTTTCCTTCCTTCTTTACTTCACTTCCTTTTCTTTCTTTTGCCATGCATTCTTCATAGTCTGCAAACAACTTGTCTACCTTGTCAGCCATCATGTAGAATACCTTGTGAAAGTTTTCCTCCATCTCGATGTGGGCATCATTAGCATCCATCTTCCTCCTTCGGTGTGCATGTCTGATCTCGGAATTGTAAGGCTCTAATGTACCCTCACCAACTTGTAGTTTATCCCTCATGAGCATCCACACTCACAATCCAACGTCAAATAAACCCTGCTCTGATACCACATGATCCGAAAACAATATCTTTACTACTCTATGACGTTAACATGAATTGCATAAAGAGCATGAATGAATCTCACAAATCCATAAGAAGAGAACCAAATAGCATAGACAATACGCACATAAAGACAACAAGTTGATAACAGAGTTCATCCAGGGTGGACTACATCTCTGGGCCTATTTCTCAATAGGAGGGCCGATCTATAATCTCAGCATAAAGGAAAAATACACGGCAATGATACAATGATACCTTGGTGACAATGGTTAGGGAGAGAACCACTGCCCAAAGCACAACCAGACTGCTTCCAGCAACTCCGAAGCCTAAAGACGGTGTAAAACGAGTATAAACACTCGTACCTTCCTCCTACAGAGCTACGCAATCTCCCTTCTCTCCTTTAGCTACAAAGTCTCCACTCCAAAGAATGAGTGGCAAATGGCAACTAAGGGGGCTTATATAGCCATGAATTGCCCCTCTTCACATTTTCCTCATGTTCTCTTTGGTTACAACGAATTTTCCAAGATTGGCATCTTGTTTCAACTTCTCAAGTTTTGGTTGGGTTCACTTAAATCTCCTTTTATCATGTAGTTGACATAATTAACAACTATGCCAACCACATACCCAAGTATGGCATTAATAAAATCTGCTTGCAAAACTACCCAACCGAACTATGTATAAAACCCAAAACTTTGTTATAACGGAGAAACAATTCTCAACCCACTTTTAACCCAAACTCTATAGTTTATAATTCGACATGTGCTAAATGCGCTAGGCTTCAAGTGGCACGGGTTGTTGGGCTGTCCATTCAGTGCATACCATGTGACCACTCCATAAGCCATCTAACCGCGATGTATCCTCCGTTGGGTCCTGCTCGCAAGGCTTGGCAATAGAACCAGGGGTCAGAAATGTGGGCGCTCCCCTCGTTACAAGTGGTGGCTTTATGTGGTGTGGCTGTTACCCCCGCACTGGCACCTCTGCTTTGAGCTCCCGACTGTGTGGCTGTGTGGTAGGACCAAGGGTCGGGGCTAGCCCCAACCCCTTTTTGCGCCCATATAAACATTCCTCTAAGTTTAAATACAAGAATCGAACTACACATACCAAGTAACAATACCAGTGTAGTTGGTAAAGGCACAAAGACAGGGTATGGGAGGTCAGGAGTTCAAAACCGGCAGAGCAACAACCTTTTGGTGACCTTTAATCAATATTGGCCAATCCGGTGCTGCCACATGGCAGTTCCGGATTGGTCCACCTCAACACCCAGTTAGCTTCCAACTCATCTTCTGTACTTCCAACTAATTTTCGCAGTCACCTCCGTACTAACACGTGTTGCATTCGGATTGGTCCGTACTACTGACTGGATTGCCACCTCATCGTCTGTACATGACATGTGTCGCATCCTGATTTGACCGTACTTCCACATGTCTGTCTATACAACTACCTTGTCATCCATCTGTACTGTATGGATGCAACGTGTCACCCTACCAGTGGTGCCACGTGGCACCCCCATTTTGCCAAATTTGCATGTTTCATCAATACAACAGAACGCGATAACTTTCTCATACGGAGTCTGTTTGAGGTGAAACGAACGCCGTTGGAATCGTCTTGACGAGCCCTTTGATCTGATGCTAGTTTTGCTGAGATTAGAGGACTTCAAAAGATTTTCCTTCTTAGATCCTCCTAGGTCATTTTTATTGGCTTAGTGTGGGTGTAGGCCATGCCACAAATGGCATGTGCCTCTCCCAACGAATGCGATAGATTTTTAGTTGGTATTCTAATGTAAAAGGTTTACTTGGAAGAAATAAGGCTATGACAGCCCGAGGTTATGACAACCCATGATATCGATTTGGTTTGAAAGCATGACTGTGTATTTAGATTAGACTTGGCCAAGGCCGTAACTAGGGTCCTTACGACCTCGTTGTTAGAGTAAGCGTTGTTTGGCTAAAGGGTCGTGGCTTAGCTTGAAAGCGTAGCCTGCAAATACTAGATGTATAGTACGGACTGTATAGAAATGGTTATACGATTCCTTACTGTTTGGTTTTTAAAAGTTTATGAATATATTAATGTTATTGTCTTGGGTTTAGACATCTACAGGATTCAATGTCGCGACCTCTTGAAGACAAAATGGGTTTTAACTGTTTAAATGTTTAACATGATACGTTTGGTTATGTGTATATTTTAAATGGGACCTTTAACACCCTTTATGTTTTATAATGGATGACTGTAATAATAAGACTCTGAATTAAACATTTGAGTTATGGGAATGAATACGATTTGGATTGTGGATTTTATAATAATACAGAGTTTTATAATGGACCACATGGATGGTCACAATGCCTTCTCTGTTTGGTTAATTTCGATTATGTTTATTAAAATGGAATGTTATGATATTTAATTTGTTTTTACATGATTATGTAGAGTAGACCTTAGAAGGTCTTTAATAATTTGTTATCTTGTTTATTATATGAATTATGTTCCTAGTAGATCTAGTTTAAAATATTTAGGTTCTGCTCTTTAGTTTATAATAAATCAAATAGTACATAAATTATAAAATTATTTGAAGACTAATATATATATATATAATTCTGTATATATATATATATATATATATATATTTAACCTGTACTTTTGAACTAAACTTGAATTAAAAACAACCCTCTGCTGACAAATGAAATATGTCAGCAGAGTAATGCCACCCATAGAATAGGCTAATCTGTAAAAAAAAGTAGGTATGGTGCACATAAACTAAACATGGAGATAATTACAGAATTTCACTAAAAGTACAAACCCCAGTAGTGTACAACATACAATAAGATTTCTCCAGACTATTATTGGTAAATTGCATATACAACCTTAGCAGATTGATAACCATAAAACAGAACCATTAGGATTAGAAATTCCATTGCATCCCTTACGTAATCATCAATAGTAATGAAACTTTGGGAACAAGTAGAATAGGCCTTCAAGGGTTTCATACCTGAAATTGAATCTTTGTCAATGGTTGCACCTGCACACTTAAATAACCAACATTAAAAATTCAATGCAGATCTAAACTCTGTTAGATGACCAAATCACTTGGGAACTACCACGTTCCTCCCAACCATGACCCAAATCTGTTTTTGGTTCTAATCCGGATCCCCCCAAGCTAGAATCCAACATGCAAGTAGCTTAGAGCTCCTAAGGTAGAGTTTCCTAACTGGTAATCAGTTTTGAATCAATCCTCTTTTCCTTGCAGGAAACGTTCTCAAAGGAAACAATTGAGAGCGAAACATGCAGAATAATAATTCTCCTAGATAAAAATCAGAACCCCCAAGCCTTTTCTTGGCTTCAGTATTTATAGGCAGACTTTTCAGTCAAAGGGGGAGTTAAATCAAGAAATCCTTGATTTCTTGATTTAACCCTTTTTAATTTACTGGGGTAATTTTTCAATTCTTATCATAAGAACTTTTAACTAGTTCCTAGTTAGTCTTCCATAGATATTTTACTATTTATTAATCCTTAAATAATAAATAATAATTGGTGGAGCTTCTCTTCTTTCTTTATTCAATTATATAATTAATTATAATTAATTCTTTATACATACTATGTATAAAATACATAGTATTAGAATACTTTGTTAACACTTGTCTTCGGGCATCATGTGTCATGATCCCTTAGACTTAACAACACTTCTTTTATGAAGGTCAAGTAGATAGATGGCTTAGGTCTACTAGGCTAGGCAACTCTAAACATCCTTGCATGTTGGATTTCACTTGTATAACATGGTAGTTTTTCAGTACTTGATGAGAATACAGAAATTCAAAATTTCATTTAATCACTTAAAAATAAGTATGATGAGATCAATATTATTCCTTGAGTCGTTTTCACTCGGAGGTGATTTTAATCTTTTCAGTAACCCCTAGCGCTTACCAGAGCCCATACTCAATGCTTATAATAGGTAGTTACAAACATAGTGCAATTCTAGAGCCCTCACTCAACACTAAATGCTAGGATGTACTTGTAAGATACACCTAGGGATACAATGGCTAAAGATTCGATGCTTTAGAGCTTATGCTCAACACCAACATGGAATGCTATAGATCTTATGCCCAACATTTCCAAATTATATTGTCATGTGTTCCATAGCTTTATGCTCAACACAAATGTAATTACTCATGTGCTCCAGAGCCTTTCGCTCAACACAAAACATCTCATCGATCATGTCCTTCATGGTCCATGCCCAACACAAACATTTCATCAATCATGTGCTTCAGGGTCCATGCCCAACACAAAACATTTATATACCTATATATCATCAACAATTGGCTTACGCCCAATATACAAAACAAATCATCATGTTCATATGAAGTGGGGTCTTCGACCCAAAAATAAAACAGCAATATAATTATCATGATGAATAGGCTCATGCCTATAAATGGTAGGTCCAAAATTCAGGATATTACATCCCTCCTTGCTTAGTTCAGCACTGCCCCTGGTGTTCTAGGGACTCCGAATGATATCATGAAACAAGGTGGTAAGCCTTTCTCATGGTGGTGTCATTCTCCCAGGTAGCCTCATCTACCTCAAAGTGCCTCCACTGCACTTTCAATTGGACTATAGTGTGCTTCCAAAGCTGCACTTCTCTCTTGTCCAATATATGCAAAGGCTCAGGGGCAAATTCCCCCTTAGGTTCCACCTTTAATAATAATCAATCAATGGCATGATTAGTGTCATAAACATATTTCTTTGATAAAGATGCATGAAAAATATTATGAACTCTTACGTGTGCAGGTAATTCTAATTCATAAGCCACTGGTCCTTTCTTGGCCAGAATTTCAACAGGTCCACAAAACCTAGGTTCTAACTTACCACACCTACCCAAGCTCAACGAGCTCCGTTTTGTTTTTACCTTCAAGTAGACATGCTCACCTACTTGATGGTATTTATGTTTTCTTTTCTTATCCACATAACTTTTTCGATGGTCTTGTGCCTCTTTAAGGTTTCCCTAGACCTTGGTAACTAACTCTTCCAAGTCCAATAATAGGTCAGGCCCTAACATGAGCCGATCCACTAGATTGTCCCAAGTAACTAGGGTCCTACACTTCCGTCCATAGATCACATCGAAGGGACTCATCTTCGCAGAATCCTGATACCCTTTTTTATATGCAAACTCTGTAAGGTGCAGATAATCCTCCCACTTGGTGGGGTTTTTCATGACATACATTCGAAGCATGTCTTCCACAATTTGGCTTACTCTTTTCGTCTGCCCGTCTATATGCGGGTGATAAGTAGTGCTAAAGTTTGGATGTGTCTCTAATCTAGAGAATAAATATCTCCAAAGTTTTCCTGTAAACTTAACATATCGATCTGAGATAATTACTCTGGGTATCCCATGCAATCTAAATATCTCTTTCAAGAAGATATCGGCAATGTTCACGGCCTTGTAGGTCGATTTCACAGGGATGAAGTGTGTTTCCTTTGACAACTTATCAATGACTATGAATATGGAACTATTTTGCTTCTTACTTTTCAGTAAGCCACTAATAAAAACCATACTGATAACCTCCCACTTCCATTCTGGAATGGGCAATGGTTGTAGCAATCCTGAAGGATGCTGGTGCTCATCTTTAACTAGCTGGAATTCCTGACATTTCACAATAAACATTGCAATGTTGGCCTTTAAATTGGGCCAGAAAAAACGTCTCTTGATGGCAAATATCATATTTTGATATCTCGTGTGCCCCGAGTAGGGTTCCCTATGAAATTCTATGAGGATGCTAGACCGAATGTCCCCTCCAACCGGAACATACAATATATTCTTGGACCATAGTAGTCTAGATTCATCCACCTTGTATTCCTTTTGTTGTTGAAACAACCGGTCCTCTTGGACCTTCTTGAGGATTTCCACATAGAAAAAGTCAACCTTTTTGGCCGTTCTAATATCCTCATGCAAATCTACATTAGTTTGACTCAGGGTCACCTAATATATCATATGAGTCTGTCGACTCAAAGCATCAACAACTTTGTTCTCTTTTCCCTTAATGTGCTTTAGTTCAAAGTGATACTCACTGAGGAAAGCCACCATTTGGATTTCCTCGCATTTAGATCGGGTTGATCGAATAAATATTTTAGATTCATATTGTCAGTCTTTAGGAGGAACTTCCTTCCCATGAGGTAGTGCCTCAACATCTTCAAAGCGTGGATAATGGCCACTAGCTGAAGATCGTGCATGGGATAATTCTATTCATTCTCTTTTAATTTACACGATTCATAACAGATCGCATGATTGTTTTGCAAAAGGACTCCTCCAAGTCCTTCCTTGCTTGCATCTATGCATACAACAAAACCCCCATTGGGATATGCAATCCGAAACACTGGTGCGGTCATCAAAAGTTTCTTAATATTTTGAGAACTTTCTTCACACTTGTCAGTTCATAAGAACTTGTTTTCTTTCTTCTGCAAAGTTGTCACGGGGAAAGCGATTCTCAAGAATTTCTTAATGAACTTTTGATAATATCCATCTAATCCCAAAAATGACCTAATGTTAGTGACACTAGTTGAGGTAGGCCAATCCTTTATGGCTCAAATCTTTTTTGGGTCCACAGTTATTCCAACCTCGGATATGATGTGACCTAGGTACTATATTTGTGCTTTGTAAAAATCACATTTACTAAACTTAGCATAGAGATGGTGTTCTATCAACACTCGAAGTACTATGCGAAGGTGTTCTTCGTGTTCCTCTTTATTCTTGGAATAAACTAGAATGTCGTCAATAAAGACTAGTACAAACTTATCTAGATATTTACTTAATATGATGTTCATCATACACATAAAGTTTGAGGGTGCTTTGGTCAACCTGAACGGCATCACTAAAAACTCATAGTGCCCATACCTCGTATGAAAGGCGGTCTTGGGGATATCTTCATCTCGGATACATACCTGATGGTACCCAAATCGTAGGTCAACCTTTGAAAATATTTTGGCTCCTCCCACCTGGTCAAACAAATCATCAATATTAGGGAGTAGGTAACGGTTCTTTATCGTCATTTTTTTCAACTAATAGTAATCAATGCACATCCGCATCGTACCATCCTTCTTCTTTACGAACAAAATAGGTTCTCCCCAAGGGGACACACTAGGTCAGATATACCCTTTGTCTATTAACTCCTGCAACTCCAGTTTGAGTTCCACCGATTCTGGTGCACTCATGCAGTAAGGGGATTTGGAAGCCGGAACTGATCCAGGGGTCAGCTCGATGGAAAAGTATAGGTGTCATTTCGAAGGTAATCCAGGGATTTCCTCGGGAAACACGTCCTTGAAATTTTCAAGAACGGGGAAGTATTCTATGTGTTGTTCTCTATCAGACTCTATGTCTTGAATGTTCACCGTAAATAACTTGCAGCGATTCCTAACACACTTCTTTTCTTGTAAGGTAGAGATTTGTCTTATAGAAACTTTATTTGGGATGTCTTAAACCTTCACTTGGTTCCCTTAGCCATCAGTACACAAGATAGACTTGTGTGGAAAATTGAGCATGACATGATGTTGTTCCAATCAGTCCATGCCGATAAGAATAACATATGATCCTAAAGGTAGGATGTTTAGGTTTACCTTAGTAAGGAAACCATTCAGATTTACTTCACATTCTTTAACAACCTTTGAAACCTTTCGTTTCGTACCGGTGGCTAACTATACCATCCATGGTTTATCATGCTTTACTTTTCCTAACTTGCATAAATCAACAATCTTAGGTGCAATATAGCTCCGGCAAGCACAACGATCAATAAGTATTGAAATAGAGGTCTTTAAGATCTTAACTTCGATATCGACCATTGTAGCTTGATGGTCTTCCTGTTGGTCATCTAATGCTACATAGATTCATGGGGTTCCTTCTATATCTTCAATGGTAGATTCTTCTTACAGGTTATGTAAGACTCCATTTTTTTTGTTCTTAAAATCTCAAGAATAATGCGACGCATTGCACTTCGAGCACTTGATCGATAATGGGTAGCATTGGCTCCACTCACCACTTTCTTATTCCCATTAGGAGCTGGTACATAAGGCTTCGTAACAACTTTATTGAAGTTCTTGTTCACTTGAAATCTATTATTTTGATTTCTATAAGGCTGCAGGTTTGACCTAGACTTGCGGTTATCAAAAAAAAATTTAGACTTTTCTCTGTTTCTATTCTGGTTTTCTTGCTATAACTGCCCATTCTCATAGCAAAGTCGGGCCTTGTGTAAGGAAGTATCCAGAGTCTTTGGCATGTCGAATTCAACCTTGTCCAGAAAACTAGGAGGAAGACACCCTAGGAACTACTGGATCTTCACCTTCTCTTCTTTGATATATGGTACATAATGCAGCAGATCTAGAAATCTATTTATAAATGCGTCCATAGTCATGGAACCCATGCACAGTTCATGGAACTCTTTTACCTTGTAGTCAAAGAACCCTTTTGACATGTATTTTTCTTTGAAAACCTTTCAGAATGTTTCCCAATTTATTTCTCGCAGCTCATTTTTCTTGGTGTGCTTTAAATCTCGCCACCTTCTTGCTGCCTTACCATTCATGTTATAGATGGCAAGCCTAGAGTGCATCACATTGGAATATTTATCAAGCTTGAAATACTTAATCATTCCCAACAACCATTCTTCAGCCTTTTCTCTCTTATTTACTTCACCTTCATAGGTCGGTGCTCTTATTTTTTGAAACTCCCCTTGAAGAATGCCATTACTTCTTTGCCTCTTTCTCTGTGTAGAAAGTGAGTCATCACTAGTAGGACTATGATGATCCCATTTAGTTGCTTCAGGGGTACCTTCTTTTTCTGCTTCTCTTGGGCTACTGGCCTGCTCATGATATGGTTCTCTTTTGGACCTATTGGCGAACTGGGTAGGTTTACCTTGCAGGCTCCCTCCCGTCATGTTACACAATAATGTTTCATGTATAGCTTGTTGTTCCTTTCTTTCATTTAGATTGTCTTCTCTGAAACTCTTTAGTTTAGCTTGAAGACTGTGCAAAGTTTCCAGCACATCAGATTTTAGGTCAACCACCAAGTTCACTTTCGGAGTGGGGGTGGTCATTTCTTCTTACTGACTATTTTCTTCCTTAATGTTCATAAACTGAACAACGCTGTTAAATTTAGTATTAAATTTATAAATGATTATGATAATTATTTATAAAACATTAATTTCTTGTTAAATTGTTATTTTGTTTATAAAAATTTTGAGTGTTTTTTTCATTTTATATTTTGTTTTTTTATTAGTTTCAATTTCACTCCTGAGTAGATATAAAACATCTTATGCTATGTAGCATAATTCAATATAAAATAACTTCACTCTTGGTTCCTTCTATATGTCCTCTTATCCATCCCATGGAAATTCTACTCATGAAATGAGAGTAGAACATGACTATACAAAAAAGCATTATGGCACATGTGTTTGGATTTGATAGTTAATCATGAGTCTCTTGTAGATCATTTTCCACACTATGACGCCGTCATATGTCCTCACATGGTTCATGGTTTTTGTGCAAAGCTTCAATAATTGCATTATTGATATGGAGACTCCTTTTTTATCCATATAGGTGTATGAATTGTATGCCTCGTGCTTACTATACTTTTGCATCAAAACAACAAATTATTGGTGGATATCCCTTCTTGGGAGATTGAGCCACCAAATCAACACTATCATTCCAAATATTTTAGGGTTACATATTAGTTATTTTTATCCCTCACACCCCATATTGATATATTATACTTTCATCGAGGTTAATACTCTTCGTTCATCTAACATTTTGAATGACAACATATCTGAATACCAATATAATCTTTAATAATAAAATTAAACAAATATATAGTTTATCAATTGTGAAAGCCTTATGTGGAAACCTAAATTATATCAGGACATTCTACAAAGGGCAGGAAGATGACATTCATTTATTGCAAAAGCGAATGAAGAAAAATCCACCACAATGGAATAAACATATGACAAATGCAGTAAAGACAATCAAAGCAAAAGTTAAACAACTCCCTTCACTCTCACTACTGCAAGGATCTGGTCAAATGGTGATTGAAACAAACACCTCCAATAAATCTTGGGGAGGTATTCTCATAGAAAAACATGGAGATAAGGAGGAAATCTACGGCTATGCCTCAACAGAATTTAAAAACGCAAAAAACAATTATCCGTCAAGTCACAAAGAAATCCTTACAGTCAAAAAGATTGTAAACCATTTCAAGCTTTATCTAAAGCCTGTCAAGTTTATAATTAGGACAGACCTAAAAATAATGACTCGTATATTTAAAAATGAAAATCTTATGGCAGAAAATAGTTCTAGGATTTTAAAAAGGTTCCTTTGGTTACAAAACTTTGATTTTTCCATTGTATATAAACCAAGTTATTTAAATTTTTTTGTTGACATGTTAACCAGAGAAGAACTATAGGAGAATCCTAGCCTCAATATGTTCATCTATGGAGCATCCATCTCATCAAATAAAAATTCTAAGGTGAAATTGTCTTCTTACCAGAAGAAGATGATTCCTCTTATTCCGACCTTGTTTTAGATAAATTTTCCCATGATTCATCTAAATATTCCTCTTCTCATTCTGATGAACACCCAAATTTAGGAGGATGTTCCAGTCCTCTTGATTTCAGCTTTTATATGTTGTCTTCTAACCCGCCTAAGGTCTCTTCAAAATTTAGGATTCCTGAAATTGAAAAAGAATTGTCTGAAGCTCCACTTCATCAATATATAAAAAGGAAATATCTTAAAGATGAAAAGAGAAAACTTTTAACAAGAATAAAATCAAAAGAGAAAGTCTCAACAACAAGAGAGAAATCTGTCTCTCCAAAAATCAACAAGAATCCAGCATTCTACCAGCCTGCAGATTTATACAAAGGCTATCCTGGTCGTCATGAGGATAGACAAAAGTTCAAAAAATATAAAGAGAATATTCTTAGGGTAAAAATCAAAGATGGCCAGAATTCTTTAAAGCACCTGGTAAAAGAAATAGACGAATTGAAAAGAATGCTTGAAATAACAATCAAAGAAAGAGACCAGTCCTCTGATGAAGAAATATGCAGAGCCTATGCTGAAGCTCTACATTCACCAAAATCTATTGAAAGTAAAAAACATTCTCAGCACACTAGCGACTAAGAAGAAGAATATTTCCATAATGAAGAACCATCGCTAGGCTCTTTAGGGTTGTTCACTAGTCCTTAATATTTCATTAAAATAAAGTTGTGTCCTTATGAATACAAAGATTATGAGCTTGATTGTATGATAGATTGAAGTTACCAAATGAATGATATACCATCGTTCTACTAGGAAAAAACAAACTAACATGGTGTATCCATTGAAGGAACTCTTGTACAGCTCAAAGGAAGATTTCCATATTTTCCAATAAGCATCGGAGGATTAAAATAAGTTCTGCACCTAAATAGACTAGATGATCTTATGGAAGATTGCATAATAGGATCACCTTTTTTACACAAAGTCATCCCCATTACAGTAGATGAGCCCAATATGATTTTTACTTATATAATAAATGGAAGAGGAGTTTCCACCTCTCCATACTATACTACTTCTTTCAAATGTAAGAATCTTGTTCCTCAATCTAACCCAACTACTAGTCTTGTAGGACTGTTCAAAATGGAAAGATGCATCACATATGCATAAATGCAAAAAATAATATTTGGAAGTGTTGGGCATAATCCCTGGAGCCTTCCATGTTGATGTTGAGCATAAGCTCTGGAGCATTGTATCCTTGGTCATTGTATCCCTAGGTGTATCGTACAAGTACATCCTAGCATTAGTGTTGAGTGAAGAGCTCTGGAATTGCACTAGGTTGTAACTCCATGTTAAAGCGTTGAGTATGGGCTCTCGTAAGAACTAGGGGTTACTAAAAAGAATTTAATAACTTCCGAGTGAAAATGACTCGATAAAAATATTGATCTCATCATACTTAAATTTATAAGTGATTAAATGAAATTTCAAATTTCTGTATTCTCATCAAGTACTGTAGAACTACCATGTTATACGAGCGAAATCCAACATTCAATGATGTTTAGAGTTTCCTATCCTTGTTTACCTAAACCATCTACCTATTTGACCTTAATGAAGAAGTGTCATCAAGTCTAGGGATCATGGTATATGATGCCCAAAGACAAATGTTAACAAGTGTTATATTATTATGTACTTTATACATGGTATGTATAAACAATTAAATATATTTATAATATTATTAATGAAAGAAAAAAAGAAAAGTTGCATCCATTATTATTTATTATGTAAAGATAATAAATATTCCAAAACCCACAAAGTCTAATTAGGAACTACTTGAAAGTTGCTAAGTTAAAATATTAATAATTACCCAAAGTAATTGAAAAGGGTTAAATCAAGAAACCAAGGTTTCTTGATTTAATTGTCCCTTTGACTGAAAAGTCTTTCTATAAAGAATCAAGACAAGGAAAGACTTGGGATTTTGATCTATCATTAGAGGAGTTATTTTTTACCTGTTTGCTCTCAAGTAATTCTTCAAGAGTATTTTCCTGAAAGGAAAAATGAGAACTGATCTAAATTTGATATACCAGATAGGAAACCCTACCTTAGGGTCTCTAAGCTACTTTCATGTTGGAGTCCATCTCGAAGGGATTCGGATGAAAAATGGGAACGGTTTCGGGTCATGGTTTGGTGGAACATTGTAGTTCCCAAGTGATTGGGTCATCAAAAACAAAGGTCAGATCTACCTTGAATTGTTAATGTTGGTTATTTGAGTGTGCAGGTCCAGCCATTAACAAAGCTTCAAGTTACAGGCATGAAGCCCTAGACTGTCTATTCTACCATCCTAGAATAAATGCTAGCTATGTTAGGTAAATGATTACATTGCATTTCCTAACCCAATGTATATGTTTCTTTGTTTAAATCTGCAAGGGTTTGCATTTTAAAATATTAACCCTAGGATCTAAGTGATTTTCTATACCAGGTTTAGCCCAGGTTTATTTACTCGTTTACTTCTTCAAGTTTAAATTATCTACAAATGTTCATCAAGGGTTCTACAGCCTAGTTTTAAATTCCTGTATTAATTTTACTCGTGAAACTGGGTTAAGTACAAACTAGATTTATTTCAGATCTGCTCTTATTTGTTCATTTGATCTTTATACTCTACTGACATATTCCATTTGTCAGTAGAGGCATGTTTTATATTTAAATTTATTAATCTTAGAAGTAAGTTTTAAATACATATATGTATAAACTTACAACCTAGATAAACTAAGTTCTTATCTACAAATTGAACTACTATATGTATATATAAATATATATGCAAATGAGAGATTAAATAGCATTATGAATCTAATCTACTAAGTACATTAATTATAAACTAAAGTACAAAATTAATGTTCTACATTAAAGCTAAAATAAATAAACTGGGAAAGACCTTTCAAGGTCTGTATATTAAAATACATAGCCTAAATCTTAAATAAAAATTATCATAAATCGAATGCATAAAACATTAAGTCCTACCTAATACTACTCACAACCATCACATAACAATTATCCAATTAACATTCCATCCATTAAGTTAATCCCTAAGTTATCCAGAGGTCATAGTATCGACCCCTATGGGATACAAAATACAAATCGCATGCTTAATAAAACCACCACATAAAATAATTTACATAACCATGATACCATCATATTAAAAACCATAATATAAATTCATACACAAGAATCGTTTTCATTTTATAAACCATATCGAAATCTCTATATAGACCAAAGTATTTACAAGGGTGGATAGGAAATCGAATCCTATGGGCATCGAAGCCCCATTTTGCACCCACATAAAAATACAACTTGTTACATCAACCACGAACAGGGTTTGAACCTTGTGGGTATTTGTTTACCAAGGCCACACTATACATACAACATATGTAGGATACATTATTATTAACCTCAATACTTTTAATAACGAACATCTACGCTACAACTAAGTCATAAGACTTAAGCTGTGCCCCTGCTCTGTAATCATAGGATCGGCCAAATTAACTTAAAACCCACAGTCCCTTAAAAGTCAGTCTACATCAACGAAGGCCATCGTGGGCTTGCACACATGGCTCTTTCACATATCCACATTATATACAAATCAACGAAATAATGATAGTAATGCATCCATTCGGAGCTATCACAGCAACCTTGGGGAAGGCTCATGCCACTCATAGTAAGGCCTCAACCCAAACACTGACAACCATTACAACAAGTTTTAAATAAAAGCAATTAATACACAGTCCATCAACGAAGGAGAATGCCTCATTTAACCCACAGCAATAAACAAATAGTGCAACATAAATTCAACACATACATAGTAACTGTAATAACCATTACCATTTCATAAACATAGTATATATTATGTACATAAATTCCAATAACGCAAGTCAAGTATTATCCATTTGTGCCAAAGGCTCTCCCACCATTGCAAGAAATGGTGCTTCCCAAGCATAAAATCCTCATTTCTAGGTTATGAATTACAAATAACATAATATATACACAGAGCCTATAAGGGCACTAAGATTCGCTCCACATCCAAAAGACCTCACACAATATAAAAACTGAAGTATGTTAACACGGGACCGAAGGAGCATCAAAACCCCATAGAGAAGCCCCAAACTAAATGAACGAAGACGAAACGCAGTTAGGCCGAGAGCTAACAAGCATAGAATTGTGTGGCAGGTTTACCTTACACCTTGGCACTACCTATGAACCAACGACGAAGCTTTGAGCCACACTACTCTCCACCAACCTTGGCACCTGCAAACCACCAAACAAAACAAGCATGAGAAGTATGGACTGTCTACAAGGAATGAGGTAAACATCAAATGCTATCACGAAACCAACAATGCTTACCTTTGCGAACCAGGGTGTTTTCTTCATCGCATGCATAGAGCCAAGCCCAAAACAACCAAAAGCCAAGAAAAATGACAAACCATCGTGAAATCCAAACCCTATGTTGGGTCTGCCATGATCCCCAAGGAGCATTAATGGCGCTATATTGGTGTCCACTTCCAACTCAAAACCAAATCTTCCATAGTTTGTAAACGATTCCTTATCGTTGGTTTCCATTCATACATTATACCCCATCGCTTAATCCAAGAACCTTATATTATAAACTCGCCACCCCAAGCTTGTATCACAAGTTTTTATGTGATTTATAGTGCATACATTATATTATGTGCCAACCCAAAGTCCTTGCACCATGTGCAAATTAGAAAATAGGATAAGTATCGTTTAGACTTTAGGATTAAGCCATAATACTTTACATGTTCCCTAAGCCTAATGCTTAGTAACCATGGCATATGAAATATGCCATGGTATCATTGCTAGGAATAAATTCCATGTCTGACCTCTAGCCAAGTTATTACCTACCAATAAAAAAACAACTGATATGTTAATACCTCTAATAAAATAAACATGAAATATAAATATATTGTTTGGTAGATATCATAGAGATAAATTATCTAGGTTAAATAAATAATGGAAATAGAGTTTACCTTGCTAACAAGCTGTGTCGGTAAAGGACCGTATTAACAAACAGTAGGTATGTTAATGATCACAATGTTTAGTGCTCTTTAAATCTCTGTCGCTAAGTATAATATGCATATGAAAAGAAATAGGTGCCTTAGTTCCAAAGGAACTAAGTAAGCCTATAGACAAGTAAACACTTTAGCTCTCAGGACGTCATGGGAGAATGAGTCCCACCACTCCACCCACTTTGTTTCCACAAACAAAGTTAAGTAAGGACTTTGCAAAATAATCAGTAAACTTACGCAGAAAGGAACAAGTATATAAACAAGTAAGCAACACATATACATCAAAGTACAACCATAACAATCAAGTAGTGATCAGATTCATGACATCTTAAGTAAAATACACTAATAATGTTGACTGAAAGTAAATGACAAAATGTAATAACAGCTTACGACTAAACAGTGGTACATGTAGTGTACGATCTATTTCCGCAAGACAAATAATGTTCCATATAGGTAGTTTTTACTAACCTAATAATTTTTTTTAATTTTCAATTTTTGGGGACATTATAGAAACAACTCCCTCCACTCTCACTCCTACAAGGATCTGGTCAAATGGTGATTGAAATGAACGCCTCCAATAAAGATTGGGCTGGTATTCACATATAAAAACATGGATATAAGGAGGAAACTTGCGACTACACCTTAGGAGCATTTAAAAACGCATAAATCAATTATTCGTCAAGTCACGAAGAAATCCTTGCAGTCAAAAATAATATAAACTATTTCAAGCTTTATCTAAAACCCATCAATTTTGTTGTTAGGACAGACCTGGAAATAATTCCTAGTATATTTAAAAATGAAAATCTTATGGTAGAAAATAGTTCTATGATTTTAAAATGGTTACCTTGGTTACAAAACTTTTATTTTGACATGACATGTTAACCAAAGAAGAACTATAGGAGAATCCTAGCCTCAATATGTTCAGCTATGGAGCATCTAGCTCGTCAAATAAAAAATACAAGGCCCAGATCTTCAATGATCCCTTGTGAGAAAAAGAAAGAGAATATTTTTTGAATTGTGCCAGGAAAAAGGAAGCAGATAAATATCTGGCACTCTCTTTGATCCAACAAGTAAATGCCTCTCCTATGAAAATTCAAATCTTGGAGAGATGGGAAAAACAAGCCTTTTAAAGGGTTAGAAAATGCTCTGCACCAGCTTCAGCAACTCAGTCATGTTTGGATTGACACATCCGATAAATATCGACGAATTGTATTATGTGGATATAGGCCCAGGGTTTTTGACATGGAATAGCTACAACCTCATATTGTAGTTCTGCAGAGAACAATGAGAGATAATAATCTGTGGAGATCCTTCTACACTAGTGCAATAACAATGGTCAGGATGGATAGAAATTTTTCTTGACAAATTTTGTCTAAGAAAAGACTGGGTTAAACGACGTGCCAATTTTATCTTACACCTTCAATATTACATGATCATAGCACACCACAATCATATGTGGTTTAAATTTAAGCTCTAACATCTTGGAGGAGCTTACTCCCCTCTTGAACCCCCTATTTTCACTCAACGGAAATACAGAAGAATGGACAAAAATGGTTGCCTCTTGGATAGTAAAATTCATATGAGAAGGATTCCTCTAAATACTAAAGTTGAATCCATTTTCCAAGGATAATTTTGTTGTATTCCTAATGGAGTCATGATCGGATCTGATGTGGAGCCGTTAGAGGAAATTTCAACTCAAATGGGCCTTTTAACACTAATTCGAATTCCATGTCATCATGTGTTAGCCAATAAAATTACTTTAAATTTGAAATACCGTATAGGTCTTAAACAAATTTTTAATATATATTTGGGGTTAGGTATCATAAAAAAAACTACTTTTTTTGTTCATATTTTAAACATATCTCCCTATTTTTTTACTCAAATTTCGATTGGGAGAGCTCGTTGGATGCGAAATTAAATTTTGCATCCAACGAGTACCCACTCGGCATACGTTTTATGAACCCCACTACCCCAAAAATAAGAAATACTTGAAAAAAATTGTGATGATAATGTCATCATCACGTTTTTTCAGGTATTTCTTGTTTTTGGGGTAGCGGGGTCCCTAAAAAGTATGCCAAGTTGGTACTCGTTGGATTCAGAATTTAATTTCACATCCAACCAGCTCTTTAGATCAAAATTTAAGTAAAAAACACAGGGATATATGTCGAAAATACGAACACAAAAAGTAGTTTTTTTTCTTCCTTCGAAATTAATAAATTTTATCTTATTATTTTAAATATTATTTTATTATTTTCCTTAGGACGAGCATTTTGAGTTGAAATTTCCTCTAATGAATGCTTTTCAACATGCTTATTTTTGGATACCTAGTTTAGTTTTGATAGCAACTCTGACATATTCATTGGTCGTACATGTAGGGAAAACCCATGTATTTGTAATCATGGCAATGAATAATGAAAAGTGTCATGGTCTGCTAATAGTAGCTCCAGTATATAAAAAATTCAGTCTTGTTGCTAGTCCATAGATTCTTTAACATGGCTTGGGTGACTTACCCAACAAAAAGTGTGATTTGATCCACTGCCATGAGATCCGAACCAAGTCCTTTTACTGATAGGTGTAAGTTTTGATTCACCGATTTACCAGCTTAATATGTATAAATAAGGTGCTCCCCCCTCATTTGGAAACTGGGTGTTTTTTATTCTAGTAAGCTTTCTATATTTTCTTCATGTGTTGAGCATTGTGTATGCTCTCCCTTTGTGGCTCGAGCAATCAGCTAGGATCAAAAGCAGTGATCTCACTTGTAATGAGTCTGTAAAACCAGTAGCGTATGATCTCCCTCTACACTTAGTGTGATCAGTTGGGATCAGAAACTACAGTTAGTGTAAGTTTGTTCTTGTGATGATCTTCACCCTCCGAAGATGAACAAGCTTTGTTTGAGTCTGTATTAAGAAGCTTCATCTTTTGAAGTTGTGTTCGTGATCAATCTCTGGAGTCTATTAAAATTATAGTATTTATTATATAAAAATTTATTAAATAAAAATATTTTAAAACTAACAAATATTATATAAAAAAATCAAATGGCAATACTCGAAGTTATATTCCCAACCTATGACAAATCAAATAGTTTTTCACTGAATCAGGAATAATTTTTTTTGTTGGATCATGCCAATGAGTGATTACAACAATGAGATGAGTGAATACTCAAATGTCAATTTGTGAAGTTATATGCCAAATCTGTGAGAAATCAAATAGTTCTTCACCTAATCATAAATAATTTACTTTAGTGGATCAAGTTGATGGGTCAATATATCAATGAGACGACCTAATTATAGAGGGTAAGTGAGCAAAGTATTGACACATTCCATATGGGTATCAACACCCTCAACCAATACATTCTATTATGATGCTGATAGAAAAAATGAATCAATACCATTTTCCACATTCATAAATTGAAAACCCTAAAGATGCATGAACTTTAGTTGTCATTGATGAAAATCATGATTAATATTTGGTAATCATGAATATCAATTTTCATGACCTCAATCCTCTCGTTTGCGCCTTCTAACTCTCCTAGATGCTCATGATTTTTCATTGCTCATTATCTATAGTTGTAGTTAGTCAAATCCATGAAGTAGTTAGAATAACCATTCAATGAAAAAACAACTAATCAAATTAAAATCATATGGTAAGAATTATACTAGCTGGGTTCATGTAAATTGCTCCTCTTACAACAAATCGTTTGGTGAGGAGCATCCATAGAGCATCTTAACCGACCATGAGGCAATAAACCCCGCACTCCCATTACGCAAATCATCTGATATGTTTTTTTCTCCTACTTCATTCGATATAATCCCATGCTTTATGCCCATCTTTCAAATTAGTTGCATAACATATATAAGCAATGAGTTAAATACATACATGTTTATCCTCCTACAATAGATATCTTCTATATACCTTTGTGGGTCCAAAGTAACTTGAGTACAACATTGATTCCCAACCAAAAACATTTAGATAAAATATAACCTAATAAAACATTTCCAAGGGGATAAAGTAAAAGACCTCTCCCCCAAAACTCCCAACAAAGGGAAGGTTCAAGGGAGTTCCAAAAACCCCCAAGAAAGCATGGACGAAGAAGAGCCACCCTAATTTGGATTCCAGAGAATTATGAGAGAATCAAGATCCATGATAAGGAAGAAAGGTATAGCCATTTAATTTACCTTAGTTGCTTACATTCGCCAGAATTATTACCAAGCAAGCTAATTTGGAGCCTCCCTAATTTGTATTCTAGAGAAGTATGAGCCCTAGTCAAGCTCCATGACAAGGATGAACATAAATGCCCTTTAATTCACCTTTTTTGAACCTTTGTGTTGTCATTGATTTCAAAGGATGAACCCACAACACGCTCGATAAATATGCCAAATGTTCAACTAACAAGGTTTGATGTAAAAAGATAAATATTTAAAAGGATGAACATTGATTATGTGGCGTACCTCTCAACCCCCAATGTCGTTATGTGTGGAAAAGGGGAAAAATAGTTTTGTTTTGCTGTTACTACAAGGGAGTCAAATGTGTTAGTGGCAAATTATCCCTTTTCTTTTTTCAAGATGTTAAATGGGACATGTCCAACCAAATTTGTTAATGTTAAAGCTACACATATTGTAAAACAATCATCTGACAATTTACATCCATCCTATAACATCTCCAATGAGTAACACCAAGAGAAGATATATTTATCTTACAAATTTTATGAATTTATTATCCTGAAAGGAAAATTCATGCCTTCAATAAAGATAAAGTACGTTAAGCACATAACATCAAATACTTTCAAAGCACATAAGATAAAATACATCAAAAGCATAGGCTAAAATACCTCAAGTGCATAAGAGACTAGTGTACGTGTTTCACCCAATCCCATGGGCTACGTCCACAAAACTTGTCACATCATGTGACATTTATTATAATAAAAGGTTACAATCTGCGACGTTAATATCGCCATACTTTCTTCCTATTCTTCTCATAAACTATCTCAGAGAGAGTGTTTCTAGAATCTATTCAAATCTATACGGATCTTATGTAAGGTATTATATATCAAGGCATTATATATATCAGCATCTTCATTCTTTTTGGGATGTATATATATCATTGCCTTTCTTTCCTTATATATCAGAATCTCTATTTTTATTTGGCATCTATCAAATGTTACATATATGAGACATTATATATAACGATTTTTTTTAATATCCATGTAAAACATTTATATCACATTTAGATCAGCCTTTTCATTTTTGTAAAATATTATATATAAAGTCGTACATATAATATTTCTTATAAGACATTATATATATCCTTGTCTTTATATCCTTTCAATCATTGAGAATCTCTATAGCATATTAATTTCATGTTATTCTAGTTACCCCTTTTTAGCCAGAATTATTATAAGCTACTTTTACCTTTCCTCAGCCCTCTTATGACCTCACATTCCACTCAAAATACTTTCTTTCTTATATCTATCTCAATCCATTACACTTTTCCCTTATTACAAAAATATAATGATCTTCACCCAAAAACTCTACTTCAATCTTTTCCAAATCACGGTCTTAATTATAGAATGCATAGTCTTACATTTAAAACAACATGATTCATATGCATTCGATTCAGCCATATGTTGAGTCATGTATGTAGAGAAAATCAAGTGCGCCAACAAAGTAACTCACATTAAAGTTGAACTTGCTAAGTTTGGTGTTCATCGATTTTATAACTAGGATTGATTTTGGTTTCGATTTAGCTGGGCAAATTGCTTCTGTTGGTAACTAGACATCCGTCAAAGGAAAAACATTAAAACAAAGGGCAGATTGCCTATATTCATACCCATTCAATTAGTGGAAGAAAATCAAATAAAACAGTGGGAAAAATCACCCTTTTAGACATCTAAAAGAATCAGGATCTAAATATCTCAATGAAAGAAACAAGATCTCTTAATCGCCAAACAATATATGAAGGATACCTCCCCTCATGTTGGAAGACTACCAAGTCTGCATTAAAGTCGCAAGGACGGTTCACAATTTGCATTTAAAAGAAGGTATATATAAGGATCTTATTTCCATCACATAACTCTTTAAGTGATATCAGAATTTAGACCAAAACAGGAAACAAAATTGCAGCAAGCTTCCATATGGATCCTACTACCCCTCGGTTTGATTCCGCACATTTCAACTAAAAGAGGAAACAGACCTGGTCTTATTAATATACAACATTTTCACAAGACGGATTGGCTCACGGCAGAAGATCAAGTTCTATCAATCTTCAGCGTTCCCCAAATGGGTCATCTCATAGAAAAATAAAGAACTCATACTAATCGGGTTCTATCACTATACATTGTTACCAAAAAAATGGATCAGCTCATAATAAAACCAGGGTTAAAAAAATGGGTCTGGTTCTATTAACTTACAGCGATTTCTCCGAATGGATCGACTCACAACAAAAGATGATAGTTCATATGGATCTGGTTCTTACAGTAATTCCATAAGATGGACCAGACTAATAAAAATAATCTCATCCCAGGGTTTTTCCCGATTACACACTAACGCAGAGATGCACAAAATATAAATTTGACTGTGGACATTTACACGAAGACATATCATGATAGATCTGATACCCAAGATGTATACCATAACAATATACATATATATGCATAGTTTTAAAATGCTTAGATCTAACCTCTAGCTTCCTCTTCCTATCAAAGTATACATACCTTTGAATGTTGCTACCAATGAACAATACCTAACCAACACGAAGAAGTCCTTCCAGGTAGAACCTGGAACTCTTTCCCAGAAAATCCCAATTGATTTTTTCCAAGAAATTGAGAGTGTCGCTTCTGAACGCATCCTTTTCCTTTTTAAGCATCGTAGACAAAAGATCCCTTTGTACTAGGGAAATCGAAAGATCATCCGGATATTCAACGGGTCGTTTCCTTCCCTCCCCCTCTTGATGGAAGCGTCCAACTAAAATAAACCAGAATTTTTGGACTTCCCCAGTGAACACAAAGAATCATCTCCCCCTTTCTTTCCCCAAGAGTATTCCTTCGTCTCCAACTCAGATATCATCGTCCTCATCTTGAGCACAGAGATTGTTCCTCCTGAAACTCAGACATCATCATCCTCCTCTTAAGCACAGAGATCCCCCTTCCTCCCTCTCGAGCAGGAAGGTGTATAAATATCTCTAGACAAAAACCCTAATGCCTCTATCAACGCCTATGTATGCCCCGAATTGCCTCCTCAACCGGTGCTGGCTTGTTCAGGGCAATTAAAATCTGCTGGTTCAACGTCTCTCAATGGTTAATACAAATCGTGGGAAGTAAATAAATGCCTTCATAATTCTAATAACCATTTCCACCATTATTTCCTTTTTTCCATAATCAAAGGAAACTTAATGATGATTATATGATATGTCAATTAGTGACTAAATATCCTATAACAACTCATAAACCCATGTCTAATACAGAGGATAGAATCATACTCCATTAATATGGGTATTCGTTCTATAACGGTTATCCACATGTAATAAGGTACATATATGTGTAAACAATTGCATCCGTTATATATTAGATATATATTTCTTTACTATATGGTACTTCCATACTTCCTATTATAATTCATTTCATATATTACATATATTCTCTGCTATTGCACATATCATGCCTTTGTTTATCGTATACATATATATGTCTCTTAATTCTTTGGATTGTTTTCTCCTTGGTTCTTTCTTTAACCCCTCGACCCTCTCGTCAAGGTTACTAGGATTGAGTATTCCGCTAGGGCATCTTGAGTTGGGATAAGTTTTTTTTTTCTTTTTTTTACCATGGTGGGTTTAGTTAGCCCTTTATTAATTTGTGTCATCACATTACGTGTTCTAATTATTTTCACTTATGTGGTTAACTTTTATAAGCCACAAGGTGTTGTATTGGTGGCGCCTTGGCCTTGAGCTCCTCACCCAGACAAGTACAATAATATTACAAAATATTGTAGGGCATATGAGAGGGATATTACAGATTAATCTTTGTGTTATCATTGATGAACATTGTTGAACCACAAATTTCAAAGGATAAATCAATAAGTTTGTTCTTGGTTTGATGTCAGAGGATAAACCATCAATTTAATAAAAAACTTGAAGATGTACAAAGCCATCTTGAAGAAATAAATAGAGAAGAAATGTGGAAGGTTAGGAAGCACACAAATCCCACCAAGGCATGGGAAATATGTGTGTAAATGCCACCAAGTTAATGCGTGTTAGTGTACAAAACCCGCAATGATGAATTACAAAAGGACACATGCCGACGCAGGACAAATATGGTAGTTAACTTGATCAAGAAGAAAGCAAGTTGGGGTGTCATCGAGTGAAATGAATTTCAACTTATGGACACATATCTTGAACTAGAAAGAGTATAAATAAGCAAGCTATGGAAGCATTGTAGTAAGATTATTGAGTGAAGACTTGAAGATAATATGATTTGTTTAGGGAAGATTCTAATTCTTGGGGTATCAATGGCTCATTGATTGCAAAAGAATTTTATACATCAAATCTGAACTTTTCAAATATGAATAAGATGAATATCTAGAAGTGTGCAAATTATAAGGATACCCAGAATCAAGATGTGTGGATATTTTACTCAGTAAATGACACAAATACCATATTAGTAGAAGTGACAGAAGTTGTAGAATCACATATATTCATAAATTGCAAATTGCAGAAGTCGTAAACACACATTGTCATAGATCACAAACCGTTGTGATGTAGATAACTAAGAAAAAGACATAGATTAGAGAAGATGCAGCAGTTGTAGATAAAAAAGTTACAAATCACAAAAATGGTAATTGTTGATTTCAGTTGTCATATGATACACAAACACTTTTTTATCAAGGAGGCGGGAAGGGCCAAGGAAAGGGAGTTGTAGCTTCCTTCCAATTGGTGCTCGTAAAACTCATTAGGGAGGCAGGACGGGGCAATGAAATTGAGTTGTAACTTCCATCCAATTGGTGTTGGTAAAACAATCAGGGAGTTGCAGCTAGGCTTCCAGTTGGAGTTGGTAAACCAATAAGGGGGTTGTAGCTTCCTTCTAATTAGTGGTGGTAAATATAATTGGGAATCGGTGCTTCCATTCTATTGCAACTGAAGAAATGAATATCTCAGCCTTCAATAGGTTGGTTCCTAAACACTACGAGTTATATATTATGAAAAAGGAACATGTATTTATTCAAGTTGGTTCCTGAATTTCGACAAGTTAATGCTTCCACAGATATAATTCTTTACATATCTGTGGCTGTAATCAGTAGGTTGATACTTGGAAATTAGGTGAGTGAGTTGGTGCTCTTAATTGAATATTTTTGTCTTCGGCACACACACACACACATATATAATATTGATTATTATTCATATTTTGTGTGCAACGGTGTCCATTATTATTTTAGCAGAAACGTTTTTAATAATAACTCCAACAAATCGTATTGGAGCGAGTGTCTTCAGTAGCAGTTTTACCACCAAAATATTGATACTTGCATAGATATGGGCAAGCAGGAAGTATTTTCCACCAACAAAGCACTTCAATTTGATGCCTTGAACACCTTATGAAAAATTACAATGGAGATATATTTATAACCACTCGGGGTAAATATCTAGTAGTCGAATGGCTATACAAATTCTGAAATAGCTCTAGCTGAACCTTCGAATAAAATACTATATGAGTATAATGAAAAATCCATAAATGCAATACTTTGTGGGCTTGTATATGTTGAAATTACTAAGTTCATGCAATGCACTTCAGCCAAGGATATTTGGGACAGCCTAAAGAGTATCTATGAGGGAGATGAAAATTTAAAAAGGATAAGTTGCAAGCCTACTCAATGCAGTTTGAAAGAGTGCACATGAAATAAGAGGAAGATATTGCAACCTACTTTCTCCAAGTTGATGTAATTGTGAATTCCATCAAGGGATTAGGAGAAACCATGGAAGAAGAGTCAATTTTGCAGAAAATAATGACAACCTTGCCACCTCATTTCAACTCAAAAGTATCAGCTCTAGTGGACATATCCAATATGGAGATTCGACAAAGGATGGATTACATGAGATCCTCACGTCATATGAGATGAGGATGGAAAAGTAAAACAAATCCAGAAAAGAAGATGTTTTTAAGGACATAAGAAAATCAAATGTAGCAAGCAGTTTCAAAATGATCCATCTCACATATTAGATGAATAAGAAACAAATTTCATGAGGAAGATGATAAGGGGGCATGGAAACTATAAAGGTATGTTTCCCTTTAAATGTTTCAAATGTTGTAGAATAGGTCACTTTTCCTCCAATTGTACTTTTAAGGAAAGTAAATACAGTAACAGTGATGAAGAATTAGACTATTAATAACAAATAAATTAGCACAACAAGGCGGAGAGCAAGAAGAAAATTATCAAGAAAAAAAAGAGTCTATATTCAAAAGAGGATAGTTTCTCATCATAAGAAGAGGACATCCATGATAGTTCAAAGAAAATGGGTTTATGGCATTGATTCAAGATGAAAACTAAAAATATGGAAATAACTATGCGTATTTCAAATGATCAACAGTGAAAGGGACACACAAAATCTCATTAAAACAATTAAATAATGGTCTTCCACTGGAATTGATATGTCACTGCCAAAGAATGAATAAAAAGAGAAATTAAGCAGCATAGAAGGCCTGAGATAGTGAATTGTTGCAGTTAAAAGGCATTTGAATTTGGCCATCTGATTAATGTGATATGCATCTCTTCATTTATGTGCGAGAATATGTTGAAATTGTCATGTACCTGAAATAGTAAAAGAAAATGTACAAATGTTTGTTTCTTGAACACACACAAGGATTGCACAGAAATAAAATTCAAATTTGTATTATATTTGAATGTGATTACAAAATACAAAATGGAGCTTCGAATCTCATATTGCAATAGGTCACAAATGGAATACAAAAGACACTACAATCATAACTTGTCTATCAAAAATTGCTCATATAGATGATTGGTGTACAGAATTGAAGCTGATAGAATCCAAAGTTTGAAATTGAGACAAAGTTGATCTGAAATTGTTCGGGAGTGGAAATGGGGTCTGAAATAGCTTGATAAACCCATTGTAAAAAGGAACCTCATAGACAGATCTAGGGGGCTTGTTTTCTTCTTTGCACACCCTGAATGGCACTAAATGGAAAGGCATAGCCTGAGGGACTATGTAGCAGAGAAGGGGATGCTTCCTTGTGTTGGGTGTGTAGATTTTTTAGGAATCAGGCTATATCTAGTGCAGGTGTCCATAGATTTGGGGTTGAGCTCACTAGGTTAGCAGTCGGCCTTTCCAGCTCCTTTGCATCCTGATAAACCCAGTTGTGTTAGCTTGGTTGATTTCTTGTTATATCCTTGGCTATGTGTGAGTCTGCTAGTGTTCCTTTATTCCTTGTGGGAATCATGCTTGGAACGTGGGTGGGAGTGTTGCTAAGAGATTGATGAGCACATTGGCCTATGGTTGGGTGGAACACTGCAGCGATGTAGCTAGTTGCAGGACAAGCTTATTCTAAGATAAGTATCTCTTGTCTATTTTATCTCTGCAACTGTATTTACTTATTGATTAATATGAACATGTTAAATGTTTTGAATGAATTTATTTTGCTTCTGCTGTATGTCAATAATTAACGCATCTATGTATGTTTAAGTTAAATGCATTTTTATCATGTGTATGTTCATGGGATTTAAATTTGCCGGATTAAATAGAACCATGGTCGCGGTCTCTCTCTTGTGGACGAGAGGGGACGTGACAAAAGTTTTTTGGACTCTATAGTCCATTTAACATCTTTTTTTATATGTGATTTGGGGAATATATGGATTCCACTTGATGTTATGTTAGTTATATGAACTCTTTTTATAAACACATGAGAAACTTTGCATATTCTTGTATAGCGGTTTGGGGTCTAGAATTTAATAGAATTAACAATTTTCAATCTTTTCACATTACAACGTTTCCACTATATTATATCATGTATGATAGTATGTGATTGGCATGTAATATATTGTTGAACTCGTTTGTCCTGACCTTAACCAAAATGTACCCTTTACTTAAGGGAAAACATTTATTAAGCATGGGAAGCTTCTATACCTCATCTTAGCACTTGGATTAGAAATTTTCATCAAAACTATAAGTTTACTAATTTCCTTGGAGGACCAACTTCAATATTTCAAGTAGAGGCAAGGGAGAGAGCTTAGAGGTGGGGTAAATGGTGTTATTAATGAGTAAATTCCCAATATTGGCAAAGATTTTGATATTTTATTATTTGTTATGGCATGAATATTTTTGAACTCTATAGACCATTCACCGTATTTTTTTATGTATTTTGGGGAATATATGAATTCCACTTTAAAAAAAACAGTTGTATGCGACCTTGTTATATACTTCAGAAACTTTGCATATTTGTAAATATTGGTTTGGATTGGATGCTCATGAATATATATGCATCTAGTGAAATGGATTTGATTTTTATGAGTAAATTGTGGTTTTGATTTCCTTTGGGCATGCAAATTACTTGAGTTATGGTTTAAATTCATTTTAGGGATTTCAAACTACTAAAAATAGTGAAATTGGAAGGATGGAATTTGACATAAATAACTAAGAATTAGGAGATTGATCCTCAAGGTGGAAATGGATTCCATTCTCACCGAAATTGCATTCATAGATGTGTGCTTTGGTCACCGAAAATATATGTGATTCGTTGTTGTGGAGAAATTGATGTGTGCGACCCATTTTGGGCATAAATCATGTTTTACAAAATGTGCATGCAATTTAAAGAACATAACGCACACACATTTTAGAAAACATAACGCACACACGTTTTAGATAACATAACGCACATGTGTTTTAGTTAACTATCCTAGTTGGCCTTCACCTTGGAAAGCTTAGGACTAGGTTTGGGAGGCTTACGATTACTTCAGATCATTTCTCTTTTATAGATATTGAATCATTTTCTTGAATCTAAAGTCTAAATGCAAACATCTCAAAATAATAGACATTTTTTTTAAAATGCCACTGAAAACAAATGGTATGTCAAATTTATTCCATTATTCAAAAAGAGGCAAGGAGCGATGTGGCGGGAAAGGGTTTATTGACATGATGATGGGAGAAAAATATACAATTAAGAATCCCCCCTCCCCCCTCCTTAGTGAACCCAAAACCTCTTACTTATTAATGTAACTTTCATTGTGACTTAAGCAAAACATTTAGTAATATTATAGAGAAGAATATTGTTGGTGTTGGTGGTGGTGTTATTGTTGGGAGAGCATTCCTACCTAGAATGCCTTGGTTTTTGTCTTGCAAGGAACTTGACCGAGCCACATAAAAAAGGAAATAAAATATTGGATTTGAAATTTCTAAGATTTGGGGTTAGTCATTAGTTAGAACACCTAAAAATGTAAGTTTTCTCATTGTTTTTGGTTTACTGAATTTGCAGAAAGCACGCGATAAAAAACAAGGAATATAAAAAAATGGGCTAGAATATGAAAGGAAAAGAGAAAGATTTAAAAAAAATATGTAAATGTAAACAATATGTTGTTCGATTTGGTCAAAATGCCTTATTAGTCAAACACAAACCTTTTTTAATGAAACAAAAAACATTTCCAACTAAAGAACCACTCCATGTGCAATATAATACCTCACTTAGCCTATAATGTACCAAAATATCAAAAACAAAAAACCATTTAATGCATAGAGCAATACATCACATATCACCACATCAATTTTTACGTGGTCAAAACCCTCAAAAAGAGAAACAATACATGAACATATCCAAATAACTACTTGAGGGAATATATTATACAAAGGAAAAAAATATTACATATATCCTTCCATGCTCTTCAAATGGAGAACATGAACCAATCATGTTTTAAGACACATATTCGTCACTATTCAGATCAATATGAATATGAATATTAGTAGCTATCATATCATTATATGTCTAGTATCATTCTATGTCATCACTTATCCACCCAAGGGCATCACTTATCCACCTAAGGGAATTACAGTAGTTTATTGATGTACAAGCCTATCTCCATTGAATAAAGCATATTTGATAGTTACTTGACAGTTACTCGTCTACTTGTAATTATAAACTTTAATTTATGATTATATCTATCTATTTCTTAAGTATAATAGTATATTTTACTCTACAGGTATTAAGGTCTTAACGTTAGGGTCTTATCTACAAATTTTAATTGGGTAGTGTTGAAAGGGGTTATCCTACTCGCACCAACACCAACCCACAACAATAAACTAAATATACAAGTTTATGGTGATTCTACTAGCACAATAATAAAGTAGATGTATTCTAACACAATCCACTAAAATTTTCAGCAATAAAGTAATTGAGGAGAGGAAATTTATGTTAGTAAGTGTGTGTGCCACAATGATGTAGTAAAAACAATTGTTAACAAAATCCCTTACTACTATTACAATAATTTGGAAATGACACATTTTTTTTCATAATTTGAAAATGACACATTTATTGCACCGAGAGAGGCACTCTACAGTGTGGTATGGGGGAGATCTTGTAACGTTTCGTAACTCTCCTCATGTAAATGTCAGCCATAAATTTTATGAGGGAGATGTTGTAACGTTATGTAAAGTTCCTCATGTAACGTTACTTTTTACTTGTCGATTATGATGAAGATGTTGTAACTTTACTTTTTACTTCTAAAAGGTAATAAATATATTTTTCAGCCATTAAGTAAAAAATAACAAATAAAAATTTTATATCATAAAAATAAAATAAAACCATAACAATTCATTTTTTATTTTTCATACCTGTTTTTTTATATCGATAGGCTGCATAAAATCACCACACAACAATAGGCTGCATCGACACATTGCACAAAAGACGAATATGCTTCCGATAATCATCATTTGTATCAGCGAAGCTTTGGCAGTAGCGTGATTCACAGCATTCTTGCTTCTCACGATCTGAAGAAGGCAATCCCAGTGAATCTGCAACAAGACCGACGTTACCGTAGAAAGCATAGTTTTTAGCACTATGAGCTCCATGTTTTCATTTTCTAGCTCATGGAATTTGTAGACCAATTCCATCAATTGCAGCCAAATAGGGCTTCCCATGTCATTATTATCGACCTCGGTTGAAGATTAGAATATATAATCAACATATATTCTAGATCCATATATTCTGGATCAATTGCAGCAGAATAGGGCTTCTTATTGTTACTTGTTTTGATCAACATATGGTTGAACATGTTTTCGCTATAAACGATGACGACTTGTGTTCATGGGATTTTGAAGATTATATTGGATTAAATAAAGATGTAACATATTATTTACATTTGGTTGGTTGGTTATTGTCAGTTCCTAAGGTGTTTTGCAATGAGGCCTTATTTTTGAACAGGAATCTAAGGAAATGAGAGGGTCATTATCTTGTAGATGGTTTGAAATTGTAGTTAGGGAATGCAAGACTTATGGTGCACAAGAAATTCTATAGTATTTCAGGATAAGCTCTTCCCCCCTTTACAAGTGTTTTACAAAATTTAGTATATTGATGAAGGCATACATACATACATACATACATATATATATATATATATATATATATATATATATATATATAGGCTAATCCCTCTATAACTAATAAATTCAATTTAACTAGGTTTTTTTTATGGATCTACCTAGGTAAACCTAGTCCTTAAGTAGCAACAAGGTATTGTAATTACTTGGAAAATGCTACTTCTCTTTCAATCTAGGTCTAGTTATGGAAACCAATCATTTGGTTGAGATTCATAGTTTGCTAGATATTTTCAATATTTCACTAGAGAAAGGAGTATTGAAGCAAGAATTGTTTGGTAACACTAAAATAGCTAGTTGATGGATAAAAGGATCTTTAAGGATTTAAGAGATGACTATGAGGTCATTATTAAAAGAAGATGTGTGAGTTACTACTCAATTTAAACAAACCTATTTCACTCATATGAAGAGAAAATATAACAAAGTTATTAATGAACTCTTTAAAAAAGTGGTGTTTGTGATCTAATTGGTTATCGGTGCCAACTCACATACTCCACTGACCCAAAAAAAAATTTCAAGTTTGGAATTTTTTAGGGTCGAAGGTCTACCCCATATGGATATCTATGGCCACCCACCTATTCCACCAACTCAAGACTATATTTCCAATTTGGCATTTTTTACGGATTGTTGTGTCCAAAACTTTTGGGTTCCTTTTAAGGCCCTAAACGACATTTTTTGGAAACACCACAATCTAGTTGTAATTGAAGATGGGATTGGATTGGAAAATTCCTACTTCCTAGCTAGATATTTCCAATGAGCTATTGAAATCCCTAAATGAAGATCATATGAAAAAGTTATGCCCCGTGAAGTTGACACCTCAACTCACCACTTCGAGACCTGCACACCATTTTACAAATCATCTCCTAGGGTTAGGATGTTGGATGTTAGGGTTTTCAACCTCATGCTTATGATATCCCTTAGACCTCTATTTGTAATCAACTTGTGATGAATCAGTGTAGTCACCACATCTCTTCACAAAGATAAAGATACTACCATTGTAGTTGTTTTATTTTACAGTATGCTCTATTTTATTTAGTTAATAGAGTTTGAGTTTATTGCATCACTATGTTACCTGCATTATATTTATGTATGCAGTTCTATATGTGCTCTTTCATTTCACTCTCACATAAATCTAGATCAGTTGGGACAACAAGCTATGGTATTGAAAGAGGAACATGAGGAGGAGCATCTTCCTCTTGTTAATTAGATCAATTCTACTATGATATGTTTTCTTCTTTACCTAGTACTTATGTGGGCATCACTTATTGTTGTTAACATAGATGATGTTGTCTTAGGTTGTGATCCAAAATTTCTATGCTAATGTGTCATGATTATTTTCAATGTCGTTTTTAAATGCTAATACCTTTTGCATGTTACAACATTAGGATTGTGCAAGAGTTAGTTCCACAAATTTGGGTTATCGTGGATTTCCAAAAATTTTCCCCTTTCCCAATATCCAAAATGAAAATGTATTTGTATTGTTCACCCTTTGGGATGTTAACACTAGCACAAAGATGATGATTAATCTAAGGAACATTTATCCAATATAACATAAATTCAGTTTAAAAGGAACAATACTCCATGAGCATGATCATTTCCAATTGAGACATGAAGACAGTCTCTTGAAGTCTCGATTATAGAAAGAAATTTTCACATCTATTTGATGGAATTTACATCCATTACATGTAGCTAGTTCCAATATATTATGGATTCTATCCCATTGTTTGTGGGGGATAAAGTACCATCATAGTCAATGTGTTCCTTCTATGCAAAACCTTTCACCACAAGCCTCTCCTTATGCTTTTCAAGTGAGCCATATTATTTGTACTTGTCAAGTAGACCAACTTGTAGACAATTTATTTGGTTCCAAATGAAAGGTTCACAAGCATCCATGTCCCATTATTGATGAAAGAGTGATATTCATTTTACATGGCTTCTTTCCACTCATCAGGAGAAGTAGCTTCTTCAAAGGAATTTCATTCAAGGTTAGCAAATAAACTCTATTCACAATCATATACATCACTTAAATTAGAATCATTTGCATCTCCTCCATTTTCTTTTCTTGTTGAACTTCTCGTTCCTATATTTCCCACTTCACAAAGGATGAACACTTTCAAGTGTCTTCATGACCCATTTGAACTTTCCATGAGGTTCCAAGTTTCTTAGTTGGTGGTGATTCTTTTTCTTTAAGATTGAATATTACAATCCTCTCAATCACATCATCGAATTGAAGCTCATATCCTAGTGTAGTTTAAATGATTTGTTCATGATGGGGATATGGTGCTACAAAAGGGGATTCAAAATATTGATCCCCCCATCCCCCCCATTCATGATGTGTAATCTCATTTTCAAATTCTTGAAATATCTTTACATGGCTAAATTTATCCAGACAACCAATAAGGCTTGTCATTTTTGTTCATTTCAGGAAAAATAACATCTATGGAAAATATAACATTTTATTTACCTTGTCATAAAGGTGGTATGACTTTTCGGTGTTCGAGTACCACAAGAATATGCACTTTCAACTCGTTGCACCAAGATTTTTTCTTTTTTCCTTTGGAATTAAGGAATAATGGGTTGAAATAGAGACCACAATGTTAGGATCTTGTTTGCAAGCATTGGCTTTTTGTTTTTAGATAGATTGCTCACATAAGTGCATCAGTTCCCTCCAAAATATTAATTTCACAATCTTGAAAAATAACATGGAGCTATTCAAGTGGGTATTGCCCATTATTTCTACTAGACTCGATTCTACTGATGATTGTATAAAAAACTAGTTCAATTCATAATTCCATGTTGAAAACGATAATTTTGAAGTTCATTAGAAGTGCATTATTTTACATTATATATATGAAGGGTGCCAATATGATATTGTGCTTCATTTTCAATCCACAAATGAATCTTTTTAAATGTTTCAAATACTTCATATTTGTGCTTCAATAAATAACCCCAACACATCCTTGTGTAATCATGAATAAAATTCATGAGATATTTAGCGCCATTTATGTTCATGATCAAGCCATAAATGATTCCTCTATAGATTTATGGTCAAGGAAGAGTCATCCAACCACAACTCATAACTTATTTAATGGATCTCTTGAGTCTAAAGAAAAGCATGAGTGTGATTAATATGTATTGTGCACTATCGATGAAGATTAAGATTTAAATAAGTTGAATTAAATGGTGGTTAAATAAAGTGGTAACAATTTGTTTTCTTTTTTCCATATTTGTTTTTGTTTTATTTTTTTTCCATATCACATTTTATTATTATTAAATACTATTTATTTTGTGGTTATATTAACTCTAACAATATGGTATGGTTTTGTGCCTATAGGAATTCACCAACCACTTTAGTTGTGCCTATGCTAGTTTATTTCCATGCTCATTCAAAGCTCAAAGATGCCATTGCAGAGAACAACAATTGCATTAGTGACAACATGTTTCTTCTAGTTCACAAACATGCTCCAAATTATAGTTAGTAGGAGGATGTGTAGGGATCCTATGACATCCTCGTAATACCTTGTTGTGGAATCAAATAAAATGGGGAAATTTTTTCTCATTTTTAATAAAGCTTTAAACCATCCAAATAATTTGCTTTTGAATTGGACATCTGCAAAATACGTTTCGTAACCTTTTTCATCAATAAGCATTTATATTGCATCTATATTAACACCACTGTGTAAAGAGAGCATGCACAACATAAAAATACAAAAGGCGAGACAACCATATATGTGGTTCACCTCCTTCAGGAGGCTACGTCCACCAAGTTTTTGTTCGTCCTTTTATGAATTCTTCCATAAAGGGGGTACAATGATGCAGCTTATCTGTTACAATTCGTTTCAGCCTCGAAACAAAGTGAGTGGAGTGTAAATTGCATTTCCAATCCCAAAAGGAATTAGTTATGAAACGCTACCCAGAGCATAAGACAGAGAAGGATGCTCACGGCCTGGTTCTGCACAACCAGTTAGCATACAAATGATAACAGCTCTATGTTATCCCAGGATGATCTCACAGCCAACACCTTGAGTTAGTATTTGGCATAAAAGACAAATTAAGCTCTTATAACATCTTCAAAAATCCATCCTTCAATAATACATTAATACCAAACATATAAAATCACCCAGTCTACAACCAATTACTCTGAGTTCGAGCATGAACTCCACTAGACCCAAAACAGAGGCATTATCCATAACCCGGATCAGAAATGACGAAAGGTTAAATATTATACAGAAATTATTTTCCTGATCTATTTTACTTTCTACATATCATGGCATAAAAACACAGAGCTTTGACAAAACACAAATGCAATTGCCAGGACGATGAAATCATGGGCACAATAAAACAGTTGAATAGATAGAACATTTAGCGAAAAAGGATCTACAAGAGAAGTTCCAACGTAAATACCAGAAATAAGTCGAGTCGCCATATCATTATATAAAATGAATCTCCTATCCATAAATCACATAACAGTCTCAAATCAAATCACCATGCATGGGCAGAGTGATTGCAGAGGAGTCACTCTAGCTTAATGGAGTGGAAAGCGATTCCCCGAATGCATCCCCCTCAGCATCTCACCCTCCTCTTTTTATAGGAAAAAACATAGGGATAAGTGGCAGGATTTACCAACAGGTTTTCCTTTCAGGGTGGAGTAAAAATGTAGCCAATTTCCCCTTTTCAATTATGTTTCTATTGCTGGAGATAAAACGCATACCGAAATTCATGCAGTAATACCCACAATTTCCCTAAAAGGCTCATGCACCACCCTCAATCGAATGAGAGACTCAATTAATAGTTATTCCCCACTACAAGACTTGATATATCCTATAAGTGACAAATGGAGATCCAAATCATTTATTGTTTTCCCCAATCAATTTGTTTTACCTAAACAAAATAAACAAAGATCCGTGACTACCCTTACGAGTTATCCTTTGAATGCTAAAATTACATATCTCCTTAACTTGGTAACCGTGTCATGTGAAACATATTTAGAATGGTTTGATATATATTTATTTGTGAATACTTAATAAACCATTTCCTTGTAACCAAAAATCCTATCATAATATTTAATGGATCATGATAGAATAAATATAATTATATATACATACCTTTGCATATATGTATACAGTTGCATGTTTTAGTGGTAATTCATATTGTAGTTTATAATCATGTATCTAAGTATAGCTTGTATCTATACTTTATACAAGTGGGTCATTTTCCATAAAAGTGATTACTTTCTTTGCACCTCTACGTGAAAATGGTCAAGTGGATGACTTTTATAAACTTGTCATCTTTAATTAAATTAATATGTTTAGAATGTAATCTTTTCAAGGGGAAGCTTAAGTAAATATCATAACTCTGGCTTACTTCAACATATGTTGATACCCAAGAGATTGGGTCGCCCAGGGAATCACTATTTATTTTTGTTTTCCAGTTCCCCGACTTGACTAAAATTATAATTTTCCCACTAGAGGATCTGTTTCCCTATCGTTTGGTCGTATCAAGTTTTACCCTCTAAGTCAAACAATCGAATTCCTAACCCACGTTGTTAGACTCATAACCACCTTTTACTAAGCTTTGTATTTTCAGATGGGGTCATGAGGGTACATTACATTCTTCCCCCTTTAGAGTTAACACCGTCCTCAGTGTTACCTGTTTTTTCCAGCCTCGTCTCCATTCTTTCTTCAGTTCTCATTGCTTGCTTTTGTATTTTCTAATCCCTCTGATTAATGGGATTGGGTCCTCATCCTGCATTTTTAATCATACATATGCATATATACTAGCATCGACTTTGAAAACAATGTATAACTCAGAAATCCAACACTATACAATTTCCATAATCCACAGTGGTTCCTATATACATGTCAGTTCTATTTGCCAATAAATAGACATATTACCTCATATGTACAATTTTACCTGTAATGCAAATACCTCTTCCCGACATTATTCTTTTCTCTGGATGTCCTCCATCCAAGCATTCCAAGTGATAACAATACTCCCAAGTACCAATCCAAGCCACCCAACACAAGGACAATACCCTTCCTTAGGCATATCTCCTTCTTGTGCTATTCAGGGTGCTTACCAATCCAAGCTACCCAACACAAGGATTATACCCTTCCTTAGGCGTATCTCCTTCTTGTGCTATTCAGGGCGCTTTGCCAAGCTAAGGCACTTTCTTTCTCGCACACCACAACACCTAGAGGTTATTCTCTTCATAGAGCCCCCACTCTTGTGATAGTCCTCTTAATGTGTGCAGAACGAGTCTTAACCAAAGCGTCTTACATCTAGGCATCCCCAGAATGCATAATGGTCCCTAGCTAGCCCGGGGGAAAACAAGTATCTTTCATCCACTACATTCATTACCACTTCCTCGTGGTAACAAATTTATGTGCATGATATTTTTCTCATATATTTTTAACTTGTTACAGTCCTAGAGCTTTAGCACTCCTCATGGCCACAATTTCCCATGCTTGCAATCACTCCATAGGTGGTCATTTTATCATATTATTGATTCAAATAACCTCAAACTTTTTAGCATAATTCATGTCTTACTTCATTTCTCATTCATCAGATAAGAGCCTTTATACTAGTGCACTCTTTTTACCACTAAGGCATTTTATTGATTTTTAAGCACAACGCATTTTATTACTCACCTCGGCTGCACTGTAGCCCAAGTTCATAACTAAATATACTTCCATGACTTTAAAGATTTGTTGTCATACCTTGTGAGTACGTATGAAAAATCAATAGTCTCTATGTCCACAGCCTGATTCCTAGGCTTCACTTGCACACCCGTTATTACAATAGTTGAAGTATTGCATCTATCCTGAATCTCTTCACCACAACTTTTCATTCAGGTTCTGCATTCACTTAGCATTCATTTAGTAGCTAATGAAATATCATTAGAACTTCTTATAAGCAATTCACACTCTACTTTATAATAGTTCACAAGATAGGATCTTTATAAAATAATTAGTATACACTTATATCATCATTCACCATAAGAGCTATTATTTTATGACAAGATGATAGCAATTCCCTGACAACACATAACTCTACCTCAGGTTTATGTCTATTTAGGACTCAATTCATATGCTATTGATGTACACATATGTAGGAGGAGCATCAAGGGTCTGGTCCAGCCAATTCCTCTCATTTTCCTCATGGAACCACCTTTGAGAACTGATACTTTGTTCGACCTGTTGAGTAGGCCCAGACATCACAATTGTCTTTAGGTGGTCTTTAGTGACCAGCAATTTGTTAATAAAATGTTAGTGTTTATGCATTTTAACACTCCTAATATCCATTTGACACAATGTACATTTTTCATTCAGATGTGGTGCATTAGACAAGTTAAGCTAATACCAAACAACGTCTTTAAAGAAGTGCAGCAAACAATAGTTTTTAACAAACAAGCATTAAAGCATTCCCTATAATATGCAACTGGTGGAGATTTCACTGAATCCCTTTGTTTGTAGGGGAATTAATGTTAATACACCACCTGAAATCAATACAATTCTACAATTCTAAGAATCTGAAGTGACTTTTCTTTGTACTATTGTCACACATTTTTCTTTACAATTTGGGTTTTAGACCTTGAACTTAAAAAAACACCTATTACTCTTTGCTAGGCCTCAGTAAGTGCTTTTTAAGAACAATGCCCATAATGAACATAATGCATTTAGACTCCCAAAACTTATTACAAGACCTACTATAGGGTGTTCACTGCAGCATCCTAAAGTGATGTAAGATAGTATGTACCTATGCATCATTGCAGTTTCCATATCATATTTCGTATGTACAAACACTCAATCAGGTTTCTACATATCTAATTATAAGCTACTCTTGTAAAATATTATATCAATTAATAGAATTCAGAAGTTTTTGGAAACCTCCATCTTCAGGCCATTGGTGGTCCCAATTAGGAGACAACTCTTGTTCTCTTTTTGGAGATCTTTTTGGAGCATATGGTCCCAAAAATGCTAAAAATGTACTACTGCTAGATCCCTGTAATTGTACATTACTTTCATAGCTTAATAATTTCATGTAGCCTTCAAAATTTTTCCAAACGACTTTGCTTATTCTTGTTGAAATAAGAAAATCATCTGCTTCTTAGAAGACAATATAGTATCATAAATCCTAAAGAAGTTGAACTACCAACAAATAGATGAAGCAGCCTTGAAAATTTTAACAACAGTACAACATGTGTAATAGTAAACTTGACATTTAAGAGAAAAAGGCTTTGACCTCAGATTCCCTATTCAAGGCCATCCAAAAATCCTAACAAGAACTGCATTCCTTGAATAAAACAGAATTAATCTAAGCAAACCTTCTTGAGTTAACAAGGATCTAATTTCCGCAGTCTATATACAATCATTACACATGATACATATTATGAAGAAACTCTATTAGGTGGTGTGAAAATATAAACATAGGGTGATGAATGCTATCGAGTCCCCTTGATTTCAAACACAATATAGTATATCAGTTCATCTCAAATATTCATGCAAGGTTGTACTTACCAGTGCAATTTACCATTAGGTACTTCCCATGAGGATGAAAGATCAGTTAATATTTGAAAATAAAATGGATATGAAATTTACCTCTTGGTAACATCAACTTCTAATTTCCAAGTGTCAGGAGTGATTAGAACTTAGGATAGTTCTTTTCTGAGGGCCCAGTAAAATCTCAATTTGTGAGAGAGCAATAAATTGTTTAAAAAAAAAATCAAAACTAGTCAAAGCATGTACATTTTATTCTTATATGATTTTGTTATGTATTGCTACAACATTCTTAGTATGATTAACTAAGACCCCAGTTGGAATTGCTTCAATTTTAGCGCTATTATGTACGTATGGTACCTTATCGCATTTAATGTGCTGGTAAAGGTAATTTTATATACTGGTGGAACCAGCCGAATTTCTGAAGAAGAAGAATTGAATTTTAAAATATGCATCTTATGCAATGTAGTGGTATGCATGTATCTGGAGTAAACTTTATGTAATGCACGTAGCATTGTGACTCTAATTCATCCTAGCCCATGTTCTAACCGTAAACAAAATGTTAAAGTGTGCATAGGACCATATACTTCCTGATTCAGTGAAGCAAAGTTGTCCATAAATAGGCACTGTAAATTGGTTTTTGAACCTGCAAAGCTTGGGGCCTAAAAATTTAACTCCATGCATTTTGGCACCCATGCTCTTGCCATAGCTTGGGAGGTCTGGCCACAGATTCTTAGGCAGTACTCAATGCAATAACCAAATTACTAATTTTACGAAAAAGTATGGTCATGTAAAGGCATGCATGTCATGAGAATATGTTCAAGAAGAAAATATTACCATTGTACAACTCCAAAATCTACAGATCAACACAATGAAAATTAAAACATCAACCAATTTACTTCTATAAAAATAGTAATAGCAGAAGAATATGTTGCATAATGACTGTCTTTTACATTTTATACTATATATAGAACATTCATCATGCAAAGAAACATAATAGAGTGTCTAACATGGTACTCATCTAGTTTAAATTCGACAATTGATCTTGAGAAATCATGAACTGCCACGTCGCATTTTCTTCCAAATGTAATTCGAGTTTCCTGCAAAATTATAATGTTAGCCCATTCTTAAGGGTCCATTGTTGTAGTTTGCTCTGATACCATATGTCACATCCCCGTAATACCTCATTGCAGAATCAGATAAAATGGGGAAAATTTTTTCATTTTTAACAAAGCTTTAAACCATCCAAATAATGTGCTTTTGAATTAGACGTCTACAAAATACATTTAGTAACCTTTTCACCAATAAAAATTTATACTGCATCTATACTAACACCATTATGTAAAGAGAGCATGCACAACATAAAAATACAAAAGACGAGACAACCCTATACGTGGTTCACCTCTTTCAGGAGGCTACGTCCACCAAGTTTTTGTTAGTCCCTTTATTAATTATTCCATAAAGGGGGTACAATGATGAGGCTTATCTGTTACAATTTGTTTTAGCCTTGAAACAAAGCGAATGGAGTGGAAATTGCATTTCCCAATCCCAACAAGAAGTAGTTATGAAATGTTACCCAGACCATGAGACAAAGAAGGATGCTCACAGCCCAGCTCTACACAACCAGTTAGCATACAAACGATAAAATATCTATGTTATCCGAGGATGAGCTCATAGCCAACACCCTGAGTTGGTATTTGGCATAAAAGACAAGTTAAGCTCTTATAACATCTTCAAAAATCCATCCTTCAACAATACATTAATACCGAACATAGAAAAACACCCAATCTGCAACCAATTACTCTCAATTCGAGCATGAAATCCACTAGACCCAAAATAGAGGCATTATCCATAACCCAGATCAGAAATGAGGAAAGGTTAAATATTATACAGAAAGTATTTTACTGATCGATTTCCTTTCTGAAATCGTGGCATAAATAGAAAGGAATTTTATAAGAACAATATTCAGAACCCCAGATCAATTTCCTTCCTGTGGCATAAAAAGACAAGGATTTTATAAAGAATAATCTCATGAACCATGGGCATGACTAGAAACAGAGTTTTCCAGGCACAAATTCAAACTATCTATTATCCACCAGATCGAAATCGTGGGTATGTATACAAACTGATTTCATACAAAACGTGAACACAAACTACCATTGATAGCCAGATATGAATCGTAGCACATATCAAAACTCATTTCAGACAAGCATAAACTCAAACTATCATTGACCACCAAATCTGAATCATGAGCATTATCTAACAGATGAATAGATCCAGAAATGCATCAAATCATGAGCATCATACAGTAAATGAATAGATCCAGAAATGCATCAAGTCGTGAGCATCATATAGTGAATGATCAGATCTAGAAATGCATCAAGTCGTGAGCATGATACAACAATGAAAAAATCCAGAAATGCATTAAGTCATGAGAATCATACAACAAATAATCAGATCCAGAAATGCATCAAGTCATGAGAATCGTACATCAAATGATCATATCCAGAAATGCATCAATTCGTGAGCATCATACAACAAATGATCAGATCTATAAATGCATCAAGTCATGAGCATCATACATCAATGACCAGATCCAGAAATGCATCAAGTCATGAGCATCATACAGCAAAAGATCAGATCCAGAAATACATCAAGTCATGAGCATCATATACCCAATGAACAGATCCAGACTATTCATGAAATCATGAGCAGAGATTTAAATAAAGAACGGTATCAACCATAAGCTAACCCAAATCAATTTTACTTTCTACAGATCGTGGCATAAAAACATAGAGATTTGACAAAACAAAAATGCAATCGCTAGAATGATGAAATCGTCGTCACAATAAAACAGTTGAATAGATACAACATTCAGTGAAAAAGGATCTACAAGAGAAGTTCCAACGTAAATACCAGAAATAAGTCAAGTCACCATAACATTATATAAAATGAATCTCCTATCCATAAGTCGCATACCAGTCTCAAATCAAAGTGCCATGCATGGGTAGAGTGATTGCAGAGGAATCCCTCCAACTTAATGGAGTAGAAATCAATTCCCCAAATTCCTCCCCATCGGCATCTCGCCCTCCTCTTTTTATAGGAAAAAACATAGGGACAAGTGGTAGGATTTACCAACAGGTTTTCCTTTTAGGGTGGAATAAAAACGCATCCAATTTCCCCTTTTCAATTCTATTTCTATTGTTGGAGATAAAATGCATGCCGACATTCATGCAGTAATACCCACAATTTCCCTAAAAGGCTCACATGCCACCCTCAATTGAATGAGAGACTCAATTAATAGTTATTCCCCACTACAAGACTCAATATATCCTATAAGTGACAAATGGAGATCCAAATCATTTATTGTTTTCCCCAATCAATTTGTTTTACCTAAACAAAATAAACAAAGCGTGTGTGACTACCCTTATGAGTTATCCCTTGAATGCTAAAAACATATATCTCCTTAACTTGGTAACCACATCGTGTGAAACATATTTAGAATGGTTTGATATATATTTATTTGTGAATACTTAATAAACCATTTCCTTGTAACCAAAAATCCTATCATAATATTTAATGGATCATGATAGAATAAATATAATTATATATGCATACCTTTGCATATATGTATACCGTTGCATGTTTTAGTGGTAGTTCATATTGTAGTTTTTAATCATGTATCTAAGTATAGCTTGTATCTATACTTTATAGAAGTGGGTCATTTTCCCTAAAAGTGATAACTTTCCTTGCACCTCTGCACGAAAATGGTCAAGTGGATGACTTTTATAAACATGTCATCTTTAATTAAATTAAGATGTTTAGAATGCAATCTTTTCAAGGGGAAGCTTAAGTAAATATCATAACTCTGGCTTACTTCAACTTCGGTTGATACCCAAGAGATTGGGTCACCCAGGGAATCACTATTTATTTTTCCTTTCCAGTTCCCTGACTTGACTAAATTATAATTTTCCCACTAGAGGATTTGTTTCCCTATTGTTTGGTCGTATCAAGTTTTACCCTCTAACTCAAACAGTCGAATTCTTAACCGAGGATGTTAGACTCATAACTGCCTTTTACTAAGATTTGTATTTTTAGATGGGGTCGTGAGGGGACATTACATCCTTCCCCCCTTAGAGTTAACAACATCCTCGATGTTACCTGTTTTTTCCAGCCTTGTCTCGATTCTTTCTTTGGTTTTACATTATCTATATGAAGGGTGCCAATATGATATTGAGCTTCATTTTCAATCCACAAATGAATCTTTTTAAATGTTTCAAATACTTCATATTTGTGCTTCAATAAATAACCCCAACACATCCTTGTGTAATCATGAATAAAATTCATGAGATATTTGGCGCCACTTATGACCATGATCAAGCCATAAATGATTCCTCTATAGATTTATGGTCAAGGAAGAGTCATCCAACCACAACTCATAACTTATTTAATGGATATCTTGAGTCTGAAGAAAAGCATGAGTGTGATTAAGATGTATTGTGGACTATCGATGAAGATTAAGATTTAAATAAGTTGAATTAAATGGTGGTTAAATAAAGTGGTAACAATTTGTTTTCTTTTTTCCATAGTAGTTTTTGTTTTTGTTTTTTTTTCCATATCACATTTTATTATTATTAAATAGTATTTGTTTTGTGGTTATATTAACCCTAACAATATGGTATGGTTTTGTGCCTATAGGAATTCACTAGCCACTTTAGTTGTGGCTATGCTAGTTTATTTCCACGCCCATTCAAAGCTCAAAGATGCCATTGCAGACAACAACAATTGCATTAGTGACAACATGTTTCTTCTAGTTCACAAAGATGCTTCAACTTATAGTTAGTAGGTGGATGTGTAGGGATCCTTTGTAAATATGGCTAAGATGTTCAGAATCTTAGTACCAAGAAATCATTTACTTTGTTATTGTTATTGTTATTGTTATTGTTATTGTTAGCATAATATTGTGCATTATATTTATGAAAAAAGTTGATAGATGATTATTATTTTCATTGTGATAATTATTTCAACAAATGAAAAGGGTGTCAACAATCTGTCCACCAATTTGGTGAAAAAGGTGTCAACAATCTGTCCACCAATTTGGTGCTTCTTGGTGATATGTCTACCAAAAAACAATGCATTTAGGCAGTGAAAAAATGATCATGGTGAAGGAACAACGTGAATCTAACAAATGGGAGGTGAATCATACATTTTTGAAAGAGGTAAAATGATAATTAATAGCCACGGACATGCTACGACTCATGATACTCATTTTCTTTAAAACAAACCTCACAAATAGAAGTCGCGATAGAGAGTATACCCACAAAGAACACTAGTAAAGTCTGAATTCCAAGGAGGCTATGAAATAGCAACTTAGTCCAACGTGTAGCTATTCATTGGGAAAAACGATAAGCAACAACATTACAGGAAGTCTCTCCAATGCAACAATATTCATAGTTTAAAGCATTCACTTATAAGGAATAAGACGCTGCTCTCCAACGCTATCAAAAAATGGAATTGGGGTATTCAATGTAGCATAGAGCTCTCAAAATTTTTGAAGGGTGGCTCTTCTTAGCACGACATACAGATATTAGATTTAATGTAGTGGAAAAAATTATTAGCACAAGCAAAGGGCATAAATTATCTTTGATACCACTATGAAGGGTGTCTGTTCTTAGCAGACTAAACATAGATCAGATATTATAGTTAATGTAGTGGAATGTGTCTGTTCTTAGCAGACCAAACAGTGATCACAGATTAGAGTTATTGTAGTGGAAAGAATTATTAGCACAATCCAAGGGATTCAAGTAGCTCTAATACCACAATTAGGTTGGTGAAAATGAAAAATAGGTAAATTGGAACTAAAGCCAAAAAAACAAACACATTGAAGCACAAGAGAGGAAAAAACAAATGAAATACCATGAAAGACTTTATTTCTCATTAGACAATGAACATATAGATACAATAAATAATAAAAAATACTCTTCTTTACAGTAAGATGAGGTTCCCAACAATATAAACTTCATTAATTTCCTTTTATATATATAAATTTAAATTGTTATTTAAAAAATTTATAAAGAATTTTTAGTAATAATTAAATTATCATAATTAAAACATATTAAATAATTTTTAAAATATGTAAAATAAAATATTAAAATTTGTATTAAATTTATAAATGATTATGATCATTATTTATAAAACCTTAATTTCTTGTTAAATTGTTATTTTGTTTATAAACATTTTGAGTGTTTTTTTCTTTTTCTATTTTGTTTTTTTATTAGTTTGAATTTCACTCCTGGGTAGATATAAACCATCTTATGTTATGTAGCATTATTCAATATAAAAGAACTTCACTCTTGGTTCCTTCTATACGTCCTCTTATCCATCCCGTGGCAATTCTACTCATGAAACGAGAGTAGATCATGACTATACAAAAAATCATTATGGTACATGTGTTTGGATTTGATAGTTAATCATGACTCTCTTGTAGATCATTTTGCGACACCTTCGTATGCCTTCACATGGTTCATGGTTTTTCTGCAAATCTTATTATAATTGCATTATTGATATGGGTATACCTTTTTTATCCATATAGGTGTATGAATTATATGCCTCATGCTTACTCTACTTTTGCATCAAAACAACAAATTATTGGTGGATATCCCTTCTTGGTAGATTGAGCCACCAAATTAACACTATCATTCAAAATATTTTAGGGTTACATATTAGTTCTTTCTATCCCTCACACCCCATATTGTTATATTATTAGTTCATCGAGGTTACTACTCTTCGTTCATCTAACATTTTGAATGACAACATATCTGAATACCAATATAATGTTTAATAATAAAATTAAACAAATATACAGTTTATCTATTGTGAAAACCTTACGTGGAAACCTAAATTGTATGAGGCCATTCTACGAAGGATAGGAAGATGGCATTCATTTATTGCAAAAGCGAATGAATAAAAATCCACCACATTGGAATAAACATATGACAAATGCAGTAAAGACAATCAAAGAAAAAGTTAAACAACTCCCTCCACTCTCACTCCCGCAAGGATCTGGTCAAATGGTGATTGAAATAGATGCCTCCAATAAAGCTTGGGGAAATATTCTCATAGAAAAACATGGAGACAAGGAGGAAATCTATGGCTATGCCTCAAGAGCATTCAAAAACACAGAAATCAATTATCCGTCAAGTCATAAAGAAATCCTTGTCGTCAAAAAGATTGTAAACCATTTCAAGCTTTATCTAAAACCTGTCAAGTTTATTGTTAGGATAGACCTAAAAATAATGCCTCGTATATTTAAAATTTAAAATCTAATGGCAAAAAATAGTTCTAGGATTTTAAAATAGTTCCTTTGGTTACAAAATTTTGATCTTGGCATTGTATATAAACCAAGTAATTTAAATTTTGTTGTTGACATGTTAACCAGAGAATAACTACAGGAGAATCCTAGCCTCAATATGTTCAGCTATGGACCATCCAGCTTGTCAAATAAAAAATCCAAGGTCCAGATCTTCAATGATCCCTTTTCAGAAGAAGAAAGAGAAGATGCCACCCCTATCACATTTGAATGGACTGGCATTAGTTACCCAAAGCAATGGGAGGTAAGATACAGAGAGTTAAGAGACTTTGACAAAAATAAGAACCGGCAACTCTCTATTCCTAAATTGCCTGAAAAGTTTCCTTCTCCTCAATATGCTCCACCACTTGTAAAATCTTCTTCTGTGAATAATACTTCTAAAAAAAAGCCTTGTTTGAACCATGTTCTTATTCTTGCCTTTCCTTTTCAGGTGTTCATAACAATGACCATACAGTTTAGCATGCAAACTACCTTTCCTGCAGAAAAGAAATTGAGAGACTAAAAATCAGAATCAAAGGATTAAGCTTGTACATGATGTCTCTCCCTAGAAATGGCCCTGGTTTCACCTCCACAAACCCACAGGGTGATACCTCGTTCCATCCAGGAATAAATATTTCTAATACTCCATTCCAAAATTTTTCTCTTGATGGTATTTCTAAAAGAGAGTCCATGCCACATAGATCATCAACTCCACATGAAAATGTATCTGATGAAATAAAGTTTCTTAGTTATGGTAATTATCAATAGAAACTAACTGGCTAAAATATATATGACATAGCCTCTCATATTATGCTTCTAAGGAAAAAAGCACAGACTGAGAAAGAACACATTGCTTTTCTAGAAGCTAAAAAATACCACTTGCTTGCAGGTCAAGAAAAAGTAAAAACTGCAATTATCTTAGCAAGTGAAAAGTTAGAAAAAAGGATAGATGTATTAGGTAAAATGATGGCCACAACCAAGAATGTAAGTAATAAAAAGAATCGTATAATCCAAACTACATTAGAGCTTGTAGCTAAAGGTCATAAATCCAAACATGAAAGAATATACTCATTTGGAATGATGAGTATTCAAGAAGATGACCAAAGGCTAGAATTCCTTTTTGGTCAAGAAATGGAAGAACAAGATGAACTCAATGAGTTAAAAGATGTGGTCTCCCACTTTAAAATAATCTTGAATTCCCTTTCACATAAATATTTATCGACATTGAGAATCCCTAAAAGAGAAAATGTTGGATCTTCAAACCCAACCAATCAAGAGCACAACCATACCCAAATAACAGGACCTCCTCCTCCTTTTGATACAGAAATGTCAAAACTTCCTGACACTTCTCCTTTGTCATTTACTCATTCTCTTAGTTTTGGAATAAATGGAATGAGTAATATTATCTCCCAAATGCCTGATCAACTTGTGTTGAACAGACAATGCCAATCCCGCACCCAAATCAGAACAGTTATTCATCTTCTATCAAATTGGGTATTATACAAAATAACACGGGACACCACAATAGCTGGCCAACAATTAGCACTCTAGCGAGGTGCTGGATTTTCAGGACTAGCTTTAGAATGGTGGCATTGGATTCCCCAAGAATCCAGAGAGGAAATGATAAATGCAAGATATGCAAAACAACAAATTATTACTACCCTCGGTAAGGAATTCTATGGTTCTCATGAAAATGAATATTATGAGCATCTTTAATCTTTGTTTATGCCAGCGAGAATATGTGACCTAAATAAAAGTGAAGAATACTTTTTCTATATGCAAAAATAGTTAATTTCTTTTGGAAATGCTAATAAGCTTGCATATCTGAAGCATTATTTAAGAAGTTTTCCTGGCCATGTTCTTGATGCTGTTGAACAACATATTAAAGATAAAAACATCCCTTTGTTAGGTATTTGTCTTGCTCAATTGTATGGATTCATCATGGAAACTTGGAAAGAACATTGTGTGGAGAAAAGAGTAGCTAAAGATTTTAAGCAACACTCTTTTTGCAAAGATGTTGCAAAAATGCCATATTGGGGCTATGGTGCCCACAATAGAGGAAAATTTGGGCATGATTCATGTAGTTTTAAAAAGAAAAATCATACAAAGTACACCAGTGCACCTAGATTTCATCCAAATAAAGGCTACAAGCATAAAAAATGAAAAGGTTTCAAGAAAAAAAAACAATTTTAAGAAAAGATCTGAACCTACAGATAAAGAAAAAAAATTATTTGTTGTAAAAAGGGTCATTGGGATAACAAATGCCCAAATAAGAAGAAAAGGCCAAGACTTGCTGCTATGTTCTCCGAAGAACTAGATCCAGCTTGGTGGGGTCTAGCTTGGTATACAGGAGGAGATTACCCTAAAGGTGAAATTGTCTTCTTACTAGAAGAAGGTGATTCCTCTTATTTCGACCTTGTTTTAGATAAATTTGCCCATGATTCATCTGAATATTCCTCTTCTCATTCTGATGAAGACACAATTTTAGGAGGATGTTCTAGTCCTCTTGATTTCTACTTTTATATGTTGTCTTCTAACCGCCTAAGGTCTCTTCAGAATTTAGGATTCCTGAAATTGACAAAGAATTTCTTGAGGATCCACTTCATCAATATATGAAAAGGAAATATCTGAAAGAAGAAAAGAGAAAGCTTTTAACAAGAATAAAATCAAAAGAGAAAGTCTCAACAACAAGAGAGAAATTTGTCTCTTCAAAAATAAGCAAGAATCCAGCATTCTACCAGCCTGCAGATTTATACAAAGGCTATCCTGATCATCATGAGGATAGAAAAAAGTTCACAAAAGATAAAGAGAATCTTCTTAGACTAAAAATCAAAGATAAGAATAATTCTTTAAAGCAGCTGGTTAAAGAAATAGAGGAATTGAAAATCCTATGCTTTAAATAACAATCCGAGAAAGAGACTAGTACTATGATGAAGAAATATGCAGAGACTATCTTGCAGCACTACAGTCACTCGAAAGTTGTTGAAAGTCCAAATCATTCTCAGTACACTACTGACTAAGGAGTAGAATATTTCCATAAAGAAGAACCATCGCTAGGATCTTTAGGGTTGTTCACTCATCCTAAATATTTCATTAAAATAAAGTTTTGTCCATCTGAATACAAAGCTTATGAGCTTGATTATATGGTAGATTTAGGTTACCAAATGAGTTTGGAAAAAGGAAATCTTATACCATTGTTCTATAGGGAAAAAACAAAGTAACATGGTGTAGCCATTGAAGGAACTCCTGTACAACTCAAAGGAAGAGTTCCATATTTTCCAATAAGTATCGGAGGAATAAAATAAGTTCTGCACCTCAATAGATTAGATGATCTTAAGGAATATTGCATAATAGCCTCACCTTTTTTACATAAGGTCGGCCCCATTACAGTCAATGAGCCCAATATGATTTTTACTTGTACAATAAATTGCAGAAGAGTTTCCACCTCTCTATACTATTCTTCTTCTTTCAAATGTAAGAATCTTGTTCCTCAATCTAACCCAACTACCAGTCTTGTAGAACTATCCAAAATAGAAAGATGCATCTTCTATGTAGAAATGCTTAAGGAGTATTCCCTCTCTGAAATTTCCTCAAAATTAGAGAAGGATTGTACCTCAGAGTCACCTAATTCATTTTGGACTAGAGAAAAGTACTTTGTCTCTTTACCTTTTAACCCTCTGGAAAAACCAAAAGCCCGAAAATCCTCTGCTACCCTCACGTCTCGCTTAGAAAGAGAATTATGTGAAAAGGAAATTAAAGAACTACTAGACAAAGCTCTCATAGAACCCTGTAAGATCCCATGGGCATGTTGAGCATTTGTCGTCAATAAACACTTTGAGATAAAAAGAGGAAAACCCACACTGGTTTTCAATTTTAAACCCTTGAATAAAGTCCTTGAACTAGTCTGTTACCCTCTCCCTAATAAATCTAGCCTTTTACAAAGAATATAAGGATGTACAAATTTTAGCAAATTTGATTTAAAGGTTGGTTTTTACTAGATTGGATTTGAACCAAAAGACAGTTTCAAAAATTCCTTTGTTGTTCCCCATGGGTAGTATCAATGGAGATTCCTTCCATTTGGAATCAATAATGCACCATCAGAAATCCAAAAAAGAATGGAAGATATCTTTAGAGAAAAGAAATGGGAAATAATGTATATAGACGATATCTGTATTTGTTGCAAAAAATTGTAGGAACATTTAAAACATCTTCAAGGATTTTATTCTTTGGTTTTAAACATGGGTTGGTTTTGTCAAAATACAAAATGGAAATTGGAAAAAAGGATATTGAATTTTTAGGATATAAAATAAGTAAAGGATAGGTGATTCTTCGAGAACATGTCTTGAAGGTTTTTTTTCACTTCCCTGATTAGACCTTGGAAAAAGTTCAACTACTAAGATTTTTGGGAAGACTAAATTATATCAGGCCATTGTATAAAGGAAAGGAAGATGACATTCAATTATTGCAACAACCACTGAAGAAAAATCCACCACAATGGAATAAATATATGACAAATGCAGTAAAGATATCAATCAAAGAAAAAGTGAAACTATAATATCCTGAATTTTGGACCTAACACTTATAGGCATGTGCCTATTGATTATGATGTTGACTTGATATTTTATTTTGATATATTAGGTCAAAGAACCCACTGCATATGACCATGATGAGTTGTTTTATATATTGGGCGTAAGTCAATTATTTATGATATATATATTCTTGTTTGTGTTGGGCGTGGACCCTGAAGCACATGATTGATGACATGTTTTGTGTTGAGCGAGAAGCTCTGGATCACAAGAGTGATTGATGATTTGTGTTGAGAGAGGAGCTCTAGAATACTAGAGTGATAGATGATTTTTGTTGAGCAAGGATCTCTAGAGCACTTGAGTGCTTGATGATTTGTGTTGAGACAGAAGCTCTAGAGCACATGAGTACTTACATTTCTGTTGAGCGAGAATTTCTGGAACACATGAAAAGGTAATATTTGGAAGTGTTGGGCATAATCCTTGGAGCCTTCCATGTTGATGTTGAGCAAAACCTCTTGAGCATCGGATCCTTCGCCATTGTATCCCTAGGTGTATTGTACAAGTACATCCTATAATCCAAGTACATGTAGGGAAAACCCATGTATTTGTAATCATGAGAATGAATAATGAAAAGTGTCTTAGGCCGCTAATAGTAGCTCCACTATGTAAAAGGTTTAGTCTGGTTGTCAGTCCGTAGATTCTTTCACATGGCTTGGGTGACTTACCCAACAAAAGGTGTGATTTGATCCACTGCCATGAGATCCGAATCAAGTCTTTTTACGGATAGGTGTAAGTTTTGGGTCACTGGTTTAACAGCTAAATATGTATAAATAAGGTGCTTCCCCCCTCATTTGGAAACTAGGTGTTTTTTATTCTAGTAATATTTATATATTGTCTTCGTGTGTTGAGCACTCTATGCTCTCCCTCTGCACCTCAAGTGATCAGCTGGGATCAAAAGTAGTGATCTCACTTGTAATGAGTCTATAAAACTAGTAGCATATGCTCTCCCTATGCACTTAGTGTGATTAGTTGGGATCAGAAACTATGCTTTGTGTAAGTTTTTACTTGTGATGATCTTCACCCTCCGAAGACGAACAAGATTTGTTTGAGTCTGTATTAACAAGTGTTATCTTCTGAAGTCATGTTCGCGTTCGATCTCTGGTGTCTCTTAAAATTATAGTATTTATTATATAAAAATTGATTAAATACAAATATATTAAAAATGACTAATATTATATAAAAAAAATCAAATGAAAATACTCAAAGTTATATGCCCAACCTGTGAGAAATCAAATATTTCTTCACAGAATCAGGAATAATTTGTTCTGTTGGATCAAGCCGATGAGTGATTACAGCAATGAGATGAGTGAATACTCAAATGACAATTTGTGAAGTTATGAGCCAAACCTATGAGAAATCAAATAATTCTTCACCCAATCATAAATAATTTGCTTTGGTGGATCAAGTTGATGGGTGAATATATCAATGAGATGAGCGAATTATAGCAGGTAAGTGAGCAAAGTATTGACACATTCCATCATTAGAGGAAATTTGAGGTCTAAAATGGGCCTCCTAAGGAAAATAATAAAATAATAGTTAAAATAATAAAATAGTAGTTAAAGTAATAAAATAATAGTTATTAATTTTGGGGTAGAGGGTTCCATCAAAAGTATGCAGTGTGGGTACTCATTGGATGCGGAATTAAATTCCGCATCCAATGAACTCTCCTGCTTGAAATTTGAGTAAAAACACACAGATATATGTCAAAAATATGAACAAAAAAAGTAGTTTTCTTTTATGACAAATATGTCAATTCAACCATTATGGTTGTCTCATTTTATTGAAATTCTACTGGTTCTTGAATTCCAACTCAGAAAATTTATTGTTGGTGTGTTTTCTTATAAGGCCCATTTTAGACCACAAATTTCCTCTAATGATGGGTATCGACACCCTCAACCAATACATGCTATTATGATGCTGATAGAAAAAGTTAATCGATGCCATTTTCCACATTCATAAATTGAAAACCTTAAAGCTGCATGAACTTTAGTTATCATTGATGAAAATCATTATTAATATTTGGTAATCATGAATATCAATTTTCATGATCTCAATCCTCTCTATTGTGCCTTCTAACTCTCTTAGATGCTCATGCTTTCGCACTACTCATTATCTATAGTTGCAGTTAGTCAAATACATTAAGTAGTTAGGATAACCATTCAATGAAAAAACACCTAATCAAATTAAAATCATATGGTAAGAACTATACTAGCTTGGTTCATGTAAATTACTCCTCTTACAACAGAGCCTTTGGTGAGAAGCATCCACAGAGCATCTTAATTGACCCTAAGGCAATAAAACCCTCACTCCCATTATGCAAATCATCTGATATGTTTTCTTCTTCTGCTTCATTCGATATAATCCCATGATTTATGCCTAACTTTAAAAGTAGTTGCATAAAATATACAAGCAATGAGTTAAATCCATACATGTTTATCCTCCTACAATCAATATCTTCTATATACCTTTGTGGTTCCAAAGTAAATTGAGTGCAGCATTGACACCCAACCAAAAAAATTCAAATAAAATATAACCTAATAAAACATTTCCAAGGGGATATAGTAAAAGACCTCTCCCCCAGAACTCCCAACAAAGGGAAGGTTCAAGAGAGTTCCAAAAACCCTCAGGCAAGCATAGACGGAGAAGAGCCACCCTAATTTGGATTCCAAAGAAGTATGAGAGAATCAAGATTCATGATGAGGAAGAAAGGTATAGCCCTTTAATTTAGCTTAGTTACTTACATTCTCCAGAATTATTACCAAGCAATCTAATTTGGAGCCACCCTAATTTGTATTCTAGAGAAGTATGAGCCTAGTCAAGCTCCATGATGAGGATGAAAGGAAATTCCCTTTAATTCACCTTTTTTGAACCTTTGTGTTGTCATTGATGTCAAAGGATGAACCCACAACAAACTCGATAAAGATGTCAAACGATGAACTAACAAGGTTTGATGTCAAAAGATAAAGATGTCAAAGGATGACCATTGATTAATCTTTGTGTTATCATTGATGAACATTGTTGAACCACAAATGTCAATGGATAAATCAATAATTTTGTTGTGGGATTGATGTCAAAGGATAAACCATCAAGTTAATAGAAAACTTGAAGATGTACAAATCTAGTTTGAAGACATACATAGACAAGAAATGTGGAAGGTTAGGAAGAGCGCAAATCCCACCAAGGCATGGGACATATGTGTGCAAATGCCACAAGTTTAATGGGTGTTAGTGCACAAAACCCACAAATATGAATTACCAAAGGACACATGCTGATGCAAGACAAATATGGTAGTTAACTTGATCAAGAAGAAAGCAAGTTGGGGCGTCATCGAGTAAACTGAATTTCAACTTGTGGACACATCTCTTGAATTAGAAAGAGTATAAATAAGAAAGATATGGAAGCATTGTAGTAAAATTGTGGAGTGAAGACTTGAAGATAATATGATTTGTTTAGGGAATATTCTAATTCTTGGGGTATCAATGGCTCATTGATTGAAGAAGAATTTTATACATCAAATCCGAATTTTTAATATATGAAGAAGATGAATAGCAATAAGTGTGAAAATTATAAGGATACCCAAAATCAAGATGTGTGGAGGTTTTACTTAGTAAATGACACAAATATCATATTAGTAGAAGTGACAGAAGCTGCAGAATCACAGATATTCATAGATTGCAAATCGCAGAAGTTGTAAACACACATTGTCATAGATCGTAAACTTTGTGATGTAGATAACTGAGAAAAATACATAGAATAGAGAAGTTGCAGTAGTCATAGATAAAAAAGTTACAAATCACAAAAGAGGTAATTGTTGATTTTAGTTTTCATATGATACACAAACACTTTTTTATCAAGGAAGCGAGAAGTGCCAAGGAAAGGGAGTTGCAGCTTCCTTCCAATTGGTTCCCGTAAAACTCATTAGGGAGGCAGGAAGGGGCAAGGAAAGGGAGTCGTAACTTCCTTCCAATTTGTGTTGGTAAAACAATCATGGATTTGCAGCTAGGCTTCTAGTTGAAGTTGGTAAACCAATAAGGGGGTTGTAGCTTCTTTCTAGTTAGTGGTGGTAAATATAATTGGGAATTGGTGCTTCCATTCTATTGCAGCTGAAGAAACGAAGATCGCAGCCTTCAATAGGTTGGTTCCTAAACACTGCGAGTTATAGATTATGAAAAAGGAACATATATTTATTCAAGTTGGTTCCTAAATTTCGACAAGTTAATGCTTTCACAGATAGAAGTATTTACAGGTCAGTGCATATAATCAGTAGTTTGATACTTGCAAATTAGGTGAGTGAGTTGGTGCTCATAATTCAAGATTGTTGTCTTCCACACACACACACATATATAAGATTGATTATTTTTCATATTGTGTGTGCAACTATGTCCATTATTATTTTGGGGGAAACGTTTTTAATAATAACTCCAACAACTGGTATTGGAGCTGGTGACTTCAATAGCAGTTTTACCACCAAAATATTGATCCTTGCATAGATATGGACAAGCAGGAAGTATTTTCTACCAACAAAGCACTGCTATTCGATGGCTCAAATTACACCTTATGAAAAATTAGAATTTAGATATATTTACAATCACTCGGGGTAAATATCTAGTAGTCGAATGGCTATACAAATCCTGAAATAGCTCTAGTTGAACCTCCAGATAAAAGACTATATGAGTACAATGAAAAATCCATAAATGCAATACTTTGTGGGCTTGCATATGTTTAAATTACCAAGTTCATTGAATGCACTTCAGCCAAGGAGATTTGGGACAAGCTAAAGAGTATCTATGAGGGAGATGAAAATTTTAAAAGGATAAGTTGCAAGCCTACTCAATGCAGTTTGAAAGAGTGCACACGAAATAAGAGGAAGATATTGCAACCTACTTTCTCCAAGTTGACGTAATTGTGAATTCCATCGAGGGATTAGGAGAAACCATCGAAGAAGAGTCAATTGTGCAAAAAATAATGACAACCTTGCCACCTCATTTCAACTCAAAAGTATCGGCTCTAGTGGACATATCCAATATGGAGATTCGACAAAGGATGAATTACATGAGATCCTCACGACGTATGAGATGAGGATGGAAAAGTAAAACAACTCCAGAAAAGAAGATGTTTTTAAGGACACAAGAAAATCAAATGTAGAAAGCAGTTTTAAAATGATCCATCACACATATCAGATGAAGAAGAAACAAATTTCATGAGGAAGCTGATAAGGGGGCATGGAAAGTATAAAGATAAGTTTCCCTTTAAATGTTTCAAATGTCGTAGAATAGGTCACTTTGCCTCCAAGTGTAATTTTAAGGAAATTAAAGACAGTAACAGTGATGAATAATTAGACTATTAATAACAAAGAAATCAGCATAGCAAGGCGGAGAGTAAGAAGAAAATTATCAAGAAAAAGAAGAGTCTATATTCAAAAGAGGATAGTTCAGAAGAAGAGTACATTCATGATAGTTCAAATAAAATGTGTTTATGGCATTGATTCAAGATGAAAACTAAAAATATGGAAATAACTACATGTATGTCAAATGATCAACAATCAAAGGGACACATGAAATCATATTAAAACCATTAAATAATGGGCTTCCATTGGAATTGATATGTCACTGCCAATGTATGAGTAAAAAGAGAAATGAAGCAGCATAGAAGGAACTTTGAAATATAAGGTAAAAGTGTATAAAATAAACATTCATTTAATGGATTTTGTATCTACTCATCCAAATTTGAAGAAAAAGAGAGATCAAGTAACACAAAATAAATTTGCAAATCTGAAGATGAACAGAATGTAGAGATTGATTGGGAAGGAGAATTGATCAGCGCATCACAAGAATTAAAGAAGTTAAGAAATAGAAATAAGGCACTAAAGGAACAATTGTAAAAGGTAGAAGAACAAGCCAAGGAGACCAAGGTCATACAATAAACATTAGAGAGAAATATTTGCAGCAAAGAAAAGGTGTAACATTCCCCAAGTTGATAAAAAAAAAATTTCTGTTAAAAAGGACTTATACCTTCGATACCACTTTTACAATTACTGCTACTCTCAAGCATTCGCTAGAGTTCAAATTTGCTTATCAAAATATACCTACATCCTTGTTAATTATCCATGACACACACATTTATATAAATCCATAATCTATGGTAGAGTCTTTTAGGCATTATCATCTTTCTAAAAGTCTTTTAGATTATAGTTTTCCAATGAAGGGATTTACCTTGCAACTATGACATAATACACCTCCATTTACGCTACAAATGCTATTATTAATAATAACAAATTTTGTGACTACAATGCATTCTATTTATACATAAATATGTTTGATTTCAAAAAAGAAATACTTATATGCCACTTCCAACTATCATTTTGAATACATACTGAAGTGAATATTTATTCGCTTGTAGAAATAATATTACCAGAAAACTTGGTAAATGAGATAAGCCATAATAATATATTAAATTGATGATATGATTTGATATGATACATTTACAATGGTCGGACTTATATATGTCCATTTGTGACTTTCCAACCTACAGTCATGACTCTTTGATAATTATTAATTATTAATTAATAATTATCTATTAATATTATTTTTAATATTTATATATTTTATGTTTGTTACATTGCCTTCCCCTTAAGTGAATCTTTGTCCTCAAAGATGTATTTGACATTAATGTCTGATTTATTTTAATCTGTCATCTCGGAATTCTTTGCATTTTGTATTTGCGACATTTGAGGAGATGAGCCGATACGAATTACGGATTCCCCAAGAGAATTGTCGCATTGTATCTGCTGTGGTCCATCCCAGATCTATTTTTATCGTAGCTCTGAGATATTTTTGTGGGACAACTCATCTCAAGTGTTGCTAGTTATGTTGATATTTTCGCATGTCCACATAATTCTTCTGTGAATATTCATTTTGAACTTGCCGTTGGTTAAAATGATGATTGTAATTAGGATGCCTGTAAGGTGTAGGTGCTGTTTGTTCTTCTTTCTTTTGGATTGCAACGAAGACTTTCTTCACTTCCTCGATTTGTGCTTCTTGGTTATCTAGTAGATTGTTACATTTCTGAATCTTTTCGATTCCTTCCTCTTGCGACTTTCTTTTAATTTCTAGCTCCTTGATTTGGTTATGTGGTTCCTGATTACTATTATTTACACACTGGTTTTCTTCTTGCTTTTCTAGTGATTTTCCTTCGAGGTCTTCACCGGATTGTTCCCTCTTGCTGTTGTTTTTCAATTTTTTTATTTTTGTAATCAGGGTTTTGTTGTGATTTCTTAATCTGAAAATTTCTTCAGAATTGTTGGATATTATTTTATTACTCTTTGCGATCTCTAGCTTGTGTTCTTTTTTAGAGTCGCTATTTTGTTTTTGAAAAACTTTTATCTGTTGTCGATACTGGTCGACCACTGATTCTTGCTCTGTTAATTTCTGTCGTATGTGCGTTAGTTCTTCATCCTTGTTGTTAATGATTTTGTTCAAGCGGATTGTTTCTACTTCGTAATCACTTATTTCTTTCTTTATATCTTGATTTGTTAGTCTCTGATTGAAATCACTTTCGTCTTTTAATTTCTTAATTTGGGCATACAATTTTTCTATATGATTGTTCTGGTCAGAAATTATTTGTTCCTTGTGCTCTTTTTGCATATGATGTAATTTAATCAACATTTTCGATTTCAT
>LPNX010358286.1:0-63853 GCA_001517045.1 Pseudotsuga menziesii | reverse complement strand
CCAACCTACAGTCATGACTCTTTGATAATTATTAATTATTAATTAATAATTATCTATTAATATTATTTTTAATATTTATATATTTTATGTTCGTTACACATACTCAAGTTCCTTTAACCACATTTCCACATAAAATGACCTCTAACTAACATATGGGTACCTTAAGTGCCCGCAAGGTTTTGAACTCACCTTCCATTTACCACTTTTATCTTAATAAGTTACGTTTCATAAAACAACTTAAGCATAACCCTTTCAGCTTATGGAATGGATATCTCATAATACTTTTATCTAGAAACACTTATTTAATCATGTTATCACACACTATTACTTCAACTTTCTCATAACAAATGTATTCTTCATATATTTAAATGCTATATTAGACATCACGACCAATTGTTCATTTACCTTGTACCAGTAAGGGCATGAGTATTCTTTAAAAACTTTCAAAATTACAGAGTACTTACTTGAGCGACTTCACAGAAATGAAACACATAAACCTAAATGAACCACATAAATCACAAAAGTAAGAGGGAGACACAACGATATACGTGGTTCACCCAATTCATGGGTTACGTCCACAAAACTGTCACATCATGTGATATTTATTCAAATAAAAGGTTACAATCTACAACAACCTTGTTGCCATACTCTCTTTCTATTTAGTCCCATAGACTCCTTCAAAGAGAGTACTTCTAATATACTCCCTACCACTATCTAGCTATGACTGGAATTCTATACTAATTTAAATACCTTGGCAAAACACACTCCTCGTTATTTTTCGAGTGGTTCCAATCAATCAACGTATTCATATTAATTCACTATGTTATAGAAACCCTTAATTGAAGCCCTTATGACAACATAAAGAGGTAATATAGTTACTCTTAAGCTCTTTGTATATACATAGTTATTATGATAAGACACTTTCATAAAGAAAAATACTCCTCAAATGTGTTAACTACTAACTCTCCACATTACTAAAATTACTTTTAGACAAGAGTATTACATTTCGAAGGCCTTACCCATAGGCTTAGCCATAATATGATTCCATATTATAGATTGCCTACTATTCATTTATAATTTTATCATAAACACAAAATGTTATATCTTTGGCAATTCAACCACATACTAGTCTCATTGGAAATATCCAACCACAAAATAACATGCAATAATTAAACATTCTATCTTTGGCATTTCAGCCACATACCAGTCTCATTGGAAATATCCAACCAAAAAATAATAGGCAATAAATACACATTCTATCTTTGGCATTTCAGCCACATACCACTCGCAGAATTGAACAAAAATTAAAACTCCAGATCATTGGAATATCCCACCACAAAATAACCGGCAATAAATAAACATTCTATCTTTTGACATTTCAGCCACATACCAATAGCATAATTTGGGAAAAAATCAAAACTCCGGATTATTGGAATATCCAACCTCAAAATAACGAGCAATAAATAGACATTCTATGTTTGGAATTTCAGCCACATACCAATCACAGAATTTAACAAAATAAAAAATCCAGATTATTGAAATAACCAACCAAAAAATAACCGGCAATAAATAAACATTCTAAATGACCAGCAATAAATAAACATTCTATCTTTGGCATTTGAGCCACATACCAATCGCAGAATTTGGTCAAAAATCAGAACTCCAGATTATTGAGATATCCAACCACAGAATAATCGGCTGTAAATAAACATACTAAATAACTAGCAATAAATAAACATTCTACCTTTGGTATTTTAGCCACATACCAATCGCAAAAATTTGGGAAAAAAATCAAAACACCAGATTAATGGAATATCCAACCTCAAAATAACTGACAATAAATAAACATTCTATGTTTGGAATTTCAGCCACATACCAATCACAAAATTTAACAAAATCAAAACTCCAGATTATTGGAATAAACAACCAAAAAATAACCGACAATAAATAAACATTCTAAATGACCGGCAATAAATAAACATTCTTTGGCATTTGAGCCACATACCAATCGCAGAATTTGGTAAAAATCAGAACTCCAGATTATTGTAATATCCAACCCCAAAATAACCGGCAGTAAATAAACATACTAAATAACAGGCAATAAATATACATTCTATCTTTGGCATTTCAACCACATACCAATCGCAGAAATTTGGGCAAGAATCAAAACGAATCGTACACAGGTTAAGAGACTAGATGCAATATACTGATCTAGTTGTAATTGCAGCCAAATCAACAATATAGACCTCCCTTTGTAGGCAAGTATAAGATCCTAGATCCAATATACAGATCTAATCCCACAAAATGCAAACACCAGAGGGTTATCATGGTTCCAGATCATAGGCACATTGTTCCAGATGAGGGTTAATAATTCATACGCAGGTACATACATTCCAGCTTATCACTACTCTACACGAGTTCAGATCGTGGTCAAAATAAGTACCTAAAATAATAAAAACATAAATTGTAGGATTGGGAACTATTACAGAAGGTAGCTCCCAAATAAATGTAGATTCCATGTCCAAATCGCAACTATTCATACGATAGAGTTCAGATCTAAAAAAGTTAAACCCTAAGAAAATTACTACGCAGGCTCGGAAATCGTATCAAATCTAGATCTAAGAGATCTGTGTGTGCCTTTACTGATGTTCAGGGTCACATAGTTTGCCTTTGTTATTCTCAAATTGCATCATAATCAACATAAACAATATCTTCAAGCATCCTCTATGGATAAACTACACATTACATGAATGGTTGATATTCCTTAGATGGAATATGATAATATAAGGGATCTATTAAAAATATCAGCTATACAATAAATGTAGTTCTTATCCAAAATTTACACACAAATGCAAGCTCGGATCAAGACGATACTAATTAAAACCCAGATTCATAGCCATAAACAAGAAAATCGCACCTAGGGTTGTGGAGTTCTTGCTCAGTATTTCCTTGGCAATTTATGTATTTTCTTGGGTTTATGTAAACCTCATCTACAACCATTTTTCCACTCTTACATGCACCAGAATTCTATATCAACGAATAAACACCTGGGCGATTTTACACAAAAAAGGTTCCCTGTGCAGAGCACGCCTTCTTCCCTGCTAGTTTCTTTTTGTGCTAGTTTCTTTTCCCCCCTTACTGAACTTAAATCACAATTTAAATGACCCTAAGAATTATTTCCTTATGAGGAAACTAAATAAGTATCTCTCTCTGCTCTCTCTTCCTCACGAAGGAAAGAAATAAATATCTCCCTTTATCCCCTCTTCCCCACTAAGAAAGAATAGTTATCTCCCTCTAATCGTTCCTCCCACGAAGGAAAGAAATCTCCGTAATCCCCCTCCATTTGGATCTCCTTAAAGGAAGATCATTTTTCATCTTAACAGAGACAAGTGGCCAAAAAACCCCCTTGTTACTCTCCAAAATGACACCTTTCCCTATGGAAAGCTGAAAATCACGAAACGGTTGGTGTAGACGAATCATTCCATTAAGAAAAAAACTTTCACTCATTAAGTACAAGAACAGAACGACTAAATATATTAGTATTCATCAAATCGTGTCCTTTGTTCTAAGAAATATTCCATAGATTTTAAAAAGATATTATTCTAAAATCCCTTTTCTTTCAAAATACTAGAATACAACCCAATCTCTTGAGACTTTGAATACACTTTCATAGCAGTGTATTCAATAAAAGCAATTATCTCGTGTATTACTTTAGACCTCTTGAATCCCCATGATCACTAGTAGGTATGTGTTGAGTTGACCTATATTTTACTTGGTTATGCTAGTGAGTAGAATTATTTCTTAGATAAAAGGGGCCTGCTGATATCGAGCTTAGCATGTATTGCTATTATTTAACTTTCCGGATTGATAGGTATTGCATGTCCTATCATTGTTAATACAAGTTTCCCTTTCTAGGTATGATATTTGCTAATATAGATCAGCATATATTAGTCAAGGGTAATTGATATATCATCATCTAAAATAATCAAGGTATGCTGATATGATTATATTAGCACATCATTCTCTCAAATTTCTAGGGTGACCACAACACATAGTCTTTTAACAAATTAATCCCTAGGTTGTTCTTATTTTATGTTGTGGTTAAAGAAATCTTCTTTACCAAGGGGTTAATCATATTAGAATTAAATTAACCAGCCTATTGTCTCTTAGTTGGGATAATTATGGCAAAAGAAGAGCCCTAACCTTGCCCCTAGTACTGCGATACTAAGATTATATTTACGACTACGACAACAAATTCTGGCTCCCTAACCATTAGCTTTTAGCCCCCATGGGTTTAGTCGCCCATCGTTAAGTCACGTCACAGTATTAAGTCTCCTAAGTTTACCACTTAGGTAATTAAGTCGTATAGACTTTCTAAGTCTTATTTCTAGTGGGGCCTTCGGCTTGAGATCCTCGCCATAAATAGGTACAAAAAACATTCATCATTTACAAGTCATTTTAGGGGTATGCAAGAAGTATATTACATCCTTTCCCACTTGAAAATAACACCGTCCTCGGTGTTCCTGTTTTTAGCCAATTTACTTCTTCTCAGGAGTCATCTTTTCTTACTTCATCTTTTATGTTATGATCTCCTTCAATTTTTCTTAGTTATTTGTAGGCCGTCATTTTTTCATGACGTGTAGTTTCATGTAACAAGATCAGGTCTTCCCAGTACAACAAGTCATAACTTTATAATTCAACATACAACATAAACAATGGGTCCCTTTGCAACACCATAATTGCAATTATGAAAAAAAGCAATTCTTCTAGTCTTTATAATAACACATAATTATTTCCCAATAATGTCCTTGATTTATACTAAATCCATTTGGATACTTCACTACCCCTTCACCTGAGGTAATCATTTCTTTACATTTACACATTAAGACATGTAACTGTCTAAATACTTGGAAAAAATTGTTAACACAGTTTTTCATTTGTTATTTTCCGAACTCTCACTTGAGTCATTTTTCAAATTCCCGTGTGGACTTATGATTGAGGTTACTCTCCCTTTTGACCACTAGTAAAAAAATTTCTCCTCAATGACATCAAACAATGTCCTATCTTCTATATGTCTAGCTTTGCCTAGGTCTTGATATTGATATCATAACTCTTTCATGGTTCCCCTCAAGCCTCCTCGCTTGAATCCAGGAATTCCTTTCCACCCAAAAGTAGGGTAGAGTTAGATAATCAATTTTTCTTACCGCATCATGTGCCTAACACCAATATGTTCATACGGCAATCATTTGCCTAACACCATTGTGCTCCCGCAGCATGTATGCCTAACACCAATGTGCTCTCATGGCAATCACTTTCCTAACACCATTGTGCTCCTACAGCACGTATTTTCCTTATTTGTTTTTAATGTTTACAACCTTTGACTTTTTGTGACACACATTCCATGATTCTTAATGTGACTTCACTTTCATTGTCGTGATTCGTGAAAATTTGTTTCATAGTTAATATAATTAACATCTATCGATAAACAATAACTCTCATTTATTTAATCACCATTCCCTAAGCTGTAGTGATTTGTACGCTTATTATCATTCATGGTTCATACCATCTCATAGTTCATCCAGAATAAATCATCACTCATCTTTGAGCGTTTTGAGATCACTTAACTATAAGTGGATTTGAAATCCATGTCTTACGTTGATCGTGACAACGTTCAAAATCATAGTAAAGCCGTGTAATGTCAGTACGTAACAACATAATCCACATTTAATCCATGGTTCATAAAAACCTTGATATCAACAATTAAATAAAGACAAAAGAAAAGCATCACTCATTCTTCTATGGTTTTTAACTCTACTTCTTGAGCCCATGGATATTTTTACTAATAGTCAACTTCGATTGATAGCATCCCTCACATAATCCTGCCATGTTAGCATATAACAATATACAACATTTATTCGCTTATCATTTTGCAAAACATGTTTACTCAATATGCCCAATCCTCTAATGCCCAATCTTCTAATTGATGGAATAAATTGACTTCATTTACAATGAGCACAGGGCTAACCAAATCCCCAATGATATTTACAACAAATACAGCCAGTTCACACAAGAAATATTTTCCCTAGAAGAAATGGGATGTGAAATCAAAGGGAAGAACTTCGATGTATAATACTAGTTTAAAGAACATATGTGTAGCAACCTGATACTAGACAAGACTAAATGCATTAAATTCCTGAGAATTGATCACATTTTCTTATTAGATAAGAGTTGAGGGGAATTCTGCAATCGAGGGGTAAAATTGTGGACTTCTACTAATTACGAAATATCTTTAAAATGGCAACTCCAAAAGTTGTAGGATGCATTCATGATCATAATTACAATTAGTTTAAAACACAACCTTTCCTTTCCCCTTTTTCTTTCACTGTATATACGAAATGCATGAACCTATACTCATAAAAAAAGGACTATCCTTAGAGAGGTAGTTGCAAATTTGTAGCAAATTTTTTTTTTCAATCAAGGAGAGGAAATGTGTGAATATGATCTCTAGAAGGCAATTTCAAATTCTTTACCCAACATCCAATTGTACAACATTTACGTGATTTCCTAAAATTTATTTGTTGTTTGAGAATCCAGATAACATAATCAAATGTCATGTGAACCTCTTTTAGTTGTGTTTAATGTATAAAGAGACAAGAGGATCCAAAATCGGTATAGAAAATAATCCCGTTAACCTAAATTTGGAAATATTTCATTGCTAATATGAACATCCGACAGTTATAACGGAAAAACATAAATACAAAAATTAAATAGACATAGAGCTTCTAACCACATTATTCCTATAATTATCCTGCATTTATAATCCACCTTTATTCAAGTGGAATGTGGGTTGAATTCACTAGTTATGATTGCATAGAATTCTATTCAAGACAGGGAACCCGATTGAGGGGCCAAAATAACTCATGGCTCAAATTAGAACCACCACCTATTCCTCAATCACTTAAGTTCTACTTGCGTCTGCCAGATAGGATAAAGTTGGAGCAAGTAAACATTGACAGTTAGTTAAAAATTAAACTCGTAGATACCTTTGCAATTTCCCTTGAATTTACATAAGATTTATGTAACTTTCAAAAAGAATTGTAACAATTTTGGTCTGACATGTCGCAGAATTCATCGTTTTAAGCAGAACTATACATAGGCTCCTATAGAATACCCTATTGCAGAATAATTCATTCAAGTTTTCAAACATTGTTGGGATAACCTCTAGTCCAATTTTTTGGATACCTTACCATAAGAATGGGTCATGAACCATTTTGTCTTTGATGAAAGAATTACTCACATACTTTTGTTATACCTTTCTCCATGGTATTTCTTTGATCCTCTTCATTACCTCCTTCGATCTTTGGAGACCCACTTGGACAACTTATCCCCCTCATTCATCATTGTCATGCATCCACAAATAAAACATCCAATTGGTTAGAACTATCCATCTTCATGCTTCCTAACTACATGTTGAACCCAAATAGGCTTGAGTGCTGTTACTCTGGCTCTGATACCATTTGTAACATTCCCCAAGTCGATAAAAAAAAATCCTATTAAAAAGGACTTATACCTTCGATACCACTTGTACAATTACTGCTACTCTCAAGCGTTCGCTAGACTTTAGATTTGATTATCAAAATATACTTGCATCCTTGTTAATTATCCATGACACACACATTTATATAAATCCATAATCTATGGCAAAGTATTTTATGCATTATCATCTTTCTAACAGACTTTTATATTATAGTTTTCCAATGAAGGGATTTACCTTGTAACTATGACATAATACACCTCCATTTGCGCTACAAATGCTTATCTTAATAATAACAAACTTTGTGACTACAGTGCATTCTAATTATACATAAATATGTTTGATCTCAAAAAAGAACTACTTATATGCCGCTTCCAACTATCATTTTGAATACATACTCAAGTTCCTTTAACCACATTTCTACATACAGTGACCTGTGACTAACATATGGGTACCTTAAGTACCTGCAAGGTTTTGAACTCACCTTCCATTTACCACTTTTATCACAAGAAGTTACTTTTCATAAAACAACTTAAGCATAACTCTTTCAGCTTATGGAATGGATATCTCATAATACTTTTATCTAGAAACACTTATTTAATCATGTTATCACACACTATTACTTCAACTTTCTCATAACAAATGTAGTCTTCATATATTTAAATGCTATATTAGACATCACGACCAATTGTGCATTTACCTTGTACCAATAAGAGCATGAGTATTCTTTAAAACCTTTCAGAATTAGAGAGTACTTACTTGAGCTACTTCACAGAAATGAAACAAATAAACAGAAATGAAAGACATAAATCACAAAAGTAAGAGGGAGACACAACAATATACGTGGTTCACCCAATTCATGGGTTACGTCCACAAAATTTTCACATCATGTGATATTTATTCAAATAAAAGGTTACAATCTGCAACAACCTTGTTGCCATACTCTCTTTTTGTTCAGTCCCATAAACTCCTTCTAAGAGAGTACTTCTAAGATACTCCCTACCACTATCCACCTATGAGTGGAGTTCTATACGAATTTAAATACCATGGCAAAACACAATCCTTGTTATTTTTCGAGTGGTTCCAATCAATCAACTTATTCATATTCATTCACTATGTTGAAGAAACGCTTAAGTGAAGCCCTTACGAAAACATAAAGAGGTAATATAGTTACTCTTAAGCTCTTTGTATATACATAATTATTATGATACGACACTTTCATAAAGAAAAATACTCCTCAAATGTGTTAACTACTAACTCTCCACATTACTAAAATTACTTTTAGACAAGAGTATTACATTTCGAAGGCCTTACCCATAGGATTAGCCCTAATATGATTCCTTATTACAAATTGCCTACTATTCATTTATAATTTTATCATAAAAACAAAATGTTATATCTTTGGCAATTCAGCCACATACTAGTCTCATTGGAAATATCCAACCACAAAATAACAGGCAATAAATAAACATTCTATCTTTGGCATTTCAGCCACATACCAGTCTCATTGGAAATATCCGACCACAAAATAACAAGCAATAAATACACATTCTATCTTTGGCATTTCAGCGACATACCAGTCGCTGAACAAAAATCAAAACTCCAAATCAGTGGAATATCCCACCACAAAATAACTGGCAATAAATAATCATTCTATCTTTGACATTTCAGCCACATACCAATAGCAAAATTTGGGCAAAAATCAAAACTCTGGATTATTGGAATATCCAACCTCAAAATAACCGGCTATAAATAAACATTCTATGTTTGGAATTTCAGCCACATACCAATCAAAGAATTTAACAAAATCAAAACTCCAGATTATCGGAATAACCAACCAAAAAATAACCGGCAATCAATAAACATTCTAGATGACCGGCAAGAAATAAACATTCTATCTTTGGCGTCTGAGCCACATACCAATCGCAGAATTTGGTCAAAAATCAGAACTCAAGATTATTGGAACATCCAACCACAAAATAACCGGCAATAAATAAACATACTAAATAACCGACAATAAATAAACGTTCTAGCTTTGGCATTTCGGCAACATACCAAACCCAAAAATTTGGGAAAAAAATCAAAACTCCAGATTATTGGAATATCCAACCTCAAAATAACCGACAATAACTAAACATTCTATGTTTGGAATTTCAGCCGCATACCAATCACTGAATTTAACAAAATCAAAACTCTAGATTATTGGAATAACCAACCAAAAAATAACCGACAATAAATAAACATTCTAAATGACCAGCAATAAATAAACATTCTATATTTGGCATTTGAGCCACATACCAATGGCAGAATTTGGTCAAAAATCAGAACTCCGTATTATTGGAATATCCAACCCCAAAAAATCGGCAGTAAATAAACATACTAAATAACCGGCAATAAATAAACATTCTATGTTTGGCATTTCAACCACATACCAATCGCAGAAATTTGGGCAATAATCAAAACGAATCGCACACAGGTTAAGAGACTAGATGCAATATACTGATCTAGTTGTAATTGCAACCAAATCAACAATATATTCTATATCCAATATACAAATCTAATCCCACAAAATGCAAACACCAGGGGGTTATCATGGTTCCATATCGTAGGCACATTGTTCCAGATGAGGGTTAATAATTCATACACAGGTGCGTACATTCCAGCTTATCACTACTCCACACGAGTTCAGATCGTGGTCAAAATAAGTACCTAAAATAATAAAAACATAAATTGCAGGACTGGGAACTATTATAGAAGGTCGCTCCCAGATAAATGTAGATGCCATGTCCAAATCGCAACTATTCATACGATAGAGTTCAGATCTAAAAAATTAAACCCTAAGAAAATTACTACATATGCTCGAAAATCGTATCAAATCTAGATCTAAGAGATCTGTATGTGCCTTTACTGATGTTCAGGGTCACATAGTTTGCCATTGTAATTCTCAGATTCCATCATAATCAACATAAACAATATCTTCAAGCATCTTCTATGGATAAACTACACATTACACAAATGGTCGATATTCCTTAGATGGAATATGATAATATAAGGGATCTATTAAAAATCTCAGCTATACAATAAATGTTGCTCTTATCCAAAATTTAAACACAAATGCAGGCTCGGATCAAGACGATACTAAGTAAAACCCAGATTCATAGCCATAAACGAGAAATTTGCACATGGGGTTGTGGAGTTCTTGCTCAGTATTTCCTTGGCAATTTATGTATTCTCTTGGGTTTATGTCAACCTCCTCTGCAGCCGTTTTTCCACTCTTACACGCACCAAAATTCTATATCCATGAAATTATAAACACACGGGCGATTTTACACAAAAAAAGCTTCCTTGTGCAGAGCACGCCTTCTTTCGTGCTCGTTTCTTCCCTGCTAGTTTCTTTTCGTGCTAGTTTCTTTTCCCCCCTAAGTGAACTTAAATCACAATTTAAATAACCCTAAGAATTATTCCTCTACGAGGAAATGAAATAAGTATCTCTCCCTTCCTCACAAAGGAAAGAAATAAATATCTCCCTTTGTTCCCTCTTTCCCACTAAGAAAGAATAATTTTCTCCCTCTAATCGCTCCTCCCATGAACGAAAGAAATCTCCCTAATCCCCCTCCATTTAGATCTCCTTAAAGGAAGATCCATTTTCGTCTTAATGGAGACAGGTGGCCAAAAAACCCCGCGTTACTCTCCAAAATGACACCTTTCTCTATGGAAAGCTAAAAATCACGAAACAATTGGTGTAGAGGAATCATTCCATTAAAAAAAAACTTTCACTCATTAAGTACAAGAATAGAACGATTAAATATGTAAGTATTCATCAAATCGTGTCCTTTGTTCTATGAAAAATTCCATGGATTTTAAAAAGATATTTTTCTAAAATCCCTTTTCTTTCAAAATAATAGAATACAACCCAATCTCTTGAGACTTTGAATACTCTTTCATAGCAGTGTATTCAATAAAAGCAATTAACGTGTGTTACTTTAGACCTCTTCAATCCCCATGATCACTAATTGGTATGTGTTGAGTTAACCTATATTTTACTTGGTTATGCTAGTGAGTAGAATTATTTCTTAGATAAAAGGGGGCTGTTGATATCGAGCTTAGCACGTATTGCTATTATTTAACATTCCAAATTGATAGGTACTCCATGTCCTATCATTGTTAATACAAGTTTCCCTTTCTAGGTATGATATTTGCTAATATACGTCAGCATATATTAGTCAAGGGTAACTGATATATCATCATCTAAAATAATCAAGGTATGTCGATATAATTATATCAGCACATCTTCCTCTCAAATTTCTAGGGTGACCACAACACATAGTCTTTTAACAAATTAATCCCTAGGTTGTTCTTCTTTTATGTCACAGTTAAAGAAATCTTCTTTATCAAGGGGTTAATCATATTAGAATTAAATTAACCAGGTTATTGTCTCTTAGTTCGGATAATTACGGCAAAAGAAGAGCCCGAACCTTACCCCTAGTACTGCCATACTAAGATGATATGTACAACTACGACAACAAATTCGGGATCCCTAATTCGCTTTTAGCCCTCATGGGTTTAGCCTCCCATAGTTAAGTCACGTCACAGTATTAACTCTCCTAAGTTTACCACTTAGGTAATTAACTCATATAGATTTTCCAAGTCTTATTTCTGGTGGGGCCTTGGCCTTGAGCTCCTCGCCAGAAAGAGGTACAAAAAGCATTCACCATTTACAAGTCATTTTAGGGGTATGCAAGAAGTATATTACAAAAGGATTTTGAAGAACATTTGAATTGTGCACATAGAAAGATCAAAAGACTTGAAGAAAACCTTCTTGTGCTGAAAAAGTCTATGGAAGAAACATAAGAAAAGAATGAATTGCTGACAAAACAAATTGCGCAAAAAGAAGAGTTTTTATATCTGAAAAATGAACTGATTTGTGCAAATCGAAGAAAGGTTGAATTGTGTCTTGACACAAAAACTCAACAATTTTGGATGAAATACTGAGCAACTAGAAGTCCTCGGACAATAAAGTAGGCCTTAGCTATGAAGGCATGAGTGACAGACTCTACTATAGAAATGAAGATTTCATTCCAAGACACCAAAATGCAGATCAGAAGAAATTCGATCTATCTATAGAACAAATTAAACTCATGTATGACAATCCTTTGAGTCACAAAAAATGAATTCCGTACAATGACATGTTTCAGATGTAATTATGATGGACATGTCGCAAAATTTTGTCATATTATAATATGTGATAGTACAATTGATTTGGACATAAGGATCAAAATTGTTCAAAGAAAGTAAAGCAACCAAGAAGAACCCATTTAGGTAATACTAACAAGATACTTGAGGAGAGAAAAAGGAGGTATCCTATACAAATCCAAAGGAAATCTGTGCACATCAAAAAATGGGTCAAGAAAACATCACACACAAATATTGTTGAAGCGGCAAGTAATTGATACCCATATTGCTAACCATTAAAAGTTTAAGTAAGATAATTGAATTCAACACAGGTTCGTTAGAAATTCAAGGCCTAAGATAGTGAAGTGTTGCATTTAAAAGGCATTTGAATTGGCCATCTCATTAATGTGATATGCATCTTTTCATTTATGTGCGAGAATATGTTGAAATTGTCGTGTACCTGAAATAGTAAAAGAAAATGTACAAATGTTTGTTTCTTGAAGACACACGAGGATTGCACAGAAATAAAATTCAAATTTGTATTATATTTGAATGTGATTACAAAATACAAAATGGAGCTTCAAAGCTCATATTGCAACAGGTTACAAATGGAATACAAAAGACACTGCAATCATAACTTGTCTATCAAAAATTGCTCATCTAGTTGATTGGTGTATAGAATTGAAGCTGATACAATCCAAAGTTTTAAATTGAGACAAAGTTGATATAAAATGTTTTGGGAGTGGAAATGGGGTCTGAACTAGCTTGATAAACCTAGTGTGAGAACCTCACAGACAAATCTAGGGGGGCAGTTTTCTTCTTTGAACACCTTGAATGGCATTGAATAGAAAGGAATAGCCTGAGGGACTGTGTAGCAGAGAAGGGGATGCTTCCTTGTGTTGGGTGTGTATATTTTTTAGGAATCAGGCTATATCTGGTGCAGATGTCCATAGCTTTGGGGTTGTGCTCACTAGCTTAGCATTCAGCCTTTCCAGCTCTTTTGCATCCTAATAAACCCAACTCTGTTAGCTTGACTAATTTCTTGTTATATCCTTGGCTATGTGTGAGTCTGCTAGTGTTTCTTTATTCCTTGTGGGAATCATGCCTAGCACAGGGGTGGGAGTGTTGCTGAGTGATTGATGAGCACATTGGCCTATGGTTGGGTGGAACGTTACAGCGATGTAGCTAGTTGCGAGACAAGCTTATTCTAAGATAAGTATCTCTTGTCTATTTTATCTCTGCAACCGAATTTACTTATTGATTAATATGAACATATATAATGTTGTGAATGAATGTATTTTTCTTCCATTGTATGTCAATAATTAAGGCATCTATGTATGTTTAAGTTCAATGCATTTTTATCATGTGTATGTTCATGGGATTTAAATTTCTTGGATTAAAAAGAACCATGGTCGCGGTCTCTCTCTGGTGGATGAGAGGGGACGTGACAGAAGTTTTTTGGACTCTATAATCCATTTAACATATTTTTTTATATGTAATTTGGGGAATTTATGGATTCCACTTGATGTTATGTTAGTTATATGAACACTTTCTATATACACATGAGAAACTTTGCATATTCTTGTATAGCGGTTTGGGGTCTAGAATTTAACAGAATTAACGATTTTCAAGCTTTTCAGATGACAAGGTTTCCACTATATTATATCATGTTTGTCCTGACCTTAGCCAAAATGTACCCTTTACTCAAGGGAAAACATTTATTAAGCATGGGAAGCTTCTATACCTCATCTTAGCACTTGGATTCGGAATTTTCATCAAAACTATAAGTTTATTAATTTCCTTGGATGACCAACTTCAATATTCCAGGTAGAGGCAAGGGATAGAGCTTAGAGGAGGGGTAAATGGTGTTATTAATGAATAGATTCCCAATATTGGCAAAGATTTTGATATGTTATTATTTGCTGTGGCATGAATATTTTTGGACTCTATAGACCATTTACTGTATTATTTTATGTATTTTGGGGAATATATGAATTCTACTTTAAAAAAACAGTTGTATGCAACCTTATTATATACTTCATAAACTTTGCATATTTGTAAATATTGGTTTGGATTGGATGCTCATGAATATATATGCATCTAGTGAAATTGATTTGATTTTTATGAGTAAATTGTGGTTTTGATTTCCTTTGGGCATGCAAATTACTTGAGTTATGGTTTAAATTCATTTTCAGGAATTCAAACTACTAAAAATAGTGAAATTGGAAGGATGGAATTTGACATAAATAACTAAGAATGAGGAGATTGATCCTCAAGGTGGAAATGGATTCCATTCTCACTGAAATCGCGTTCACAGATGTGTGGTTTGGTCACCCAAAATATATGTGATTCGTTGTTGTGGAGAAATTGATGGGTGTGACCCATTTTGGGTATAAATCATGTTTTACAAAATGTGCATGCAATTTAAAGAACATAATGCACACACATTTTAGACAACATAACGCACACACTTTTTAAAGAACATAATGCACATGTGTTTTAGTTAACTATCCTAGTTGACCTTCACCTTGGAAAGCTTATGACTAGGTTTGGGAGGCTCAAGATTACTTCAGATGATTTCTCTTTTATAGATATTGAATCATTTTCTTGAATCTGATAGCCTAAATGCAAACATCTGAAAATAATAGACATTTTTTTTAAATGCCACTGAAAACAAACGGTATGTCAAAGTTATTTCCTTATTCAAAAAGAGGCAAGGAGCGATGTGGTGGGAAAGGGTTTATTGACGTGATGATGGGAGCAAAAACTACAATTAAGAATCCCCCCTCCCTCCTCCTTAGTGAACCCAAAACCTCTTACTTATTAATGTAACTTTCATTGTGACTTAAGCAAAACATTTAGTAATATTATAGAGAAGAATATTGTTGGTGTTGGTGGTGGTGGTATTGTTGGGAGAGCATTCCTACCTAGAATACCTTGGTTTTTGACTTGCAAGGCACTTTATCGAACCACATAAAAAAGGAAATAAAATCTCGGATTTGAAATTTCTAAGATTTGGGGTTGGTCATTAGTTAGCACACCTAAAAATGTAAGTTTTCTCATTGTTTTTGGTTTACTGAATTTGCAGAATGCACGCGATAAAAAACAAGGAATATAAAAAAATGGGCTAGAATATGAAAGAAAAAGAGAAAGATTTAAAAAAAATATGTAAATGTAAACAATATGGTGTCGGATTTGGTCAAAAGGCCTTATTAGTCAAACACAAACCTTTTTTTAATGAAACAAAAAACATTTCCAACTAAAAAAACACTCCATGTGCAATATATTACCTAGCTTAGCCTATAATGTACAAAAATATCAAAAACAAAAAACCATTTAATACCATTTAATGCATACAGCAACACATAACATATCGCCACATTAATTTTTTACGTGGTCAAAACCCTCAAAAAGAGAAACAATACACGAACATATCCAAATAATTACTTGAGGGAATATATTATACAAAGGATCAAACTTTCACGAGGGAAATCCGTAAAAACTTTCACGAGGGAAATCTTGGAAAGTTTGACCTAAGGGAATTTTTTACGTGGTCAAAACCCTCAAAAAGAGAAACAATACACGAACATATCCTCATGTAACTTTACTTTTTATTTGTCAATTATGATGAAGATGTTGTAACTTTACTTTTTAATTCTAAAAAAGTAATAAATATATTTTGTTGGCCATTAAATAAAAAATAACAAATAAAAATTTTATATCATAAAAATAAAATAAAACCATAACAATTCATTTTTTATTTTTCATATCTGTGTTTTTTATATGGATAGGCTGCATAAAATCGCCACACAACAATAGGCTGCAGCGACACATTGCACAAAAGACGTATCTGCTTCCATCCTATGAAAGACGATAATCATCATTTGTATCAGCGAAGCTTTGGCAGTAGCGTGATTCACAGGAATATATTGTAACAAGTTATCACGATCTAAAGAAGGAAATCCCCGTGAATCTGCAACGAGACCGACGTCACCGCAAAAAGCATAGTTTTTAGCACTGCGAGCTCATGGCATTTGCAGACCAGTTCCATCAATTGTAGCCAAATAGGGCTTCCCATGTCTAGAATATATAATCAACATATATTCTAGATCCATATATTCTAGATCAATTGCAATAGAATAGGGCTTCCGATTGTTATTCGTTTTGATCAACATATGGTTGAACACGCTTCTCGATATAAACGACGATGACTTGTGTTCATAGCATTTAATATTTCTGCAATGGGATTTTGAAGATTATATTGGATTAAATAAAGATGTAACATATTATGTACATTTGGTTGGTTGGTTATTGTACAACTAAGTTTTTTAATATTAAAAAGATGAAATTCTTTTTCAATTTGGAGTAAGATATAGATCTTTATTACTGTATTACATGATGTTCCACTGCCAGTTGTTGATCCGCCAATATCTTCTACAGTGAAGTCGATGAATATCAATATTTAACTTCCTTTTATTAAGTATTTTTTAATTAAGTAGTATTCTTTTTGTTGATGTATTTAATTTATTTATTTGGATAAGTAATTTGAAATGGGAAATAAGTAATTATAAAAATAAATATAAAAAATAATAAGTAGTTGATTAATTGGAAAGGCAATATATTCAAGTCTCAAAAAATATTGGTTTGATTGCTTAAGGATTTTTATAAGTGAGAGGTTTGCATCTCAAGAAATTTGATCCCTCTCTGTGCTTGATAGAGCCTCGGATTTGGGTCTAGATTGGTTTTATATGAAATGGTGTAATTACATTTATGAATATATAAATATCAAGCAACTTTGTTTTTTAAATTTGAATTTTACAAAACAACAACTATTATAAAATATTTCTTACAATATAAAAATTTAAATTATACATAATTATAATAAAATATTTCTTAAAATATAAAATAGCTATAATTAATGTCCAAAACTAATCATAATCCATAAACAATGATATTAAAAAATTAAAAAATGAAATGTGAAAAGTACATTTAGCATAATGTTATGTCTGATTATAATGTCCTTATAATCACTATTACATATGAGTTATTAAATATGAGTTTATTTATAGAAATAGATGTGAGTTTGGAAAAAAATTAGAGATCAAATTAAATTTATGGTTTATTTTTCAATGTAATTTAAAACAAAAATTAATAAATATTTTATAGTTGATATTTTAAGAATTAATAAAGTTAGCTAACAATTTATACACTCAAGGTTGAAATATTAAGGTTAGGGTTCACTGCTAAATATTAAGTAAGAATAAGGATACTTTAAAAAAATTGATAAATTAGGGTTATAGTTTACAATTGAGAAAAAATGTTAGAATTGCGGTTTAGGGTTTATTGCGTGGATGCCGACCGATGCAAACGGTTATCGGGCGTAGGGGGCATCCGCTGCGTCCGAGCACGGGAAATAGGAGTGATAGACGAGGGAGAAATCGGAGGCAGGGGAGCCCATTTGCGGTGCTGGGTATTGTAGGAAGTCGCACTATTAGCCCCTGGGCCGAGGTTTCTCCTTCTCGTTTGGATAGTACTCTCTACCTCATGCTCCTATAATTTGTTTAATGTTCTTATCACATGAGTACGCTCGTCAGTGTCGAATTTAGTCAATGGAGGGCTGCCTTTGGGTTTGTAGGTAGCCACGGTTTGCCTCTTAAGGATCTGTTCCTTGCTGTTTACATCTTGTGAGTTTAGAGGACACTGTGCAGCCAGAAAAGCTCTGAGAGAAGTAGAGTATTCTACTTCTTCTTGTGGAAGTGGCACGGTAGGAATTTCTGCGGCGTCTGCCATGATGATATCCGTGGAAATCACCTGCCAGTCATTAATTGAAACACAGTAAACAAACTTGAACGCTTGAACTAGATAAAAGTAATAGCATTGTAACAATCACAGAACATAAATATAACATATCTGTGCGAGTACCTTGTGGTTTCGCTGGGAGGGTTGACCTACGTTAACTGCACCGGAGCAGCCGTACTCCATAAACTTGAAAGGAAGCAGCAAAAGCTCAAAGAGAAGTTGCTCTGTCACGGTTTCCAATATTGCAGATAACTGTCCTCCAGAGTTTCCAGATATGGTAAATATATATACATAGTTGAGACTTTTAGCACTCTACACCGACTAGAGAAATCTAAAGGATAGCCGACATATTGGCAATGGAGGAACATATCACATCGATTCAAGGAGATATCTATCCGTCCTGTTTTGATTATTGCATTTTACTAATGTTGCAAATCAAAGTAGATGCATTATATGTGAAAATGGTTCTAAAAGGAGGTTGAGATGCTTGAAATAGCTGGAATATAAGATCTAACTCCACTCATGGATTCAATTTATAAAGGAAAAGAAAGATTTATTTTTATAGAAGAAAAAAATAACGCAGAAGTGTGGTCACCTTATTTGAGAATTATGTGAAACTCTTAACGATAACTTTAAATGGAACTTAAAACTAGGATGGCGGATGATGTGTTTGTACAAAATGCACCATTTAAATTAGGTTATTTATGTTAGTTCCTCTAAAAAAACTAGGAATTGACTTGAAGGTCTTTGTATGTTATGTGTAGTGAAAATGATACATTAAACACATGTTGATGGATTGTCAATTCCTAAGGTGTTTTGGGATGAGGCCTTATTCTTGAAAAGGGATCTAAGGAAATGGGAGGGTCATTATCTTGTAGATGGTTTGAAATTGTAGTTAGGGAATGCAAGACTTATGGACCACAAGAAATTCTATAGTATTTCACGATAAGCTCTTCCCCCTTTATATTGATGAACACATACATACATACATACATATATATATATATATATATATATATATATATAGGCTAATCCCTCTATAACTAGTAAATCTAATTTAACTAGGTTTTTTTATGGATCTACCTAGGTAAAACTAGTCCTTAAGTAGCAACAAGTTGTTGTAATTACTTGGCAAATGCTACTTCTCTTTCAAGCCAGGTCAAGTTATGGAAACCAATCATTTGGTTGAGATTCATAGTTTGCTAAATATTTTCAATATTTCACTAGAGAAAGGATTATTGAAGCAAGAAGTGTTTGGTAACACTAAAAAAGCTAGTTGATGGATAAAAGGATCTTTAAGGATTTAAGACATATCTATGAGGTCATTATTAAAAGAAGATGTGCGAGTTACTAAAGAGTTTAAAGCAACCTATTTCACTCATATGAAGAGAAAATTTAACAAAGTTATTAATGAACTCTTTAAAAAAGTGGTGTTAGTTATCTAAATGGTTATCGGTGGCAACCCACATGTACTCCACTGACCCAAAATAAATTTTCAAGTTTGGAAGTTTTTAGGGTCGAAGGTCTACCCCATATGGATATCTGTTGCCACCCACCTATTCCACCAACTCAAGACTATATTTCCAATTTGGCATTTTTTACATATTTTTGTGTCCAAAACTTTTGGGTTCCTTTTAAGGACCTAAACCACATTTTTTGGAAACACCACAATCTAGTTGTAATTGAAGATGGGATTGGATTGGAAAATTTCTACTTCCAAGCTAGAGATTTCCAATGAGCTATTGAATTCCCTAAACTTGTATGCAAAAGTTATGCCCCCATGAAGTTGACACCTCAACTCACCACTTCGAGACCTGCACACCTTTTTATAGATCATCTCCTAGGGTTAGGATGTTGGATGTTAGGATTTTCAACGTCATGCTTATGATATCCCTTCAACCTCCGTTTGTAATCAGCTGGTGATGAATCAATGTAGTCACCACATCTCTTCTCAAAGATAAAGATACTACCATTGCAGTTGTTTTATTTTACAGTATGCTCTATTTTATTTAGTTAATAGAGTTTGAGTTTATTGCATCACTATGTTACCTGCATTATATTTATGTATGTGGTTCTATATATATTCTCTTTCATTTCACTCTCACATAAATATAGATCAGTTGGGACAAAAAGCTATGGTATAGAAAGAGGAACATGAGGAGGAGCATCTTCCTTTTGTTAATTAGATCAATTCTACTATGATATATTTTCTTCTTTACCTAGTACTTATGTGGGCATCACTTATTGTTGTTAACATAAATGATGTTGTCTTAGGTTATGATCCAAAGTTTCTAGGCTAATGTGTCATGAGTATTTGCAATGTGGTTTTTAAATGCTAATACCTTTTGCATGTTACAACATTAGGATTGTGCAAGAGTTAGTTCCACAAATTTGGGCCATCCTGGATTTCCAAAATTTGTCCCCTTTCCCAATATCCAAAAATGAAAATGTATTTTTCTTGTTCACCCTTTGGGATGTTAACACTAGCACAAAGATGATGATTAATCTAAGGAACATTTATCCAATATAACATAGATTCAGTTTAAAAGGAACAATACTCCATGAGCATGATCATTTCCAATTGAGACATGAAGACATTCTCTTGAAGTCTCCATTATAGAAAGCAATTTTCACATCTATTGGATGGAATTTAAACCCATTACATGTAGCCAGTTCCAATTTATTATGGATTCTATGCCATTTTTTTGTGGGGGATAAAGTATCATCATAGTCAATGTGTTCCTTCTATGCAAAACCTTTCACCACAAGCCTCTCCTCATGCTTGTCAAGTGATCCATATTATTTGTACTTGTCAAGTAGACCAACTTGTAGCCAATTTCTTTGGTTCCAAATGAAGGGTTCACAAGCATCCACAACCCATTATTGATGAAAGAGTCATATTCATTTTACATGGCTTCTTTCCACTGATCAGGCGAAGTAGCTTCTTCAAAGGAATTTCATTCAAGGTTAGCAAATAAACTCTATTCACAATCATATACATCACCTAAATTAGAATCATTTGCATCTCCTCCATTTTCTTTTCTTGTTGAACTTCTAGTTCCTATATTTCCCACTTCACAAAGGATGAACACTTGCAAGTGTCTTTATGACCCATTTGAACTTTCTATGAGGTTCCAAGTTTCTTAGTTGGTGGTGATTCTTTCTCTTTAAGATTGAATATTACAATCCTCTCAATCACATCATCCAATTGAAGCTCATATCCTAGTGCAGTTGAAATGATTTGTTCATGATGGGGATATGGTGCTATAAAAGGGGATTCAAAATATTGATCCAATATATTGATCCCCCCATTCATGATGTGTAATCTCATTTTCAAATTCTTGAAATATCTTTACATGGGTAAATTTATCCACACAACCAATAAGGCTTGTCAAGATATTGATCCCCCCATTCCCCATCCATGATGTGTAATCTTATTTTCAAATTCTTGAAATATCTTTACATGGGTAAATTTATTAGCACAACCAATATGGCATGTCATTTTTGTTCATTTCAAGAAAAATAACATCTATGGAAAATATAACATTTTATTTACCTTGTCATAAAGGTGGTATGACTTTTCGGTGTTCGAGTACCACAAGAATATGCACTTTCAACTCGTTGCACCAAGATTCTTTCATTTTTCCTTTGGAATTAAGGAATAATGGGTTTAAATAGAGACCACGATGTTAGGATCTTGTTTGCAAGCATCGACTTTTGGTTCTTAGATAGATTGCACACATAAGTGCATCAGTTCCCTCCAATATTAATTTCACATTCTTGAAAAATAACATGGAGCTTACTGTATTCAAGTGGGTCTTGCCCATTATTTCTACTAGACCGGATTCCACTGATGATTGTATAAAAAACTAGTAATTCCATGTTGAAAAAGATAATTTTGAAGTTCATTACAAGAGCATTATTTTACATTGTCTATATGAAGGGTGCCAATATGATTTTGTGCTTCATTTTCAATCCACAAATGAATCTTTTTAAATGTTTCAAATACTTCATATTTGTGCTTTAATAAATACCCCAACACATCCTTGTGTAATCATGAATAAAATTCATGAGATATTTGGTGCCATTTATGACCATGATCATGCCATAAATGATTCCTCTATAGATTTATGGTCAAGGAAGAGTCATCCAACCACAACTCATAACTTATTTAATGGATCTCTTGAGTCTGAAGAAAACCATGAGTGTGATTAAAATGTATTGTGCACTATCGATGAAGATTAAGATTTAAATAAGTTGAATTAAATGGTGGTTAAATAAAGTGGTAACAATTTGTTTTCTTTTTTCCGTATTAGTTTTTGTGTTTTTTTTTTCCATATCACATTTTTTTATTATTAAATATTATTTGTTTTGTGGTTATATTAACTCTAACAATATGGTATGGTTTTGTGCCTATAGGAATTCAGCAGCCACTTTAGTTGTGGCTATGCTAGTTTATGTCCACACCCATTCAAAGCTCAAAGATGCCATTACAGAGAACAACAATTGCATCAATGACAACATGTTTCTTCTAGTTCACAAAGATGCTCCAACTTATAGTTAGTAGGTGGATGAGTAGGGATCCTTTGTAAATATGGCTAAGCTTTACAGAATCCTTTGTAAATATGGCTAAGCTTTACAGAATCTCAATACCCAGAAATCATTTCCTTTGTTATTGTTATTGTTATTGTTGTTGTTAGCATAATATTGTGTCATTATATTTGTGAAAAAAGTTGATGGATGATTATAATTTTCATTCTCATAATTATTTCAACAAATGAAAAAGGTGTCAACAATCTGTCCACCAATTTGGTGCTTCTTGGTGATATGTCTACCAAAAAACAATGCATTTAGGCAGCGAAAAAATGATCATGGTGAAGGAACAACGTGAATCTAACAAATAAGAGGTGCATCATACATTTTTTAAAGAGGTAAAATGACAATTTTCAGCCACGGACATGCTACGACTCATGATACTCATTTTCTTTAAAACAGACCTCACAAATAGAAGTCGTGATAGAGATTATACCCACAAAGAACACTAGTAAAGTCTAAATTCCAAGGAGGCTATGAAATGGCAGCTTAGTCCAACGTGTAGCTATTCTTTGGGAAAAACGATAAGCAACAACATTACAGGAAGTCTCTCCAATGCAACAATCTTCACAGTTTAAAGCATTCACTTATAAGGAATAAGCCGCTACTCTCCAACGCTATCAAAACAATCTTCACAGTTTAAAGCATTCACTTATAAGGAATAAGCCGCTACTCTCCAACGCTATCAAAAAATAGAACTGGGGTATTCAAGGTAGCACACAGCTCTCAAAATTTTCGAAGGTTGGCTCTTCTTATGTAGTGGAAAAAACTATTAGCACAAGCCAAGGGCTTAAATTAGCTTTGATACCACGATGAAGGGTGTATGTTCTTAGCAGACTAAACAGAGATCAAATATTAGAGTTAATGTAGTGGAATGTGTCTGTTCTTAGTGGACCAAACAGTGATCACAGATTAGAGTTATTGTAGTGGATAGAATTATTAGCACAAGCCAAGGGTTAAGTAGCTCTGATATCATAGTTAGGTTGGTCAATATGAAAAATAGGTAAACTGGCACATTAGCTTAATCTAAAGCCTAAAAAGCAAACACATTGAAGCACAACAAAGGAAAAAACAAATGGAATAGCATGAAAGCCTTATTTTCTCATTAGACAATGAACATATAGATACAATAAATAATAAAAAATAGTCTTCTTTACACTAAGATGAGGTTCCCAACAATATAAACTTCATTAATTGCCTTTTATATATAGTTAAATTGTGATTTAAAATTTTTATAAATAATGTTTAATAATAATTAAATTATCATAATTAAAACATATTAAATCATTTTTAAAATATGTAAAATAAAATATTAAAATTTATATTAAATTTATAAATCATTTTGATTATTATTTATAAAACCTTAATTTCTTGTTAAATTGTTATTTTGTTTATAAACATTTTGAGTGTTTTCTTCATTTCCTATTTTGTTTTTTTATTAGTTTCAATTTCACTATTGAGTAGATATAAACCATCTTATCTTATGTAGCATCATTCAATATAAAAGAACTTCACTCTTGGTTCCTTCTATACGTTCTTTTATCCGTCCCATGGCAATTCTACTCATGAAACGATAGTAGATCATGGCTATACAAAAAAGAATTATGGTACATGTGTTTGGATTTGATAGTTAATTATGACTCTCTTGTAGATCATTTTGCACAATATGACACCTTCATATGTCTTCACATGGTTCACGGTTTTTGTGCAAAGCTTATTTTAATTGCATTATTGATATGGGTATGCCTTTTTTATCCATATAGGTGTATGAATTTTATGCCTCGTGCTTACTGTACTTTTGCATCAAAACAACAAATTATTGGTGGATATCCCTTCTTGGTAGATTGAGCCACCAAATCAACACTATCATTGAAAATATTTTAGGGTTACATATTAGTTCTTTCTGTCCCTCACACCCCATATTGATATATTATTAGTTCATCGAGGTTACAACTCTTCGTTCATCCAACATTTTGAATGAAAAAATATATGAATACCAATATAATCTTTAATAATAAAATTAAACAAATATACAGTTTATCTATTGTGAAAACCTTATGTGGAAACCTAAATTATATTATGCCATTCTACAAAGGAAACGTAGATGACATTCATTTATTGCAAAAGCGAATGAAGAAAAATCCACCACAATGGAATAAACATATGACAAATGCAGTAAAGACAATCAAAGAAAAAGTTAAACAACTCCCTCCACTCTCACTCCCGCAAGGATCTGGTCAAATGGTGATTGAAACAGATGCCTCCAATAAAGCTTGGGGAGATATTCTCGTAGAAAAACATGGAGATGAGGAAATCTGTGGCTATGCCTCAAGAGCATTCAAAAACACAGAAATCAATTATTTGTCAAGTCACAAAGAAATCCTTGCCATCAAAAATATTTTAAAACATTTCAAGACTTCTTTGAACCATGTTCTTATTCTCACCTTTCCTTTTCAGGTGTTCTCAGCAATGAGCATTAAGGTCAGCATGTAAACTACCCTACATGCAGAAAAGAACTTCGGAGACTAAAAATTAGAAACAAAGGATTAAGCTTCTACATGATGTCTCTCCCTAGAAATGGCCCTGGTTTCACATCCACAAACCCACACAGTGATACCTCGTTCCATCTAGGAAGAAATCTTCCTAATACTCCATTCCAAAAGTTTTCTCTTGATGGTATTTCTAAAAGAGAGTCCATGCCACATAGATCATCAACTCCACATGAAAATTTATCTCATGAAATAAAGTTGCTTAGTTACGATAATTATCAGTAGAAACTAACTGGTTAAAATATAGATGACATAGCATCTCATATTATGCTTCTAAGGCAAAAAGCACAAACTAAGAAAGAATACATTGCTTTTCTAGAAGTTAAAAAATATCAATTGCTTTCACTTCAAGAAGAAGTAAAAACTACAATTATCTTAGCAAGTAAAAATTTAGAAAAAAGGCTAGATGTCTTAGGTGAAATGATGGCCACAACCCAAAATGTAAGTAATAAAAAGAGTCCTGTAATCCAAACTGCATTAGAGCTTGCAGCTAAAGGTCATCAATCCAAACATGAAAGAATATACTCATTTGGAATGATGAGTATTCAAGAAGATGACCAAAGACTATAATTCCTTTTTGGTTAAGAAATGGAAGAACAAGGTGAACTCAACGAGTTAAAAGATGTGGTCTCCCAGTTTAAAATAATCTTGAATTCCCTTTCACATAAATATCTAGCAGCATTCAGAATCCCTAAAAGAGAAAATGTTGGATCTTCAAACCCAACCAATCAAGAGCACAACCATCCCCAGCTAACAGGACCTCCTCCTCCTTTTGATACAGAAATGTCAAAACTTCCTAACACTTCTCCTTCATCAGTTACTCATTCTCTTAGTTTCGGAATAATTGTAATGAGCAATATTATCTCCCAAATGCTTGATCAACCTGTGTTGAACATACAATGCCCATCCCATGCCCAAATCAGAACAACTATTTAGCTTCTGTCAAATTTGGTATTATACAAAAGAACACAAGACACCACAATCGCTGGCCAACAATTAGCACTCCAGCTGGTTGCTGGATTTTAGGGATTAGCTTTAGAATGGTTGCATTGGATTCCCCAAGAATCTAGAGAGGAAATGATAAATGCAAGATATGCAGAACAACAAATTATTACTACCCTCGGTAAGGAATTCTATGGTTCTGATGAAAATGAATATTATGAACGTCTTTTATCTTTGTTTATGTCAGCCATAATATGTGACCTAAATAAAAGTGAAGAATAATTTTTCTATATGCAGAAACTGTTAATTTCTTCTAGCAATGGTGATAAGCTTCCATATCTAAAGCATTATTTAAGAATTTTTCCTGGCCATGTTCCTGATGCTATTGAACAACATATTAAAGATAAAAACATCCCTTTGTTAGGTCTTTGTCTTGCTCAATTGCATGGATTCATCATGGAAACTTGGCAAGAACATTGTGTGGAGAAAAGAGTAGCTAAATATTTTAAGTGGCACTCTTCAATGTTTTCCCCTGGTTTTTGGAAAGATGTTGCAAAAATTCCATATTAGGGATGTGGTTCCCACAATAGAGGAAAATTTGGGTGTGATTCATGTAGTTTTAAAAAGAAAAAGCATACAAATTATACCAGTGCACCTAGATTTCGTCCAAATAAAGGCTACAAGCATAAAAAAGGAAGAGGTTTCAAGAAAAAAAAACCAATTTTAAGAAAAGATCTGAACCTGCAGATAAAGAAAAAAAAATATCTGTGGTAAAAAGGGTCACTGGGCTAACAAATTCCCAAATAAGAAAAAAAGGCCAAGACTTGCTGCTATGTTCTCCAAAGAACTAGATCCAGCTTGGTGGGATCTAGCTTGGTATAAAGGAGGAGATTACCATGAAGGTGAAATTGTCTTCTTACCAGAAGAAGGTGATTCCTCTTATTCCGACCATGTTTTAGATAAATTTTCCCATGATTCATCTGAATATTCCTCTTCTCATTCTGAGGAAGACACAAATTTAGGAGGATTTTCTAGTCCCCTTGATTTCATCTTTTATATGTTGTCTTGTAACCTTCCTAAGGTCTCTTTAGAATTTACGATTCCTGAAATTGACAAAGAATTGTCTGAGGATCCACTTCATCAATATATAAAAAGGCAATATCTGAAAGATGAAAAGAGAAAACTTTTAACAAGAATGAAATCAAAAGAGAAAGTCTCAACAACAAGAGAGAAATCTGTCTCTCCAAAAGTCAGCAAGAATCCAGGATTCTATCAGCCTGCAGATTTATACAAAGGCTATCTTGATCATCGTGAGGATAGACAAAAGTTCAGAAAAGATAAAGAGAATATTCCTAGACTAAAAATCAAAGATAAGCATAATTCTTTAAAGCAACAGGTAAAAGAAATATAGGAATTGAAATTGAATGCTTGAAATAACAATCAGAGAAAGAGACCAATACTATGATGATGAAATATGTAGAGCCTATGCTACAGTACTACAGTCACCAAGAGCTGTTGAAAGTCCAAAACATTCTCAGCAGACTAACGACTAAGAAGCAGAGGATTTCCATAATGAAGAACCATTGCTAGGATCTTTAGGTTTGTTCACTCATCCTAAATATTTCATTAAAATAAAGTTTGTCCATCTGAATACAAAGCTTATGAGCTTGATTGTATGATAGATTCAGGTTACCAAATGAATTTGGAAAAAGGAAATGTTATACCATTGTTCTACTGGGAAGAAACAAACTAACATGTTGTAGCCATTGAAGAAACTCCTATACAGCTCAAAGGAAGAGTTCCATAATTTCCAATAAGCATCGGAGGAATAAAATAAGTTTTGCACCTCAGTAGACTAGATGACCTTAAGGAAGATTGCATAATTGGCTCACCTTTTTTACACAAAGTCAGCCCCATTACAGTCGATGAGCCCAATATTATTTTTACTTGTACAATAAATGGTAGAAGAGTTTCCATCTCTCTATACTATTTTGCTTCTTTCAAATGTAAGAATCGTGTTCCTCAATCTAACCCAACTACCAATCTTGCAGAACTGTTCAAAATGGAAAGATGCATCTTCTATGCAGAAATGTATAAGGATTATTCCCTCTCTAAAATTTCCTCAAAATTATGGAAGGATTACACCTCAAATTCACCTAATGCATTTTCGACTAGAGAAAAGTACTTTGTCTCTTTACCTTTTAACCCTCTAGAAAAACCAAAAGCCCAAAAAGCCTTTGCTTCCGTCATGTCTCCCTCAGAAAGAGAATTATGTGAAAAGGAAATTAAGGAACTACTAGACAAAGGTATCATAGAACCCTCTAAGAGCCCATGGGCATGCCGAGCATTTGTCGTCAATAAACACTATGAGATAAAAAGAGGAAAACCCACACTGGTTGTGAATTTTAAACCCTTGAATAATTTCCTTGAACCAGTCTGTTACCCTCTCCCTAATAAATCTAGTCTTTTGCAAAGAATAGTAGGATGTACAATTTTTAGCAAATTTGACTTAAAGGCTAATTTTTACTAGATTGGATTTGAAGCAAAAGATAGTTTCAAAGCTTTCCTTGTTGTTCCCCGTGGGAAGTATCAGTGGAAATTCCTTCCATTTGACATCAATAATGCACAATTAGAATTCCAAAAAAGAATGGAAAATATCTTCAGAGAAAAGAAATGGGCAATAGTGTATATAGAGGATATTCTTATATGTTGCAAAAATTTGCAGGAACATTTAAAACATCTTCAAGAATTTTATTCTTTGGTTTTAAACATGGGTTGGTTTTGTCAAAATACAAAATGGAAATTGGAAAAGGGATATTGAATTTTTAGGATATAAAATAAGTAAAGGATATGTGATTCTTCAAGAACATGTCCTGAAGGTTTTTGTTCACTTCTGTGATCAGATCTTTGAAAAACTTCAACCGCAAAGATTTTTGGGAAGCCTAAATTATATCAGGCCTTTCTATAAAGGAAAGGAAGATGAAATTCAATTATTGCAATAACCACTGAAGAAAAATCCACCACAATGGAATAAATATATGACAAATGCAGTAAAGACAATCAAAGAAAAAGTGAAACTGTAATATCCTAAATTTTGGACCTAACACTTATAGGCATGTGCCTATTGATTATGATGTTGGCTTGATATTTTATTTTGATATATTAGGTCGAAGACCCCACTGCATATGAACATGATGAGTTGTTTTATATATTGGGTGTAAGTCAATTATTGATGATCTATATATATATATATATATGTGCTTTTGTTTGTTGGGCGTGGACCCTGAAGCATATGATTGATGAGATGTTTTGTGTTCAGCGGGAAGCTCTAGATCATAGGAGTGATTGATGATTTGTGTTGAGCAAGGAGCTCTAGAGGACTGGAGTGATAGATGATTTGTGTTGAGCGAGGAGCTCTGGAGCACTTGAGTACTTACATTTATGTTGAGTGAGACTATTTGGAACACATGAAAAGATAAGATTTGGAAGTGTTGGGCATAAGCCCCGGAGCCTTCCACATTGATGTTGAGCAAAATCTCTCAAGCATCAGATCCTTGGCCATTGTATTCCTAGGTGTATTGTACAAGTACATCCTAGCATTAGTGTTGAGCGAAGAGCTCTAGAATTGTACTAGGTTGTAACACCCTTTAAATCCTTGAGTATGGGATTTGGTAAGCGCTAGGGGTTACTGAAAAGAATTTAATAACTTCTAAGTGAAAATGACTCGAGAAAAATATTGATCGCATCATACTTAGTTATAAGTGATTAAATGAAATTTCAAATTTCTATATTCTCATCAAGTACTGAAGAACTACCATGTTATACGAGGGAAATCCAACATGAAAGGATGTTTGGAGTTTCCTAGCCTTGTATACCTAAACCATCTACCTACTTGACCTTAATGAAGAAGTGTCATTAAGTCTAGGGATCATGGTATATGATGCCCAAAGACAAATGTTAACAAGTGTTATATTATTATGTACTTTATACATGGTATGTATAGACAATTAAATATATTTATAATATTATTGATGAATGAAAGAAAGAAAAGCTCCATCCATTATTATTTATTATGTAAAGATAATAAATAGTCCAAAACCTACAAAGTCTAATTAGGAACTAGTTGAAAGTTTCTAAGTTAAAATATTAATAATTACCCAAAGTAATTGAAAAGGGTTAAATCAAGAAACCAAGGTTTCTTGATTTAATTGTCCCTTTGACTAAAAAGTCTATCTATAAAGAGTCAAGCCAAGGAAAGGATTGGGATTCTGATCTATCATTAGAGGAGTCATTTTTTGCCTACTTTCTCTCAAGTAATTCTTGGAGAACATTTTCGTGGAAAGAAAAAGGAGAACTGATCTAGATCCGGTATACGAGATAGGAAACCCTACCTTAGGAGCTCTAAGCTACTTGCATGTTGGAGTCCAGCTCGGGGGGAATCCGAATGAAAACTAGGAATGGTTTCAGCTCATGGTTGGGTGGAACTTGGTAGTTCCCAAGTGATTTCGTCATAAAAAACAGAGGTCAAACCTGCCTTGAATTGTTAATGTTGGTTATTTGAGTGTGTAGGTTCAACCATTAATAGAGCTTCAAGTTACAGGTATGAATCCCTAGACTGTCTATTCTACTTTCCTAGAATAAATGCTATCCATGTTAGCTAAATGATTACATTGCATTTCCTAACCCAATGTATATGTTTCTCTCTTTAAATTTGCTAGGGTTTGCATTTTAAAACATTAACCCTAGGTTGTAAGTGATTTTCTATACCAGGTTTATCCAAGGTTTATTTATTGGTTTACTTCTACAAGTTTAAATTATCTACAAATGTTCATCAAGGGTTCTGCACACTAGTTTTAAATTCACGTATTAATCTTACTAATGAAACTGGGTTAAGTATAAACTATATTTATTTCAAATCTGATGTTATTTGTTCATTTGATCTTTATACTCTACTCACATATTTCATTTGTGAGTAGAGGCATGTTTTAGATTTAAATAGATTAATCTTAGAAGTAAGTTTTAAATACATATATGTATAAACTTACAACCTAGATAAACTAAGTTCTTATCTACAAACTGAACTACTATATGTATATATAAATATATATGCAAATGAGAGATTAAATAGAGTTATGAATCTAATCTACTAAATACAGTAGTTATAAGCTAAAGTACAAAATTAATGTGCTACATTAAAGCTAAAATAAATTAACCAGGAAAGACCTCTCAAGGTTTGTATATTAAAATACACAGGTTAAATCTTAAGGTCGCCTCCATGGTTTTCCCCCCGCACAGATCCAAAGTGCAAAACCCCAAATGACAAACAACACACACAACCATCGTGAGCCAATCCTAAAGGAAGGCTGTCACATTTCACCAAACGCATTGAATGCACTAGCTGGAAACCACTAAATCCACATAAAAACCCACTCTCCATAGTTTTGTTTCACTGCATTACAACATGACCACCTCTCACTTAAAGCTTAAGCCCTGCTATCATATGTTTATAGAATACAATATAGTTTGACACCTAAACGCTATCCCAATTTTAACGTGTTACAACGTTTTCATTATGGTAATTTTACAATAGTACATAGTTCATAGGATGTGTTATCCCAATGTGTAATGCCATAAGGCACACTCCTTATAAGTTAAATGATATACACTTTAGGCTTACAGCCTTATATTAAAAGCTAATATGAGATGTGTTAATCTTAAATGCTTAGTGAACATGGCATATGCAATATGCCATGTTAAACTTTTTAACCCTCATAAAAAAATCAAAGGTCTGCTCTTGAGCCAATATAATAACCTGCCAAATAAAGGAACATAAGAGATGTTAATAGGTATAATAAAAATATATATAGAACGTAAAATGTATTAATGACTTATAGATTAGTGAATTTAAAACATAATGAAGAGTAATTAGTGTACAGGAAATTTATCCATAGTAGCTACATTAACGATAACGACACTTACCAAGTTAAAAAACCAAGACTATAAGCAGCATAACAACTAGCAGGAGGTGATCTAGGATCAAGACGGTCAATACAACTTACACCAGATCCCATCGCAAAGTAATGAACTACGTAAGTAAATAAAAGAGGTGTCTTAGTTCAATTGAACTAAGTAAGCCTGTGTAACCAAGAAATAATTTACCCCTCAAACTGTCATGGGAGAAGAAGTCTCGCCACTTTGCCTAGCTTGTTTCCACAAACAAAGTTAAGTTAGGACTCCATATTTAACAAGTGCAAAGATTCAAAAAGGATGAAGCACATAAATCCAACGACGACACATAAGCAACGAAAGTGTAAACATAATAGTTAGTAAACAACAATACAACCTCATAAGTAGAATACATTAAACATAACGACTAAAATATAAATGAAAAAACATAAGAACAACTTATGACTAAACATAGATACATAAACGGTATGATAGAGTTGTGTAAGTAAATAATGTTCCATGTAGGTAGTTTTTACTATCCTATAATTTTTTTATTTTCGAATTTTTGGGACATTACAAATGGTATCAGAGCCCAGTGTCAATACTGAGAGACTTATGCGTGCACTAGGCATTCATGCAGAGAAAATAAAGTATGATAAGCAATTTTTGTTACTAATAGAAATTTTTGTTGCTATTAAATGTTTTTTTGTTTCAGCAAAATTTTTACAACACTATTTAGTTTATGAATACTAAGGAAGAAAACAGGGAGTAGGAAGAAAATACCACCCCCACTCTAGAAGTGAACTTGGTGGTCAAGCTAAACTCTGATGTGCTGAAAACTTTGCACAATCTTTGAGGTGAACTGAAAATTTCCAGAGAAGATAGTCTAAATGATAGAAAGGAACAACAAGCTATAAATCAATCATTATTACGTAACATGACGGGAGGGAGCCCGCAAGGTAAACATACCTAGTCCACCAACAAATCCAAAAGAGGACCTTGCCATGAGTGGGCCACTGCAAAATAATCATGCAATCTGTTATGAATCATGGAAATTAAAAGAGCGTGAGAAGAATTATCCCACGCACGATCTTGAGCTAGCGGCCATTATCCATGCTCTGAAGATGTGGAGGCACTATCTCATGGGGAGGAAGTTCCCTCTAAAGATTGACAATATGAGTCTAAAATATTTATTCGATCAACCCAATCTAAATGCGAGGCAAGACAGATGGTTGGCTTTCCTGAGTTAGTATCATGTTGAACTAAAGCATATTAATGGAAAAGAGAACAAATTTGTCGATGCTTTGAGTCAACGAACTCATATGATATATGGGGTGACTCCGAGTCAAACTAATGCAGATTTTCATGAGAATATTAGAACAGCCAACAAGGTTGACCCATTCTATGTGGAAATCCTCAAGAATTTCCAAGAGGACCAGTTGTTTCAACAATAGAAGGAATACAAGGTGGATGACTCCATACCACTATGGTCCAAGGATAGATTGTATGTTCCAGATGGAGGGGACATTCGGTCCAACATCCTCATAGAATTTCATAGGGTACCCTACTCAGGGCACCCAAGATATCAGAAGATTATATCTACTATCAAGAGACACTTTTTCTAGCCTATTTTAAACACTGACATTACAATGTTTATTGCGAAATGTCGAAAATGCCAGCTAGTTAAAGCCAAGCACCAGCATCCTTCAGGATTGCTAGAGCCGTTGCCCATTCAAGAATGGAAGTGGGAGGTTATCAGTATGGATTTTATTACTGGCTTACCAAAAATCAAGAAGAAAAATGATTCCATATTTGTAGTCATTGACAAGCTGTCAAAGGAAGCACACTTCATCCCCATAAAATCGACCTACAAGGACGTGAACATTGCTGATATCTTCCGAAAAGAGATATTTAGATTGCATGGGATACCCAAAGCAATTATCTCAGATTGAGATGTTAAGTTTACAGGAAACTTTTGGAGATATTTATTCTATGGATTAGAGACGCAACTGAACTTTAGCACTGCTTATCACCCGCATACGTATGGGCAAACTGAAAGAGTTAACCAAATTGTTGAAGACATGCTTCAAATGTATGTCATGAACAACCCCACCAAGTGGGAGGATTATTTGCACCTTGCAGAGTTTGCATATAACAACAGGTATCCGGATTCTGCCAAGATGAGTCCTTTCGAGGTATTCTATGGATGGAAATGTAGGACCTCGGTTACTTGGGACAGTCTGGTGGATCAGCTCATGTTAGGGCCTAACCTATTATTGGACTTGGAACAGTTAGTTACCAAGGTCCAGGGAAACCTTAAAGAGGACCAAGACCACAGGAAATGTTATGCGGATAAGAAAATAAAAGATAAAGACTATCAAGTAGGTGATCATGTCTACTTGAAAGTGAAAGCAAAATAGATATTGTTGAGCTTGGGTAGGTGTGGTAAGTTAGCACCTAGATTTTGTTGACCTTTTGAAATTCTGTCCAAGAAAGGACCAGTCGCTTATGAACTAGCATTACCTGCACATGTAAGAGTTCATAATTTTTTCCATGCATATTTATTAAAGACATATGTTTATGATGTTAAGCATGTCATTCATTGGTCATTATTATAGGTGGAACCCAAGGGGGAATTTTCCCCTAAGCCTTTGCATATATTGGACAAGAGAGAAGTGCAGCTTCAGAAGTGCATTGTAGTCCAATTGAAAGTGCAGTGGAAGCACTTTAAGGTAGATGAGTCTACCTAGGAGAATGAGGACACCATGAGAAAGGCTTACCCTACCTTGTTTCATGATATAAATCAGAGTCCCTAAGACACCAGAGACGGTGTTGTAATAATAGGGGAGGGATGTAATATCCCGAATTTCGGACCTACAATTTATAGCCATGAGCCTATTGATCATGATGATTATATTGATGTTTTATTTTTATATTCAGTCAAAGACACCACTGCATATGAACATGATGATTTTCTTTGTATATTGGGCTTAAGCCAATTGCTGATGATATATATGTGTATATATATATATATATATATATATATATATATATATGTGTGTGTGTGTGTGTGTGTGTGTGTGTGTGTGTGTGTGTGTGTGTGTGTGTGTGTGTGTGTGTGTGTGTGTGTGTGTGTGTATATATTGGTTATGTTGGGCATGGACCCTGAAGCACATGATTGATGAAATGTTTTGTGTTGTGCGTGGAACTTGAAGCACATGATCGATGAGATGTTTTGTGTTGAGCGAGAGGCTCTGGAACACATGAAAATATAATTGGAAATGTTGGGCATAAGATCTAGAGCATTCCATGTTGATGTTGAGCATAAGCTCCGGAGCATCATATCCTTGGCCATTGTATCCCTAGGTGTATCGTACAAGTACATCCTAGCATTTAGTGTTGATCGAGAGCTCTGGAATTGCACTATGTTTGTAAGTCCATGTTATAAGCATTGAGTATGGGCTCTGGTAGGTGCTAGGGGTTACTGAAAAGATTAAAATCACCTCCGAGTGAAAACAACTCAAGAATAATATTGATCTCATCATACTTATTTTTAAGTGATTAAATGAAATTTTGAATTTCTATATTCTCATCAAGTACTAAAGAACTACCACGTTATATGAGGGAAATCCAACATGTAAGGATGTTTAGAGTTGCCTAGCCTAGTAGACCTGAACCATCTATCTACTTGACATTCATAAAGAATTGTCATTAAGTCTAGGGATCATGATACATGATGCCCAAAGACAAATGTTAAGAAGTATTTTAATACTATGTATTTTATACACAATATGTATAAAGAATTAATTATGATTAATTATATAATTGAATAAAGAAAGAAGAGAAGCTCCACCAATTATTATTTATTATTAAAGGATTAATAAATAGTGAAATGTCTATGAAAGACTAACTAGGAACTAGTTAAAAGTTCCTAGGTTAAGAATTAAAAATTACCCCAATAAATTAAAAAAGGTTAAATCAAGAAATCAAGGATTTCTTGATTTAATTACCCCTTTGACTGAAAATTCTAGCTATAAAGACTCAAGCCAAGCAAAGGCTTGGGGTTCTGATTTTTATCTTCGAGAATTATTATTCTGCTTGTTTTTGGCTCTCAAGTGTTTTCCTGGAGAACTTTCTCCTGGAAGGAAAAGAGGACTGATTCAGAATTGAATACCAGTTAGGAAACCCTACCTTAGGAGCTCTAAGCTACTTGCATGTTGGAGTCCAGCTCGGGGGGATCCAGATTAGAACCAGGAACGGTTCTGGGTCATGGTTGGGAGGAACGTCGTAGTTCCCAAGTGATTTGGTCATCAAAATCAGAGGTCAGATCTATCTTAAATTGATAATGTTGGTTATTTAAAAAGCGTGTAGGTTCAGACATTAAATGAGATTCAGGAAGTTAAATTATAGGTATGAGTTCTTAGTATGTCAAAGTTCATTTCTAGGGTAAATTTTGGCTGCTTTATGTAAAATATTTTATATATATTATTAACCCTATAATTGGTTGGTTTTGTCCATATCTCCTAGGGTTACATTTATTAAAATATAACCCTGGACTATTTATGCTATCTTCCAGATTATATAATGAATATGTTAGATGAATGTTTCCAATGAATTTACTAACCCTATGTAATTGATGTTCTACCTAGATTCTTCTAGGGTTTTTATTCTCTGCAATACATGCCCTGGGGTGGTAAATATTATCATAGGCTGTATATGGCTAGGTTTCCATCTCTAAAGTTTGTTTCTATACTCATTCAATATTCAGAAATTTATTATTGTAAAACTAGGTAAATCCAGACCTGCTATTTGTTGCTCACCTATTATGTATAACTCTACTGACATATTACATTTGTCAGTTGATACATGTTTTATATTATAGTAGATTTAATTATAAGAGTAAGATTAAGAGGATTAAATATACTAAATAGATACCTTCGGGTATTACTTACAACGAGAACTATTTTATAAGATAATTATATATACATATAAATAAGACCATCAGGTATAAACCTTTATGAAAACTATATATACATTTAATTCCAAAATTAAATAACTCATCTAATACCTTTCAAGGTCTATATCCATATTACAAATTTAAATTAGAAATACTCCACATAAATGAAACAACATTATAAATAATCAGAGGAGGCATCGTGACCATCCATGTGGTCCTTTACAACTCTTTGATCATATTTCATATAAAAGAATCCATAGTTCTAACTTTTCCATCCAAATATAACCATAAACAAAATTACATAACTCAACAAACATTAACATAGCCAAATTAAAATAGTACATCATATATAGTAAATCATATCATAGTAAAACAACATCAAAATCATATCATAAATCCATATATTGCAAACACTAACAGGAATCGAATCATGTGGGCATGTAAGCCCAGTTTGTTGTTATTTATTAAAATCCATTTCATTACAACTAGTTACATTAAAAACCTTGCTTTCTAACAGAGGTTGCGACATCGATCCCATGGATGTCCAGACCAAGGCAAAGCCATAATAACAAACCATAAGTAATGTATATACAAAATGACAACCAAATCCTATAGCCATTGTACATAGGACACTCTATACATCAAATCTTATGTGAGTTGTGGTTATTAAAATATAACCAATACATATTAAACAACAAACGTCATCGAGGGTTTTTAAACCCTGGCACTATGAAACCAACGATTGCACAGCACTCACATAAGTAACGGCCTTGGCCAAACTTTAAATCTAATACACAATCCTATCAAAATTAACCCTATGCTATACTATCACAACACTATGGGAAGCCTCATGCCATTCACGGCATGGCCTATACCCATGCTATCCATATCTTTAAATTACAAACTAAGTAACATTGTAATACACATAACCTTCAAGCTGAAAAATGCCCACATAATCCACTATAACAACAGAATAACACAGCGAAATCATGCTATGCACATCATAAGTTCAACCATGGTAATCAATTAAACCAAAACCAAGTATGCTAGAATCCCAAACATTCCTCTTTTTGCTACTAACAGCCCAAGTAACTTTTACAAACCCAAATTTATACACAGAACCAGAGGGGGTGCGACTTCACCCATGGCCGAAACCATTTCAACATTGTTCAAAACTCAAGTCTATAATCATATGCCCGAAGGTGAAATTTAAAACCCCACATTGAAACCTACTGCATAAAACCCAAAGCCAAACAAAAATATATGCACAGTCTACCCAAGAGAGCTGAAAGGTAGCAAGTAAAATCTTGCTCACAGGCTTACCATGGCCACAAGTGCAAATGTTTGGAGCCCACAGAAGCAAAGCCACGCTGCTCCTCATTCCCTTTCGGCACCTGCAAAACACAAGCCAAACGAGGGATGACAAGTATGGCCATGAACAAATGTTAAACCAAACCAATGTGTAGGCATGTTAAAACCAACGTGGACAAACCTCATAGTCTGAAGGTCGCCTCCATGGTTTTCCCCATGTGCAGAGCCAAAGTGCAAAACCCCAAATGACAAACAACACACACAACCATCGTGACACAAGCCTAAGGGAAGGCTGTCATGTTTCACCAAACGCATTAATTCACCAACTAGAAACCATTAAATCCACATAAAAACCCACTCTCCATAGTTTTGTTTCGCTGCATTACAATGTGACCAGCTCTCACTTAAAGCTTAAACCTTGCTATCATATGTTTATACCATACAATATAGTTTCACCACCCAAATGCTATCCCAATGTCAACGTGTTACAACGTTTCCATTATGGTAAGTTATACAATAGTACATAGTCCATAGGATGTGTTAGCCCAAGGTGTAATGCCATAAGGCACACTCCTTATAAGTTAAATGATATACACTTTAGGCTTACATCCTTATATCAAAATCTAATATGAGATGTGTTTAGCTTAAATGCTTAGTGAACATGGCATATGCAATATGCCATGTTAAACTTTTTAACCCTCATAAAAAAAATCAAAGGTCTGCTCTTTAGCCAATATAATAACCTGCCAAATAAAGGAACATAAGAGATGTTAATAGGTATAATAAAATATATATAGAACGTAAAATGTCATAATGACTTACATATTAGTGAATTTAAAACATAACAAATATTAATTAGTGTACAGGAAATTTAGCCGTAGTAGCTACATTGATGATAACGACACTTACCAAGTTATAAAACCAAGACTATAAGCACCATAACAACTAGTAGTAGATGATCTAGGATCAAGACGGTCAACACACTTTACACCAGATCCCATTGTAGAGTAATGAACTGCGTAAGTAAATAAAGAGGTGCCTTAGTTCGATTGAACTAAGTAAGCCTGCATAACCAAGAAATACTTTACCCCTCAAACCATCATGGGAGAAAAAGTCCCGCCACTCCGCCCAGCTTGTTTCCACAAACAAAGTTAAGTTAGGACTCCATATTTAACAAGTGCAAAGATTTAGAAAGGAAGAAGCACATAAATCCAATGACGACACATAAGCGATGAAAGTGTAAACATAATACTAAGTAGTAAACAGCAGTACAACCTCATAATTAGAATACATTAAAAGTCACGACTAAAATATAAATGACAAAACATAAGAATAGCTTACGACTAAACAGAGATACATAAAGTGTATGATAGAGTTCCGTGAGTAAATAATGTTCCATTTAGGTAGTTTTTACTAGCCTATAATTTTATTTTATTTTTTGATTTTTGGGGAGATTACACTTGCCAAGGGCTCTAGCACCATTGCAAGCAATGGTGTGACTAGGCATAAAATCCCCATTTCTAGGTTATGAATTAGAAATAATATAATATATACACAAAGCCTAAAAGGGAAGTAATATTCTCTCCATGGCCAAAGGGCCTCACAAAATATAAAAACCCAAGTAAGTTAACACATGCCTAAAGGAGCATCAAAACCACACAGAAAATCCCAAACAAAATGAACGAATATGAAACATGGTCAAGCTTAGAGATAACAAGCGGAGGCTTATGTGGTAGGATTACCTTACACCTTGGCACCACCTACGAACCAGCCATGAATCTTTGAGCCCCGCTGCTCTCTGCCAACCCTGGCATCTATAAAGCACCAAACAAAACAAGGATGAGAAGTATGGACTGTCTACAAGGAACAAGATAGACATCAAATGCTATCACAAAACCAACAATGCTTACCTTCATGAACTAGGGTATCATATTCATCTCATGCATAGAGCCAAGCCCAAAACAACCAACAGCCAAGCGAAATGAAAAACCATCATGCAATCCAAACCCTATGTTGGGTCTGCATGATCCCCAAGGAGCATTAATGGCATTATCCTCATGTCCACTTCTAACTCAAAACCAACTCTTCCATGGTTTGTAAACGATTCCTTATCCTTGGTTTCCATGCATACATTAAACCCCATCACTTAAGCCAAGAACCTTATATAATAAACTCACCACCCCAAGCTTCTATCACAAGTTTTTGTGTAATGTATATTCCATACATTATATTTTGCGCCAACACAAAGTCCTTGCACCATGTGCAAAGTAGAACATAGGATAAGTATCATTTATACTTTAGGCTTAAGCCATAATAATTTACATGTTCCCTAAGATTAATGTTTAGTAACCATGGCATATGAAATATGCCATGGTATCATTGCTAGGAATAAAATCCAAGTCTGACCTCTAGCCAAGTTATAACCTGCCAATAAAAAAAAATAAGTGATATGTTAATACCTGTAATAAAATAAACATGAAATATAAGTATATTGTTTGGTAGATATAACATAGATAAATTATCTAGGTTAAATAAATAATGGAAATAGAGTTTACCTTGCTAACAAGCTGTGTCAGTAAAGGACCGTATTAACAAACAATAGGTATGTTAATGATCAAAATGTTTAGCGCTCTTTAAATCTATGTCGCTAAGTATAATATGCATACGAAAAGAAAGAGGTGCCTTAGTTCCAAACGAACTAAGTAAGCCTACAAAAAAGTAAACACTTTACCTCTTAGGCCATCATGGGAGAACAAGTCCCACCACTCTGCCCACTTTGTTTCCACAAACAAATTTAAGTAAGGACTTTTCAAAATAATCATTAAACTCACGCAGAAAGGAACAAGTGTATAAACAAGTAAATAACACATATACATCAAACTACAAAAATAAGAATCAAGTAGTGATTAGATTCATGACATCTTAAGCAAAATACACTAATAATGTTGACTGAAAGTAAATGACAGAATGTAAGAATAGTTTATGACTAAACAGTGGTACATGTAGTGTACTGTCTATTTTTGCAAGACAAATAATGTTCCATATAGGTAGTTTTTACTAGCCTAATAAAAAAAAATTTCCAATTTTTGGGGACATTACAGAAACAACTCCCTCCACTCTCACTCCTGCAAGGATGTGGTCAAATGGTGATTGAAACGAATGCCTCCAATAAAGATTGGGGTGGTATTCTCATATAAAAACATGGATATAAGGAGGAAATCTACGGCTATGCCTCAGGAGGTTTCAAAAATGCAGAAATCAATTATTCGTCAAGTCACAAAGAACTCCTTGTAGTCAAAAAGACTATAAACCATTTCAAGCTTTATCTAAAACCTATCAATTTTGTTGTTAGAACAAACCTGAAAATGATTCCTGGTATATTTAAAAATGAAAATCTTATGGGAGAAAATAGTTCTACAATTTCAAAATGCTTCCTTTGGTTACAAAACTTTGATTTTGACATTGTACATAAACCAGGTTATTTAAATTGTGTTGTTGACATGTTAACCAGAGAAGAACTACAGGAGAATCCTAGCATCAATATGTTCATATATGGAGCATCCAGCTCGTCAAATAAAAAATCCAAGGCCTGAGTCTTCAACAATCCCTTGTCAGAAAAAGAAAGAGAAGATTTTTTGAATTGTCCAGCAAAAAAGAAGCAAATAAATATCTGACACTTTCTTTGATCCAACAAGTAAATGCCTCTCCTCTTAAAATTCAAATCTTGGAGAGATGGGAAAAACAAGCCTTTTAAAGGATTAGAAAATGCTATGCATCAGCTTCGTCAACTTATTCATGTTTGGATTGGCACATCCTATGAAGATAGACAAGAATTGTATTATGTGGATATAGGCCCAGGGTGTTTGACATGGAATAGTTACAACCTCATATTATAGCTCTACATAGAACAATGAGAGATAATAATCTATGGAGATCCTTCTACACTGGTGCAACAACAATGGTCAGGATGGACAGAAGTTTTTCTTGACAAATTTTCTCCAAGAAACGATTGGGTTCAATGAAGTGCCAATTTCATCTTACAACTTCAAGAATACATGATCGCAGCACACCACAATCATATGTGGTTTAAATTTAAGCTCTGACATCTTGGAGGATCTTACTCCCCTCTTGAGCCCCCTATTTTCACTCAATGGAAATATAGAAGAATGAAAAAAAATGGTCACCTCTTGGATAATAAAATTCATACGAGAAGGACTCCTCTAAATACTAAAGTTGAATCCATTTTCCAAGGAGAATTCTGTTGTATTCCTAAAGGATTCATGATCGGATACGAATTGGAACCGTTAGAGGAAATTTCAACTCAAAATGGGCCTTTTAACACTAATTCAAATTCCATGTCATCATGTGTTAGCCCTATGAAATTACTTTAAATTTGAAATTCTGTATATGTCTTAAACAATTTTTTAATATAAATTTGGGGTTAGGTATCATAAAAAAAAACTATTTTTTTTGTTCATAATTTCAACATATCTCCCTATTGTTTTACTCAAAATTCAACTAGGAGAGATCATTAAATGTGGAAATAAATTCTGCATCCAACAAGTACCCACTCGACATACTTTTATGAACCCCATTACCCCAAAAACAAGAAATACCTGAAAAAACGTGATGATAATGTCATCATCACGTTTTTTTAGGTATTTCTTGTTTTGGGGGTAGAGGGCTCCCAAAAAAGTATGTCAAGTGGGTACTCATTTGATGTGGAATTTAATTTCACATCCAACAAGCTCTCTTGATCGAAATTTAAGTAAAAACATAGGGATATATGTTGAAAATACGAACAAAAAAATAGTTTTTTTCTTCCTCCGAAATTAATAAATTTTATTTTATTATTTTATTATTTTCCTTAGGAGGAGCATTTTGAGTTGAAATTTCCTTTAATGAACACTTTTCAATGTGCTTATTTTCGGACACCTAGTTTAGTTCTGATAGCGACTCTGAGATATCCATTGGTTGTACATGTAGGGAAAACCCATGTATTTGTAATCATGACAATGAATAATGAAAAGCGTCGTGGGCCGCTAATAGTAGCTCCACTATGTAAAAATTTCAGTTTGGTTGTCAGTCCATAGATTCTTTTACATGGCTTGGGTGACTTACCCAATAAAAGGTGTGATTTGATCCACTACCATGAGATCCGAATCAAGTCTTTTTACCGATAGGTGTAAGTTTCGGGTCACCGGTTTACCGGCTAAATATGTATAAATAAGGTGCTCCCCCCCCCCCCCTCATTTGGAAGCCATGTGTTTTTTATTCTAGTAATATTTCTGTATTTTCTCCATCTGTTGATCACTGTGTATGCTCTCCCTCTACGCCTCAAGCGATCAGTTGGGATCAAAAGCAGTGATCTCACTTGTGATGAATTTGTAAAACCCATAGTGTATGCTCTCCCTCTGCACTTAGTGTTATCAGTTGGGATCAGAAACTATGGTTACTGTAATTTTTTTCTTGTGATGATCTTCTCCCTCCAACTACAAACAAGCTTTGTTTGAGTCTGTATTAAGAAGCTTCATCTTCTGAATTCGCATTCACATTTGATCTCTAGCGTCTCTTAAAATTATAGTATTTATTATATAAAAATTGATTAAATAAAAATATATTAAAAATGATTAATATTATATAAAAAAAATCAAATGACAATACTCGATGTTATATGCCCAGCCTATGAGAAATCAAATAGTTCTTCACCGAATTAGGAATAATTTTTTTTGTTGGATCAAGCCGATGAGTGATTACAGCAATGAGATGAGTGAACACTCAAATGACAATTCATGAAGTTATATGCCAAACCTGTGAGAAATCAAATAGTTCTTCACCCAATCATAAATAATTTGCTTTGGTGGATCAAGTTGATGGGTGAATATATCAATGAGACGAATGAGTTATAGTAGGTAAGTAAGCAAAGTATTGACACATTCCATATGGGTATCGACACCCTCAACCAATACATGCTATTATGATGCTGATATAAAAAGTTAATCGATGCCATTTTCCACATTCATAAATTGAAAACCCTAAAGTTGCATGAACTTTAGTTATCATTGATGAAAATCATGATTAAGATTTGGTAATCATGAATATCAATTTTCATGATCTCAATCCTCTCTTTTGCGCCTTCTAACTCTCTTATATGCTCATGCTTTCACACTGCTCATTATCTATAGTTGTAGTTAGTCAAATCCATGAAGTAGTTAGAATAAACATTCAATGAAAAAACACCTAATCAAATTAAAATCATATGTTAAGAATTATACTAGCTGGGTTCATGTAAATTGCTCCTCTTACAACAGAGCCTTTGGTGAGGCGCATCCATAGAGCATCTTAACTGACCATGAGGAAATAAACCCCTCACTCCCATTATGAAAATCATCTAATATGTTTTGTTCTCCTCCTTCATTCGCTATAATCCCATGCTTTATGCCCAACTTTAAAATTAGTTGCATAACATATATAAGCAATAAGTTAAAGCCATACATGTTTATCCTCCTACAATCGATATCTCCTATATACCTTTATGGGTCCAAAGTAAATTGAGTGCAGCATTGACACCCAACCAAAAACGTTTAGATAAAATATAACCTAATAAAACATTTCCAAGGGGATACATTAAAACACCTCACCCCTAGAACTACCAACAAAGGGAATGTTTAAGAGAGTTCTAAAAACCCCCAGGCAAGCGCGGACGGAGAAGAGACACCCTAATTTGGATTCCAGAGAAGTATGAGAGAATCAAGATCCATGATAAGGAAAAAGGTATAGCCCTTTAATTTACCTTAGTTACTTACATTCATGAGAATTATTACCAAGCAAGCTAATTTGGTGCCTCCCTAATCTTTATTCTAGAGAAGTATGAGCCTAGTCAAGCTCCACGACGAGTATGAAAGAAAAATTCCCTTTAATTCACCTTTTTTGAACCTTTGTGTTGTCATTGATGTCAAAGGATGAACCCACAACAATATCGATAAAGATGTCAAACGATGAACTAACAAGGTTTGATGTAAAAAGATAAAGATGTCAAAGGATGAACATTGATTAATCTTTGTGTTACCATTTATGAACATTGTTGAACCACAAATGTCAAAGGATAAATCAATAAGTTTGTTGTGGGTTTGATGTCAGAGGATAAACCATCAAGTTAATAAAAACTTGAATATGTACAAAGCGAGTTTGAATAAATACATAGAGAAGAAATGTGGAAAGTTAGGATGAGCGAAAATCCCACCAAGGCATAGGACATATGTGTGCAAATGCCACCAAGTTAATGGGTGTTAGTGCACAAAATTTGCAAAGATGAATTACCAAAGGACACATGCTGACGCAGGACAAATATGGTAGTTAACTTGATCAAGAAGAAAGTAAGTTGGGGAGTCATTGAGTAAAACGAATTTCAACTTGTGGACACATCTCTTGAACTAGAAAGAGTATAAATAAGCAAGATATGCAAGCATTTTAGTAAGATTATTGAGTGAAGACTTGAATATAATATGATTTGTTTAGGAAAGATTCTAATTCTTGGGGTATCAATGGCTGATTAATTGCAGAAGAATTTTATACATCAAATTTGAATTTTTCATATACGAAGAAGATTAATAGCGAGAAGTGTGAAAATTATGAGGATACCCAAAATCAAGATGGAATTTGACATAGATAACTAAGAATGAGGAGATTGATCCTCAAGGTGGAAATGGATTCCATTCTCACCCAAATTGCATTCACAGATGTGTGCTTTGGTCACCCAAAATCTATGTGATTCGTTGTTTTGGAGAAATTGATGGGTACGACCCATTTTGGGAATAAATCATGTTTTACAAAATGTGCATGCAATTTAAAGAACATATGCACACACATTTTAGATAACATAATGCACACAATTTTTAGAGAACATAACGCACATGTGTTTTAGTTAACTATCCTAGTTGGCCTTCACCTTGGAAAGCTTAGGACTAGGTTTGGGAGGCTCAAGATTACTTCAGATCATTTCTCTTTTATAGATATTGAATCATTTTCTTGAATCTGATAGTATAAATGCAAACATCTCAAACTAATAGACATTTTTTTAAATGCCACTGAAAACAAACTATATGTCAAAGTTATCCCCTTATTCAAAAAGAGGCAAGGAGCAATGTGGTGGGAAAGGGTTTATTAACGTGATGATGGGAGAAAAAAATACAATTAAGAAGCCCCCCTCCCCCCTCCTTAGTTAACCCAAAACCTCTTGCTTATTAATGTAACTTTCATTGTGACTTAAGCAAAACATTTAGTAATATTATAGAGAAGAATATTGTTGTTCGTGGTGGTGGTGTTATTGTTGGGAGAGCATTCCTACCTTGAATACCTTAGTTTTTGGCTTGTAAGTCACTTTACAGAACCACATAAAAAAAGGAAATAAAATATCGGATTTGAAATTTCTAAGATTTGGGGTTAGTCATTAGTTAGCCACCTAAAAAATGTAAGTTTTCTCATTGTTTTTGGTTTACTAAATTTGCAGAAAACACGTGATAAAAAACAAGGAATATAAAAAAATGGGCTAGAATATGAAAGAAAAAGAGAAATATTTCAAAAAAATATGTAAATTTAAACAATATGTTGTTGGATTTGGTCAAAAGGCCTTATTAGTCATACAAAAACCTTTTCTAATGAAACAAAAAACATTTCCAACTAAAATAAACACTCCATGTGCAATATAATACCTCTCTTAGCCTATAATGTACCAAAATACCAAAAACAAAAAACCATTTAATGCATATAGCAACACATCACATATCACCACATCAATTTTTTACGTTGTCAAAACCCTCAAAAAGAGAAGCAATACATGAACATATCCAAATAATCACTTGAGGGAATATATTATACAAAGGAAAAAAATATTACATATATCCTTCCATGCTCTTCAAATGGAGAACATGAACCAATCATGTTTTAAGACACATATTAGTCGCTATTCGGATCAATACGAATATGAATATTAGTAGCTATCGTATCATTATATGTCTAGTATCATTCTATGTCATCACTTATCCACCCAAGGGAATTACAATAGCTTATTGATGTACAAGGCTATCTCCATTGAATAAATCATATTAGATAGTTACCTGATATTTACTCGTCTACTTGTAATTCTAAACTTTAATTTCTAATTATATCTATCTATTTCATAAGTATAATAGTAGATTTACTCTATTGGTATTAAGGTATTAAGGTTATGGTCTTATCTACAAATTTGAATTGGGTAGTGCTGAAAGGGGTTATCCTACTCACACCAACACCAACCCACAACAATAAACTAAATATATAATTTTATGTTCAGTCTACTAGCACAATAATAAAGTAGATGTATTCTAACACAATCCACTAAACGTTTCAGCAATAAAGTAATTGAGGAGAGGAAACTTACATTACTAAGTGTGTGTTCCACAATGATGTAGTAAAAACAATTGTTAAAAAGATTCCTTACTACTATTACAATAATTTGGAAATGACACATTGTTTTTCATAACTTGAAAATGACACAGTTATTGCGTCGAGAGACGCGTTCTATAGCACAATATGGGGGAGATCCTGTAACGTTCCTCATGTAAATGTCAGCCATAAATATTATGAGGGAGATGTTGTAACATTATGTAATGGTCCTCATGTAAATGTTGGCTATAAATATTATTTCCCAATATGAGGGAGATGTTGTAACGTTATGTAAAGTTCCTCATGTAACGTTACTTTTTACTTGTCGATTATGATGAAGATGTTGTAACTTTACTTTTTACTTCTAAAAAGTAATAAATATATTTTGTCATCCATTCAAGTGAAAAATAACAAATAAAAAATTTATATCATAAAAATAAAATAAAACCATAACAATTCGTTTTTGTTTTTTCATATCTGTTTTTTTATATCGGTAGGATGCATAAAATTGCCACACAACAATAGGCTGCAGCGACACATTGCACAAAAGATGAATCTACTTCCATCCTATGAAAACAATAATCAACATTTCTATTAGCGAATCTTTGGTAGTATCCTGATTCACAACATTCTTGCTTCCTAGGAATATATTGTAGCAAGTTCTCACGATATGAAGAAGGAAATCCCCATGAATCTACAGCAAGATCGACGTCATCGCAAAAGGCATAGTTTTTAGCACTGCGAGCTCCATGTTTTNTTGTAGCAAGTTCTCACGATATGAAGAAGGAAATCCCCATGAATCTACAGCAAGATCGACGTCATCGCAAAAGGCATAGTTTTTAGCACTGCGAGCTCCATGTTTTTTTTTTTCCAACTCATGGCATTTGCAGACCAGTTCCATCAATTGTAGTAGAATAGGGCTTCCCGTGACTTTATTATCAACCTCTCCTCAAAGATTAGAATATATAATCAACATATATTCTAGAGCCATATATTCTAGATCAATTGTAGCAAAATAGGGCTTCTGATTGTAATTTATGTTGATCAACATATGGTTGAACACGCTTCTCTCTATAAACGATGATGACTTGTGTGCATAGCATTTAATATTGCTGCAATGGGATTTTGAAGATTATATTGGATTAAATAAAGATGTAACATATTATGTACATTTGTTTGGTTGGTTATTGTACAACTAAGTTTTTTAACATTAAGAAGATGAAATGCTTTTTCAATTTGGAGTAAGATATGGATCTTTATTACTATATTACATGATGTTCCACGGCCTTAACACATAAAAACAAACATTGAAAATGCGAGTTGTTGATCCACCAATATCTTGAACACGGAAGTCGATGAATATCACAATTATTGCACCGAGAGAAGTGAGGTGCTCTCCAACCCAGTATGGGAGAGATGTTGTCACGTTTGTACGTGACGCTCTAATAAAATAATAATAAATTTTATACCCAACATGTCGGCTTACACAAAATTAAAACTAATAATAAAAAATAAAAAAGCTATAAAGTTATAATTTTAATAGTTATAATGTTTTAAAAATTTAAATAATAAAAAAGTTTTTAAATCACATTTTTTCCAAATATGTTTTAAATAATTTTTTTTAATTATAATTGCAAATATAATCAAATTGAAAAGTGTCATATTTGAAAATATATTGAATTTCAGTAACATAATTTCATTAGCATTGTATGTTTTAAATAATTTTTTTTAAATATAATTGCAAATATAGTCAAATTGAAAAGTGTCATATTTGAAAATATATTGAATTTCAGTAACAAAATTTCATTTGCATTTCATTAACTTGCACAATAAGTTTTTTCGAGTGAGTTTTTTCTTTGCGTAGGTTTCAGTGTATGGTGTATTAATATTAATGCATAAATTAGTAGCTACATTGATTGGTTCTAACCGTCTATTAAACCGTGTATTAATACTTGGAGAGGTTTGCACCTAGAGAGTTTGATCCCTCTCGGTGTTTGATAGAGCCTAATATTTGGATCTACGCTAGTTACCCAACAAAACAATATCACAATTATTCCCCAAAAAAAACAAAGCGAAGTTTATTAGAGTATTAACATTGCATAATTATGATCTTATAAAAGTTGGTTTTGAGAATAAAAAAAACCTATAAATAAGGATCTTGTCAATAATTGACTTCCTTTTATTAAGTATTTTTAATTAATTAGTATTCTTTTTGTTGATGTATTTAATTTATTTATTTTGATAAATATTTTTATTTGAGAATTTTGGGTTAGTAATTTGAAATGGGAAATAAGTAATTATAAAAATATATATAAAAAATAATTCGTAGTTGATTAATTGAAAAGGTAATATATTCAAGTCTCAAAAAATATTGGTTTGATTGCTTAAGGGTTTTATTAGTGCAAACTTCTTCTCTATTCGAGGAGAGGTTTGCATCTCAAGAAATTCTACCAACTTGATAAGAGCCTAAGATTTGGATCTAAGCTGGTTTTATATGAAATGGTGTAATTACATTTATGAATATAAAAATATCAAGAAACTTTGTTTTTTAAATTTGAATTTTACAAAACAACAACGGTAATAAAATATTTCTTACATTATAAAAATTTTAATTATACATAATTATAACTAAATATTTCTTAAAATACAAAATAAGGATAATTAATATCCAAAACTAATCATAATCCATAACCAATGATATTAAAAAATAAAAAAATAAATGTGAAAAGTACATTTAGCATAATGTTATGTGTGATTATAATGTCCTTATAATCACTATTAAATTTGAGTTTATTTATGGAAATAGATGTGAGTTTGGAAAAAATAGGATTACCAATGAGAAAAAATTTAAAGATAAAATTTAACTTATGGTTTATTTTTCAATGTAATTTAAAACAAAAATTATTAAATACTTTAACTGCACGAGAGCAACCGTAGTCCATAAACTTGAAAGGAAGCAGCAGAATCTCAAAGAGAGGTTGCTCTGTGACGGTTTCCAATATTGCAGATAACTGTCCTCCAGAGTTTCCGGATATGGTAAATATATATATAGATAGTTGAAACTTTTAGCACTCTCTACACCGACTAGACAAATCTAAAGGATAGCCAACATATTGGCAATGGAGGAACATACCACATCGATTCAAGGAGATATCTATCAAAGTAGGTTCTAGAAGGAGGTTGAGATGCTTGAAATAGCTGGAATATAAGATGTAACTCCACTCATGGATTGAATTTATAAAGGAAAAGAAAGATTTATTTTTATAAAAGAAAAAATTGACGCAGAAGTGTGGTTATGCGAAATTCTTAACGATAAATTTAAATGGAACTTAAAACTAGGATGGCGAAGGATGTGTTTGTACAAAATGCACCATTTAAATTAGGTTCTTTATATTGGTTCCTCTAAAAAAAGGGATCTAAGTAAATGAGGCCTTATTCTTGAAAAGGGATCTAAGGAAATGAGAGGGTCATTATCTTGTAGATGGTTTGAAATTGTAGTTAGAGAATGCAAGACTTATGGACCACAAGAAATTCTATAATATTTCACGATAATCTCTTCCCCCCTTTATAGGTTTTTTACAAAATTTAGTATATTAATGAAGACATACATACATACATATATATATATATATATATATATATAAGTTAATCCCTCTATAACTAATAAATCTAATTTAACTAGGTTTTTTTTATTGATCTACCTAGGTTAACCTAGTCCTTAAGTAGCAACAAGGTATTGTAGTTACTTGGCAAATGCTACTTCTCTTTCAAGTTAGTTCTAGTTATGGCAACCAATCATTTGGTTGAGATTCATAGTGTAATGCCCCTCAAAAATTGAAAATAAAAAAAAAAATGTATAGGCTAGTGAAAACTACCCAAAAGTGATCATTAGTACTCGTGTGGAAACATAGATGCTCCTTAAACTTGCAACATCTTCGGATTCTACCCACTATCTTGTTAATATCTTATCCATTCCGTGACTATTAGTCCATTTACTTCTTATGCCTTAATTCTGTTATTTAAACGGTCGATATATCTTAGTTATTATTGTCAGTGAATTAATGAGTTATATAGATCAATGTTTTGGTCCTGCACATGTATACTTTTTTTATTTAATGAAAACTAACTTAACTTTATTGATGGGAACAAAGTGATGGAATGGCGGGACTCATTCTCCCATGATGATCTAAGAGGTAAGATTATTCTTCGTTATGCACACTTACTTAGTTCATTCGAACTAAGGCACCTTATTCATTGATTCACAGGTTACTCTTGCGAAATCAGGATTATTGGTTACTTGACACATTTCAGTTCTTAGTTGTACTTCCCGTTCCATCTTGCACTTTTGTTACTAATCCATTTTACGACTCAGGTACACCCTATGTTTGTTATCTATCTTTATTTGATAAATTTACTAAATTCTTATGAATTATCTTACTGTCCTTATCATTATTATTGTCTATCTCTTGTTTAGTTACTTACTCGTGAGTCTGTTTCTATTTTTCAGGTCTACCTTGGTGATGAGCTTGTAGACTTACGCTTGTTCATCCTAATGAAGGCATCATGGCATACTGCATTTTCCATTATGCCTAAATGCTACAACCTAGACTTACGACTTAAACGCATATGCTACCTATATTAACTATCCTAAAGGGCATATGATAACACTATAAGCTTGTTGCTAAGGGACATACATTGTAACACTATATGGTATTGATGCTAAGGGAAGACATTGTAATACTATATGATAGTATTAAAGGCTGCGCATACCATAAGGTTGAGACTATGGAATACAAACCATGTCATTAGTATTGGCCTGCGCTGACTTTTAAAGGGTGGCGAAACCATAGTATAGAGGGTTTATCATATGACATGGTTGATTTAATGTTGATACATGATCTTATGGTTGAGCTTTATGGTGGCATTAATGGCCACCGGCTGGTGGCATTAATGGCCACCGGCTGGTGCCATTAATGCCATCAGGGTTGGTGAAAACCCTTGGAAAAGGACTTGGAATTCATTGTATGTGCATTATGGTATTGGCATTGTGGTGTAGTGTGGCCTCTGCGCGTTTGGAGAATGGAGAAAACCCCAACCATTCTCAAGTAAGCTCATCCGGCTCTGTGTAAAATGAAATTCTTCGTTTGGTTTTCTCCACGGTATGGTCATGCTCCTCATTCCATTTTTGGTTTGTTGCAAGTGGAGATGAAGGCACTCTGGGGTTTTCACAGGCCTATGCTGTCGATTTGGGATTTCTCCATTACGGCCATGGTAAGCCTGCTAGCAAGAATCACTTGCCTCCTCTCATTCTGGGCATTCCTGAGTTGGAAATCTTTACTGGGTTGGGGTTTCATGTGGCAATTGTTTACTCTGCCTTTGGGGTTTATTAGGTAGCTTGCTCTGGTTTTAAATGGACTCTCATTGATATATTTGGCATTTGTTTGGGCCATGGCTATGCCATTACTTTTAATCATGCCATAGCTCAAAGCTTTCCATTAACGTTTTAATTACTTGACTTTCTGTCAAGGGGGTTTCATGCCTCTCTCTGTAATACATGGTGCATTGGTTTATATTATGAAACTGTAATGATTTGGTATGAAATACTTACGAATTCATCCAGCGTTTAATACTGTGTAAACTTTGGTTTTGTATGGTTATTTAATTTTGGTGTTTTATGTCGACTCTAATGAGAATGAATCATGGCCTTACAGCCTGTAGAAAATTACTCTACATATAATTTTGTTTTGGGTTATGGTTGTTTGCATAGCACTCTATTTGTTTGGTTTGCATGTTGAGTAGGGAGCTTCTAAAGCTTGGGCGTTATGCCATGGGCTGCACCATTGTAACAATGGTGTTGTATCCCATTGGCTTGCCACCACATGCTCTGCGTTAGCTTATAAATGAAGTCTATGTTTTAAAATAGAGTACTGTAATCTTAGTTTTGTATTGGCTCAGCATGGGTACAGGCCATGCCATGAATGGCATGTGCCTCTCCCAACGACTGCGATAGTTTTTTAGTTGGTATTTTATTGTAAAAGGTTTACTTGGAATAAATAAGGATGTGACATCCCGAGGTTATGGCAACCCATGATATCGATTTGGTTTGAAAGCATGACTGTGTATTTAGATTGGACTTGGTCAAGGCCATAACTAGGGTCCTTAAGACCTCACTATTAGAGTAAGCATTGTTTGGTTAAAGGGTTGTGGCTTAGCTTGAAAGCATAGTCTACACATACTAGATGTATAGCACGAACTATATAGAGATGGTTATGTGCTTTCTTACTATTTGGTTTTGAAACGTTCATGAATATATTAAAGTTACTATCTTGGGTTTAGACATCTATAGGATTCAATGTCGAGACCTCTTGATACTCATTTTCTTTAAAACAGACCTCACAAATAGAAGTCACAATAGAGATTATACCCACAAAGAACACCAATAAAGTTTGAATTCCAAGGAGGCTATCAAATGGAAGCTTAGTCCAACGTGTAGCTATTCTTTGGGAAAAAAGATAAGCAACAACATTACAGTTAGTCCTTCACAGGCAGTCTCTCCAATGCAACAATCTTCACAGTTTAAAGCATTCACTTATAAGGAATAAGCTACTACTCTCCAGTGCTATCAAAAAATGGAACAGGGTATTCAACGTAGCACACAGCTCTCAAAATTTTCAAAGGTTGTCTCTTCTTAGCACAACATACAGAGATTAGAGTTAATGTAGTGGAAAAAATTATTAGCACAAGCCAAGGGCTTAAATTAGCTCCAATACCACTATGAAGGGTGTATGTTCTTAGCATACTAAACACAGATCAGATGTTAAGGTTAATGTAGTGGAATATGTCTATTCTTAGCAGACCAAACATTGATCACAAATTAGAGTTATTGTAGTGGAAAGAATTATTATCACAAACCAAGGGCTTCAAGTAGCTCTGATACCACAGTTAGGTTGGTCAATATGACAAATAGGTAAATTGGCACATTAGCTTAAGCTAAAGCCAAATAAAACAAATGCACACTGAAGCAAAACAAAGGCAAAAACAAATGGAATAGCATGAAATCCTTATTTCCTCATTAGACAATGAACATATAGATACAATAAATAATAAAAAATACTCTTCTTTACACTAATATGAGGTTCCCAACAATATAAACATCATTAATTGCCTTATATATATATATATATATATATATATATAAAGTTAAATTGTTATTTAAAAACTTTATAAATAATGTTTAATAATAATTAAATTATCATAATTAAAACATATTAAATAATTTCTAAAATATGTAAAATAAAATATTAAAATTTGTATTAAATTTCTAAATGATTATGATCATTATTTATAAAACCTTAATTTCTTGTTAAATTGTTATTTTGTTTATAAACATTTTGAGTGTTTTTTTCATTTTCTATTTTGTTTTTTTATTAGTTTCAATTTCACTCCCGAGTAGATATAAAACATCTTATGCTATGTAGCATCATTCAATATAAAATAACTTCACTCTTGGTTCCTTCTATACGTCCTCTTATCCATCCCATGGCAATTCTACTCATGAAACGAGAGTAGATCATGACTATACAAAAAATCATTATGGTACATGTGTTTGGATTTGATAGTTAATCATGACTCTCTTGTAGATCATTTTGCACACCATGACACCTTCATATGTCTTCACATGGTTCATAGTTTTTGAGCAAAGCTTCTTTTAATTGCATTATTGATATGGGGATGCATTTTTTATCCATATAGGTGTATGAATTGTATGCCTCGTGCTTACTATACTTTTGCATCAAAACAACAAATTATTGGTGGATATCCCTTCTTGGGAGATTGAGCCACCAAATCAACACTATCATTCAAAATATTTTATGGTTACATATTACTTCTTTCTATCCCTCACACCCCATATTGATATATTATAAGTTCATCGAGGTTACTACTCTTCATTCATCTAACATTTTGAATGAAAACATATCTGAATACGAATATAATCTTTAATAATAAAATTAAATAAATATACAGTTTATCAATTGTGAAAGCCTTATGTGGAACCTAAATTATATCAGGCCATTCTACAAAGGGCGGGTAGATGACATTCATTTATTGCAAAAGTGAATGAAGAAAAATCCACCACAATGGAATAAACATATGACAAATGCAGTAAATACAATCAAAGAAAAAGTTAAACAACGTCCTCCACTCTCACTACCGCAAGGATCTGGTCCAATGGTGATTGAAACAGACGCCTCCAATAAATATTGGGGAGGTATTCTCATAGAAAAACCTGGAGATAAGGAGGAAATCTGTGGCTATGCCTAAAGAGCATTCAAAAACGTAGAAATCAATTATCTGTCAAGTCAAAAAGAAATCCTTGCAGTCAAAAAGATTGTAAACCATTTCAAGCTTTATCTAAAACCTGTCAAGTTTATTGTTAGGACAGATCTGAAAATAATGCCTCACATATTTAAAAATGAAAATCTTATGGCAGAAAATAGTTCTAGGATTTTAAAATGGTTCCTTTGGTTACAAAACTTTGATTTTTCCATTGTAGATAAACCAAGTTATTTAAATTTTTTTGTTGACATGTTAACCAGAGAAGAACTACAAGAGAATACTAGCCTCAATATGTTCAGCTATGGAGCATCCAGCTCATCAAATAAAAAATATAAGGCCCATATCTTCAACGATCCCTTGTCAAAAGAAGAAAGAGAAGATTCCACCCCTATCATATTTGAATGGACTGGCATTAGTTACCCAAAGCAATGAGAGGTAAGATACAGAGAGTTAAGAGACTTTGACAAAAATAAGAACCAACAACTCTCTATTCCTAAATTCCTTGTCTTTGAAATATTTTCAAACTCTTTTAAATTGCTTGAAGGGTTTCCTTCTCCACAATTTTCTCCACCGCTTGTAAAATATTCTTCTATGAATAATACTTCTGAAAAAACAGCCTTGTTTGAACCATGTTCTTATTCTCGCCTTTCCTTTTCAGGTGTTCATAATAATTAGCATAAAGGTCAGCATGCAAATTTCCCTATCTGCAAAAAAGAACTTGAGAGACTAAAAATCAAAAACAAAGGAGTAAGCTTGTATATGATGTCTCTCCCTAGAAATGGCCCAGGTTTCACCTCCACAAACCCACTGGGTGATACCTCATTCCATCCAGGAATAAATATTCCTAATACTCCATTCCAAAAGTTTTATCTTGATGGTCTTTCTAAAACAGAGTCCATGCCACATAGATCATCAACTCGACATGAAAATGTATCTGATGAAATAAATTTGCTTAGTTATGGTAATTATCAGTAGCAACTAACTCGCCAAAATATAGATGACATAGCATCTCCTATTATGCTTTTAAGGAAAAAAGCACACACTGATAAAGAACACATATCTTTTCTAGAAGCTAAAAAATATCACTTGCTTGCAGGTCAAGAAGAAATAAAAACTGCAATTATCTTAGCAAGTGAAAAGTTAGAAAAACGGCTAGATGTCTTAGGTAAAATGATTGATGGAACCTAGAATGTAAGTAATAAAAAGAATCATGTAAGCCAAACTGCATTAGAGCTTGCAGCTAAAGGTCATAAATCCAAACATGAAAGAATATACTCATTTGGAATGATGAGTATTCAAGAAGATGACCAAAGACCAGAACTCCTTTTTGTTCAAGGAATGGAAGAACGAGATGAACTCAACGAGTTAAAAGATGTGTTCTTCCAGTTTAAAAGAATCTTGAATTCCCTTTCAGATAAATATTTATTAGCATTTAGAATCCCTAAAAGATAAAATGTTGGATCTTCAAACCCAACCAATCAAGAGCACAACTATCTTGAGATAACAGGACCTCCTCCTCCTTTCGATACATAAATGTCAGAACTTCCTGACACTTCTCCTTCGTTAGTTACTCATTCTCTTAGTTTTGGAATAAATGGAATGAGCAATATTATCTCCTAAATGCCTGATCAACCTGTGTTGAACATACAATACCAATACCGCGCCCAAATTAGAACAGTTATTCAGCTTCTATCAAATTGGGTATTATACAAAAGAACACAAGACACCACAATAGTTGGTTGCTGGATTTTCATGATTAGCTTCAGAATGGTGGCATGGATTCCCCAAGAATCCAGAGAGGAATGTATAAATGCAAGATATGCAGAACAACAAATTATTACTACCCTCAGTAGGGAATTCTATGGTCATGATGAAAATGAAGATTATGAACATCTTTCATCTTTGTTTATGTCATCCAAAATCTGTGACATAAATAAAATTGAAGAATACTTTTTCTATATGCAAAAACTGTTAATTTCTTCTAGCAATGTTGATAAGCGTGCATATATTAAGAATTATTTAAGAATTTTTCCTCGCCATGTTCCTAATGTTGTTGAACAGCATCTTAAATATAAAAGCATGCCTTTTCCAGGTATTTGTCTTGCTCAATTGCATGGATTCAGTATGGAAACTTGGAAAGAACATTGTCTGGAGAAAAGAGCAGCTAAAGATTTTAAGCAGCACTCTTCAATGTTTTCCCCTGGTTTTTGCAAAGATGTTGCAAAAATGCCATATTGGGGATGTGGTTCCCACAATAGAGGAAAATTTGGGCGTGATTCATGTATTTTTAAAAATAAAAAGCATACAAAGTATACCAGTGCACCTGGATTTCATCCAAATAAAGGCTACAAGCATAAAAAAAGCAAAAAGTTCAAGAAAAAAAACAATTTTAAGAAAAGATCCGAACCTATGGATAAATGAAAAAAATTATATGTGGTAAAAAGGGTCACTAGGCTAACAAATTCCTAAATAATAAAAAAGGCCAAGACTTGCTGCTATGTTCTCTGAAGAACTAGATCCAGCTTGGTGGGATCTAGCTTGGTGTACATGACGAGATTACCCTAAAGGTGAAATTGTCTTCTTACTAGAAGAAGGTGATTCCTCTTATTCTGACCTTGTTTTAGATAAATTTTCCCATGATTCATTTGAATCTTCCTCTTCTCATTTTGATGAAGACACAAATTTAGGAGGTTGTTCTAGTCCTCTTGATTTTAGCTTTTATATGTTGTCATCTAACCCACCTAAGGACTTTTCGAAATTTAGGATTCATCAAATTGACAAAGAATTGTCTGAGGCTCCACTTCATCAATATATAAAAAGGAAAGATCTGAAAGATGAAAAGTGAAAACTTTTAACAAGAATAAAATCAAAAGAGAAAGTCTCAACAACAAGAGAGAAATCTATCTCTCCAAAAATCAGCAAGAATCTAGCATTCTACCAACCTGCAGATTTATACAAAGGCTATCCTGATCATCATGAGGATAGACAAAAGTTCAGAAAAGATAAAGAGAATATTCTTAGGCTAAAAATCAAAGATGACCAGAATTCTTTAAAGCGCCTGGTAAAAGAAATAGAGGAATTGAAAAGAATGCTTGAAATAGCAATCAAAGAAAGAGACCAGTCCTCTGATGAAGAAATATGCAGAGCCTATGCTGAAGCACTACAGTCACCAAAAGCTATTGAAAGTAAAAAACATTCTCAGCACACTAGCGACTAAAAAGAAGAATATTTCCATAATGAAGAACCATCGCTAGGCTCTTTAGGGTTGTTCACTAGTCCTTAATATTTCATTAAAATAAATTTTTGTCCCTCTGAATACAAAGCTTATGAGCTTGATTGTATGATAGATTCGGGTTACCAAATGAATTTGGAAAAAGGAAATGTTATACCATCATTCTACTGGGAAAAAACAAACTAACATGGTGTAGCCATTAAAGGAACTCCTGTACAGCTTAAAGGAAGAGTTCAATATTTTCCAATAAGCATCGGAGGATTAAAATAAGTTCTGCACCTCAATAGACTAGATGATATTAAGGAATATTGCATAATAGGCTCAGCTTTTTTACATAAATTCAGCCCCATTACAATCAATGAGCCCAATATGATTTTTACTTGTACAATAAATGGCAGAAGAGTTTCCACCTCTCTATACTATACTGCTTCTTTCAAATGTAAGAATCTTGTTCCTCAATCTAACCCAACTACCAGTCGTGCAGAACTGTTCAAAATGGAAAGATGCATCGCATATGCATAAATGCATAAGGAATATGCCCTCTCTGAAATTTTGAAAGGAATAAAGTTCCTCGATAATAGAATAACCAGTATAAGTAACGTATAAATGTCATAAAGGGCAAGTAATGTAAAATGAGATGTGTTACATAATAGGGCCTCGGTAATTTATACCATGAATGGGGAAGAGAGGTGAATTTTCAATTCACCTCTTAGTTTATTTACATTAATTAACCTAGATTAATAAATAAATTTGGATTTTGTTACATTAACCTAGTATTACATATCACTAGTTAATATTTAATGTATTTATTATTATTGTTACATTTCCTTTCCCTTAAGGGAAGATTTGTCCTCAAAGCTATATTGATAGCAATGTCTGATTTCCTTTGAATGATTGTCTTGGGATCCTTTCCTTTTTTTAGTTGCGACATTTGAGGAAATGATCCGATACAAGTTATGGATTCCCCAGGCGAATTTTTGCATCGTATCTGTCGTGGTCCATCCCAGATCTATTTTTACTGGAGTACTGAGATCATTTTGTGGGACAATTCATCTCAATTGTTGCTTAGTATGTTGATATTCTCGCAAGTCCACATAAGTCTTCTGTGAATATTCATTTTGACCCTGTCATTGGTCAAAATGACAATTATAATTAGGATGTCTATAAGGTGTAGGTGTTGTTTGTTCTTCTTTCTTTTGGATTGCGGCGAGGGCTATCTTCACTTCCTCGATTTTATTTTTAGGTGTATTTTCCTAGATTTGTGCTTCTTGGTTCTCTAGTAGTTTGTTATGATTCTGAATCTTTTCGATTCTTTCATCTTGTGACATTTTTTCAATTTCTAACTCCTTGATTTGATTATGTAGTTCCTGATTACGATTATTTAGAAACTAGTTTTCTTCTTGCTTTTCCAATATTTTTCCTTCGAGGTCTTCACCAGAGTGTTCCCTCTTGCTACTGTTTTTCAATTTTTTGATCTTTGTAATCAGTGTTTTGTGATGATTTCATAGTCAAAAAATCTCTTCGGTATTGCTTGATAATACCTTGTTGACTTTTGTCAATTCCAACTTATGTGTCTTCTTACTGTTGTCATGTTGTTGTTGGAGTATTTCTTTTTGTTGTTGATGATGACATAATTATGTTTCCTGATTTCCTAACTTTTCATGTACTTGCGCCAATTCATCTTGTTTGTCGATGATGACTTTGTTAAGACGACTATTTTCTTCTTCCAATTCGATAATATTTCAATATGGATGTTCTTCGACTTTTTTTGACTTTATTATCTGGTCGTCAAGTTTTTGAATGATGTCTTCCAGACGTGATATTTTCTCATCTTTGTCTACGATCCTTTCTCTAAGTTTTCTTTTACTATCTTCCAAAAATCCAATATTCATTTCGGAGGTAGTAATCCTTAGTTTCTATTTGTCGATTTCGAATAGTAGACTATTATTGGCGATTTCACACTCTTTTAGCTCATTCAAAACTGCTAGTAACTATGATTGTAATTTTGGTATCATAGTCGCCATGACTTCCTGAATTCCAATTTTTCGAATTGGTCTTCTTGTTTGATAGTGGATTTCGGTTGATTGTCTAACCTTCTTTTTTTTCACTTTTTCAATGATAGAAGATCTTCTTTAATTAGGTTAAATAACCTTTCTTTATTTTGAAAAATAATTATTTTTTTAATAAAATAATAATAATTATTATTATCATTATTATTATTTTTAAACTTAAGTTATATAAAATAATATATAACCTTCCAAATTCTAGTCCTTGACTTTTTTTTTCGAATACTTTTGTAAAATGCAAGTAGATTGGGTGGTTGGGAGGAATAAGTGTTACCTTCCCCACCTAGGTTCAATTCCCACTCGCTTCTTTGTTGTTATTATTATGCACTTTTTATATTCAACTCAAACCCACTTTAAGAAACCAAGTGTGGTTTCACTTTTACCCTCTCTTTTTTTTTTACTTTTATCTTTTCTTTTTTAACATTTTTTTTCTTTCGCTTTTCTTTTTCCTCATTCTTTTAGTTTTTTTTTGTTTTTACTTTTTTTTTAACTCTCTTTATTTGGGGGAGTTGCTTTTACCCTTTTTTGTTTTTTGTTTTTTTTGTTTTTTAAGGACAAAGTCCTATTTTTTTGGAAACCCAAATCTACACAAGGTGTAAATAACGTGAAACCCAAAAATTCAGGGAAACCCTGGGTGATGGCTAAAATCCAAAAATATAGCCAAAGGTCAGGATCTAGACAACGAGGCTTTGATACCACTTGAAAGGAACAAAGTTCCTCAATAATAGAATAACTAGTATAAGTAATCTATAAATTCCATAATAGGGCCCCGGTAATTTATACCATGAATGGGGAAGAGAGGTGACTTTTCAAGTCACCTCTTAGTTTATTTACATTAATTAACCTAGATTAATAATTAAATTTGTATTTTGTTACATTAACCTAGTATTACATATCACTAGTTAATATTTAATGTATTTATTATTATTGTTACAAATTTACTCAAAATTAGAGAAGGATTGCACCTCAAAGTCACCTAATGCATTTTGGACTAGAGAAAAGTACTTTGTCTTTTTACCTTTTAACTCTCTGGAAAAACCAAAAGCCCAAAAAGCCTCTGCCTCCCTCATGTTTCCCTCATAAAGAGAATTATGTGCAAAGGAAATTAAAGAACTACCAGACAAAGGTCTCATAGAACCCTCTAATATCCCATTGGCATGTCGATCATTTGTCATCAATAAACACTCTAAGATAATAATAATAAAAAGGAAAACCCACACAGGTTGTGAATTTTAAACCCTTGAATAAAGTCCTTGAACCCATCTGTTACCCTCTCCTTGATAAATCTAGTCTTTTGCAAAGAATAGCAGGATGTACAATTTTTAGCAAATTTGACTTGAAGTTTGGTTTTTACTAGATTGGAATTGAAGCAAAAGACAGGTTCAAAACTACCTTTGTTGTTCCCCATGGGAAGTATCAATGGAAAGTTCTTCCATTTGGCATCAATAATGCACCATCAGAATTCCAAAAAAGAATGGAAGATATCTTCAGAGAAAAGAAATGGGCAATAGTGTATATATACAATATTCTTATTTGTTGGAAAAATATGTAGGAACATTTAAAACATATTCATTAATTTTATTCTTTGGTTTTAAACATGGGTTGGTTTTGTCAAAATCCAAAATTGAAATTGGAAAAAATAATATTGAATTTTTAGGATATAAAATAAGTAAAGGATATGTGATTCTTCAAGAACATATCTTGAAGGTTTTTGTTCACTTCCCTAATCAGATCTTGGAAAAAGTTCAACTGCAGAGATTTTTGGGAATCCTAAATTATATCAGGCCATTCATCAAAGGAAAGGAAGATGATATTCAATTATTACAACAACCACTTAAGAAAAATCCAACACAATGGAATAAATATATGACAAATGCAGTAAAGACAATCAAGGAAAAAGTGAAACTGTAATTTCCGGAATTTTTGACCTAACACTTATAAGCATGTGCCTATTGATTATGATGTTGACTTGATATTTTATTTTTATATATT
>LPNX010358280.1:0-16019 GCA_001517045.1 Pseudotsuga menziesii | reverse complement strand
TAGCTACATTTTTTTTCTCTTTGTCACAAAGCTCATCCATCCATTTAACTTCGATGGCAGTTTCTTATAAAGCAAGATTTAGACTTCAAACCTCCCATGGGGTCAAAAAGATGCAATCATATCTTCTTCGAGTGACTTATCTTTGCTAATTTGTATTGCCTATTATTCCCTGTACCACATTCACACCACGTTAGACACCCCAATCATCTCAGTTGTGTCAATAACTGGACACTTATGTGTCTGAGTTGAGTCTTAAGTTTGACTCTATGGTTTTGAGAAAGCCAAGTTGAGACAGCTCTTACCAGTCTAATTTTGTCTAAATTCATATTTACAATTTCAATTTGCATGTTTTTCAAATCTGATTTCACAATAGAAAACCAATAGAACTGTCACCTGTTCAGAATCTCTGACATTTTGTAGTTTGAAGTATCATCTACTATTGAAAATTTACATCATATGGAAATTATGAACTTTCAGATTAATCAAAAGTATATTTTAAACTGATATTTAATGTATTTTAATATTATTTTAATTTCCAAAGTCATCTTGAGAGTTTGAGTTGACTCTTACTCTTCAAGCTTGCAGAAATTAGAATCATTCTCCAAGTCAATTCTGGTAACTTTGAGTATTTGTCTTCCATCAAATGTTTTTCTTACCAGGGGTATCATATGCCCTTTAAGAAATATGGTCTTGAAGGAGATTTTCAATCACATTGACTAATGGCTTATTAGCTACGTCAATCCAAGTTCCAACCATCTTAACAAATAAAGACTAGTAGTATTCTATTTGAAGCAAACAAATTCCACAAATTTTTCAATAATTTGCTCCTCTTTTCTTAAGATGGTGTTTGATGCGGGATTTCTCAGACAAGGGCTCTTGTTGGCCTTGGGAGCTTCATTGCTTGCGCAAATCATTATCATGCCAATATGCTGAATGAACAACATTAAATGCAATGATGTATAAGCAAATATGTAACATTCAAGGCAACCATGAAACATCTTCTCTACTTTCAATATCAAGTAGCTTGTCCAATGGCTCTGTGTTTAAAATATTAAGACTCTTCAAAAATTAGAAATCCATTCAACATTCTCCAAATCCAAGGTAATAAAGGAGATGGAGGACTTTTTGTCATTGATCAACATACCAAATTCCCCTAAGAAAAGATCCAGAGTAAATTTAAGTGTTTCAATATCCCTTCTTGAACCATTAGTGAATAGGAGAATGTCATCAATGAAGAGTAAATGAGAATACATGAATTCCCATCCATTCTAATTCCTTATTACAGACCCTTCCCCTGTCTGAAGAAACCTGAAGCTTATCCATTTATCTTAACAATGAAAGAAACTGATTGTACAAAATAAAGGACCCAATTGAAAAATTGTAGCTAGAAGCCAACCTGTAGAAGAATAATCCTTAAATATAACCAATTAACATGACTGGCTGCCTCTGTTGTGTGCCTCACTCATTGTCCCTGACGATTTAGCTGCCATAATCAATGCTGACAGATTTTCACTAGGCATCATCTACAAATGCAGGGATGTACTTGGGAGTTTTCCGGGTGAGGTTTTCCTAGGTAAAAAATGCAGTAAGTATGCAAAACAGTAAAGGAAGGCTGAGATCAAAAGATAGGAACAAGAAGAAAAGCCAACATGTGATATGCATAAAGATAATGCACTGTTTTGAATAAGGAAAGCTATAGTTAGAGTTAAGTTATAGATAAGTTCGTAATAGTTATCTCCACGGTAGATAATGGTGGGTAGGAATCCCAATGAGACTTTTATTCACTGGTAAGGTTACAAAGTTAAAGGCATCCATCAGGGTTTCATTCACATTGTGTTCTGCCACACCTGAATTGCATGGTGGTATAGAAAGAGCTGAGGCTAGGTGCATGTCCAGGTGACTGTGGAAAAATAAATAGTCTTCCGAGCATGGCATCTAAACCACAGTAAAAACCATACTATTCAGTGCAGCTCCTCAGGTGTGTTTCTAATAATTGCTTCCTTAAAAAGAGTAGTAGGAACCCTATTTAAAGAATATCTGTGTACCTTTTGAAAACAGAGCAAAAATGATTGGTTGTAATGAATAATATAAATCACATCAATTTCCTACATTTCATATCTCTGAGATGAACACAGTCTGTCTTCTTTTCAAGGCACTCATAAGTGAACTATTAGGATTTCCTGATATTAACATTCACCTCCAATCGTTTGGAGGAAGATAATTTAGACAGTGTCATAGATCACCAGGATAGCTATGAGCAAAATTGGGACTGGAGAAATTGCAATGGTCAAAACCCATAAGCAGTCAATCCAGACCTCCCAAGCTATGGTGAGAATATGGGTGCCAATTAAAAAGAGAGTTACATAACTCTGGTGAGAAATGGGTGCCTATTAAACAGAGAGTTACGTAAACTCTGAGTATCACCAACTCAAAATCAAAATCATCTATTGCAAATTTGTGAGAAGAACCCATAAGAAATTATTTTTGTTCTCTGATTGCCATTAGCCTTTAAGAGATGCATTGCAATCACATTTACTCAAGACAAGAGAGTTCGACTAGTAATATATATAAGCATATAAGAGGATCCTCTGGTATCCCTTCTCCCAATGAGTTAAATACTAATAGTCCAATAGTTCAGAGTATGGGAACAAAGCATAGAGATCACCCAAGCCACAGAGGTGCCTTAGGTCGGTCTCATTAGGCCACTCAACTGATTGAATGGGAATGTGAACCACAAGGTTCATCCAAGCAAGCCTAATTCATTAGGCCAGTCTCATTAGGCCAGCCAACATTAGGAAAGCTCTCCTTCCTTGCGGGATATTAGTCCAAGGAGAGAGTCTTTTTTATTAAACAAGCTGGGGATATGCATATGCCTTGAGATCACTCGGATTCGACCTTTCATTACCCCATTGAAAAGCTATATAAGGAACCCTTTGGATACATTGAAGGCATAAGAGAATTGAGAGCAAAGAAACTATAGTCCATTGTTGCTAGAACTTGTGCTTGAGTTTGCACCCCTTTGTCCCTTGGAGCACTTTTGTGTTCTTCCCAAGCTTTCCTTTTGCTTGTGAGCTTGCTATAGAGAGATGGAGGATTGAGGTGGTGGAGGCCCAAGTGGGGGATTCAGTTTCTCTGATTTGCAGACGTGTCGACAGAGGTTGTATCCATTGTAATCTCTAATTTTATATTAATAGAAATATCTTTTCCTGTCCAATAATGTATGTTTGAATGAATATTTTATCCATGGATGATTTCAAATGCTTATACATTGTTGATTCTATATGCTAGAATAGATCTAACACCAATATATATACTATGCTTGTATTGTTTACTTGTTGTTGAGGAAAGTGATTGATCAATTCAAGATGAAGTTGGAAAGCTCAACGGAGATCTACTTCAACCGTCTAGAATAAGGTACGAGGTCTGATCCTTTAGTGTTAGATATTTGATTTCTATTGCATATTGGAAATGATTGATTTCTGGAGTCAAGTTGTCTGTTGTGGTACCCCAAGCCATAGGAATTTCTCTCCGTAACACCCCCTCTACCAGCCAATGAACCAGCAAGAAATGGGGAAGAAGAGAACATGGAATAAATCAACTGAGAAATCGACGACTTGTTCTCCGACATCCTGCATGGTTCGCCCCCACAAATTGAGGACCTGACACCTAACCACATCCCCACCACACCAATCACACCCGACCATTCACCATCACCACCACCACCCCCCAACCCAGAACCTGCAACCAAACCATCTGCACCTGAATCACCTTTACCCGAACCATCAGTACCAACAACATCTGTATCTAAACCCTCTACACAAAATCCACCAGATACACACCCAGCTGCATAACTCATCCCAGAGACCCAACTAGAAGTTCCACCAACCATTGCAGACTAGCAACCAGAGAATCCACTACCGAAAAATCAACCATCGGAAAGCCTAAACCTTACATATGCATAAGTACAGCAGCAAGCAGAACAACACAGGCATAAGAGGAAGAGAGACAAAAAGAAGAAGGACCATAAAAAAGAATCACAAACGACAATGGTCCACATTATCCAACTTAGGTCGACCACTGCAGTCGATGTAACAAAGCTGAAGGACGGAGAGTTGGGACAACTCTTGGAAAGTTTGGCTATCGAAGCAAAAACAAGAAGCCAGACTAGACGCAAGGAGCTTGATGATACTAAAAGGGAACAAGTCAAGTTCCTAATAAAATGCAGAAACCTAGCACAATCTGTGATACCAGGACCAATGGAGGTCAACACCGACAAGCCACTAGAAAAATCCTATCAGCTGTTTGAAAGTGTGGCGTCGGCCCTACATATACAGATGAAAAATACAAGAGAAGAACAAAAAGAAGAAACAACTAGACTACTGATGCAGCAACACACAGCCTTCTCCGAAGCTTACAAAGTGCTTCAAGATCACATGGAGGAGTCTGTCATAATAGAAGGGGTACTATGAGACTGGCCTGCTTATTATGGGAAATTCTTCCAGTAGACCCGATATACTCGACAAGAAATTCAAGCACTGGAGAAGAGAAAGAGCATAGAAGAAGCATTGAGAAGCACTATCGAAGATCAAATCCTGCTCGAAACAGCCAAACTGTAGAAGCTCAAGCGACAAGTACACCAGTGGGTACAGTAGGCACTCCCGATCTTGGACAAATTAGACACCATTTTTCCACAGATGAAAAGGATTATGGAGACAGCAGAAGAGAAAGACCAGTTTATGGGTCCCAACATGGAAAGGATAGCAGACCTTTCCATTCAAGAGAAGATGTCGACGCTATCAAGCCTTACAACATTAACCATAGACATCTAGAAAGTACTGCAAAATTGGACAGAATTCCAACATCAACTGGCCATGACAGCAAAAGCAATTGTTGAATTCTGTATACAGAAACGACCAACTATCTGACTTCACAGTCCATAAAATACAAACAAAGAAATAACTACTTTAGACATGCAAAGAATTTTTGAGTACCTCCCTTGTTTCTTCGGGACGAAGAACAGTTTTGTTCGTGGGGGAGATGTTGGAGGAGCTAGTCAGTAATCCGACTAAGTCAATCATCCAACTAATTAGAGATTAGTTCGGCCACATAAGGTCATGTCGGTTGACCGAACCGACAGGTAGTTATTTGTAACTGTTTATAAATCATATGTATTAGGCTATTGAGCCAGACGAGAACTTGGTTCAGTTTTATGTTTGTATGGACCCTTTCACTATAATAAAATTTGTTATTCCACATCTGTGTCTTGTCTCTTGTCTCTGATATGTCTGTATGCTTTCAGTGTGTATTATTGGTAACCTTTTGTGATCCGTGAGATTACAACAATGAGCACGCAATCAAATAGATAGGTAGAGAAGTCCTGGGACTGTGGAGAGTGAATGATTGAGCTCCATAATCTGATATAGATTTATAAATAATCAATGATTCACAAAATATAATATCTGCAAACTCATAAGAGGAAACTAACATCGAATCTCCAGCAACAAGCTTGAAGAAGACTTGCGGTACTTGATTTTTCACACCAAAATTGATGAGAGAAGCTACAAGCATTACTGAAAGATCTTGAAAATAAAAACCTGAACCAAGTAATATCATATTAGATCCAAGTAATATCATATCAGATCCAAATAGGTTCATATCATATCCAAGGGTATGCTCCACTGAGATGGTATATGCACAATTTTCTCCTTCTTCAAAACCTTGAGTATTTGTGCATGCAATCATGTAGAAATTCGTTGGAAGATCTAGATCAATGATAGTGAATGGATAAATCCTACAATATGACATTATTTCCAAAATATCCAAATATTCACAAAATATAATATCATCAAACTCATGAGAGAAAACTGACATCAAATCCCCTACAATAATTTTCAAAGAGACTTTTGGTACTTGATTTTTCACACCAAAATTGATGAGGCCAACTACAAGCAACACTAGAAGCTCATGAAATTGAAAGCTTGAGCCGAGTAATATCATATTAGATACAAATAATATCATATCAGATCCAAGGGTGTGCTCCACCGAGATGGTAGATGAACAATTTTCTCCTTTTTCAAAATTTTGAGTATTGGTGCATGCAATCATGTAAGAATTTGTTGGAAGCTATAGATCAATGAGAGTGAATGGATCACTTTCAAAATCTGATATTATTTCCAAAATATCAAAATAATTAATTATTTTCACACCAACAACATCATTAGAGACAGAGAAATCAAATTCCTCTCCATTTCCTGGAGAAATCACTGGTAAACTATGCACATAATTTATAATAGAAGAATCATTGGAGAATTTTTGCATAGAATGGAAGGAGAGTTTTTATTCAATAAAAAAGATTCGAATGTCTTCTTCTAGATTATCCATATGAGAATATGAGATCTCAGAGATCTCATAAACTTCTGGATCAACAGGAAAAGGAGTCACTCCAAGGAGACTTTCTTCAATTCAAATTGACTGTGTGGAAGATTTTGCTTCTTCTTCATCTTGAACAACTTCATCAGAGAGAGTAGAGGCTGAGACTTTTGAATAAGGAAATATTTTTGTTCTAAATGTTCTCTCCAAATTGCTATAATAATCCTCGTTGTACTTCCCAAAGGTTCTATCCAAATCTGTCTAGATATCCTTTGGGTATTCTGCAGAATCAATAAGGCAGCGCAAGATTGGAGAAAAATCCAAACATATTGTTCCAAAATATCCATCACTATCATTTATTTAGTTATTCTCATATTCATAAGACTCTTTACCAATTCCAATAGATACCTCATAGAGACCTTGTCTTTTTAGAGATGTTTCATCTTCAACTTCCATTCTGAATATCTTGTGGATGGAGTAAGAAGAGGAACTGTTAATATCGAATCCAAATGAAGTTGAATGTACAAAATATCATTGCAAAACCAAAAATATTCAAAATATATTAGAATCAATCCTTCCCTCTCGACATGAACACTTTTTCAGGGTCCATCATGCCCTCACTACCACTCTAAATTAATTTAGAGGAAGCAAGGAACTCTTTGCGGGACTTCTGTGGAAACGCAACTACTTCTGGTGTTCAATGGAGAGTAGATATACATGAAGCTTGCTTGAAATGGCTCTGATACCATGTTAGAATTATTGCTCCATTTATATCTTCAAGCAATTAGCCAAATATTATTGATGCAGGAAAGAGGAATAAAGATACACACTGAACAAATCAAAACACATAGGAAACATATGAGTATAGCTCAGATAATTACAGTACCATGTTCATTAATTAATCCAATGTTACAATAGTGTTACATAGGAAAATAATTCAAATCATTAGGGATGAATTTGAATCTACCCATTCGATGTGATTGTATCTCAATGACTAGCTAACTAAATATGTCTCAATCACTATCAGAATTCAAGTGGTTAACTCTGGATGTCTAATAAAGTCACACAATTAGTTATAATCAATTAACTCACTCTAACTAGTGTGTTAGGTGAGGAAAAGCACCTTATCCACATGTAATCATGTCTAACTGGTGCTAACTGAAAGTAACTGGAAAATAACTAAGCTTAACTATTTACAACTCCAACTGACTGAAGGAGGTTGGTGTTGAGACTCCCAGTAGCTCCTAAAATGTAGGGATTGGTCTAGGAGGCACCTAAACTGATGCATGCAAGTGTATTCAGTGGAAGTTAGCATCTATTGGTGTTCCTCACACTCTAGGAATTGGTACACGTGGCCCCATTAGGCCAAGTGGACCCAATAATTAATTAAAACTCCTAAGTTAGTATAAAATAATATAATAGACAGTTTGGTCAAGGGAGGATTATAAATCCTAACATTAGGCACACCACAATCAAACTCACAGTTTCTCGCTTCAATCTCTATGTTCTTGTCCTCTTCTCTGAGAAAAAATGATGTTGGAAAACCCTTTCTGATTTCTTAGAAATTTACCCCCATTAGAATATCATTGTAGCAGGGGATTTGATTCTTATCTTTGAACCGCAAGAAAACAGAGGAGGAAACAATGGCAGGGATCAATTTCTACCACTAGTAGAGGAGTTAACCCAACACTGGGATCTCCTCGATTTCAAACCCAAAAAAGGACTTTACAAATGGACTAATAACAAAATTGGGGCCGCTCACATCTCTGCTTGTCTGGACCACTTTTTTGTTCAGAGTTCCATTTTGCTGGAAAAAGGTTGATTTCCATGAAGATCCTTCCAAAGCTGACAAAAAATCATAGACCTATTCTTTTACAGCTGGAAGAAGAAAAAAATTCAGGTCCTATCCCCTTCCGATTTAGTCCTCTATGGACAAAAAAAGAAGGCTTTAGGGAAACTGTCCTCTCATCTTGGTTCACTATAGTGTCAGGGTCACCTAACTTTGTATGGGGGAAGAAGTTGAAGGATACAAATCTAGATATGAAAGAACACGAAAAAAATCCCATTAGCACCCAACTAATCATAAGAAAGAGGCAGTGCAGTAGTTAGAAGACCTACAAATGAATCTGGAGGGAAAAGAGATCACTATTTCAACAATTTAAAAAGAACAAGTTGCCCAAATTAACACGTTCCAATCCTTCCATCAAGAAGAAGAGTTCCAGAGACTTAAGTATAGAAGCTTATGGTTGAAGGCATGAGACCTAATACACCTTTCTTCCATATAAAATATAGAGAAAGACTTTCTAGAAATCATATTTCAAAAATTTCCTCCTCAGATGGGACTGACTTCAAAGGATTTGAGCAGATCAAGGCGAAAACAGTTTCTCACTTTTAGCAGTTGTATAAAGATGGCAGATATGGTACTGAGGAATTCATCTCTAATTTTATCTCCCACATCCCTCTCACAATTAGAAGGGAGGAAAACTCAAGTCTCTTGGAACCATTCACAGAAGAATAAATTTGCAATGTCATTTGGTCCATGGAGACCAACAAATCCCCTTGACATGACAAGTTTTCAATACACTTTTACAGGATCTTCTAGGATATAATTAAACCCGACTTGCTGAGAATGATTAGAGGATTTCAGGAAAAATCCAAAGTTGGAGGAAGCACTAACCCCACTTTCCTCGCCTTAATTCCCAAAGAAATGAGCCCGAGCACTTTTGATAGGTTGAGACCAATTTCGCTATCACAATGCCTCTTACAAGATTTTGTCCAAGCTTCTAGCAAACATACTTAAACCCCTTCTTGGGAAACTCATTCCCCCCCACCCATGGTGGAATTGTCAAAGGAAGGCATATCCTAAATAATGTAATCCAGATGCAAGAATCCATCCGCTCCAGTCATTAAAGGCAAGAGTAAGGGATGCTCATACAATTATATATGGAAAATGCTTTTGACCGGGCAAAGCACTCTTATCTTTATAAATTTGTTCTGTCCTTTGGATTAAATACTGACTTTATTAACTTGATTAAATCTTGCATAGATAAGAATCGGATAGCTTCATTAGTGAATTGTAGACCGACCACTTACTTCCAAGCCTCGAGGGGTATAAGGCAAGGCTTCCCACTCTCCCCCTTCCTGTATATCCTAATGGAAGATTCTTTAAGCAGGAAACCGACTGCAACAAAAAAAGAAGGGATAGTTCTAGACATTAGGATATCGAAAGGAATTGACCCAATCAATCATGCCTTTTTTTGTTAATGACTCCCTTCTGTTAGGTGGAGCTTCCATCAAGATTTCCCATACCTTCAGTGAGATCCTCTAGGACATCTACAACATCTTAGTAGCATTACTCAACAAAAAAGAAAATTGCATTGTTTGGTTGGAATACATATCAACACACTATTCTCTGAATAGAAAAATTCTTGGGATTCTCGGGCTATGCTTCCTAGGAAAAAATCAAGTACCTTGGACTCCCTTTAACCCTCGGTTCCAACAAGTCTTCTTTGTGGTTAGAAGTTATGAGAAAAATGAAGAAAAAAATCAAATCTTGGGGAGGACACAGGCTCACTAGTGCTAGGAAACTCATTCTACTGAATTTGGTTCTGTCCTCCTTGCCAATTTACCAGGCTTCATTCCTTATGGCTCCAAGGCTAATCAGAGTTCAAATATCCAAGTTGATTTGAGATTTTCTGTGGCAAGGTGGGAAAGGAAATATTAAAAAATGTCATTTAGTTAGTTGGGATATAGTTAAACACCCTATATCACAAGGTGAGCTGCAGATGAGATATCTAGGACTTTCCAACATCGCCTTCAGAGGAAAAATCCTATGGAACATCTTTTCAAACAACAGACAACCTGTAAGTCAAGTATTAAGAAAAAAATACCTTATAAGCTCCACTCTGTGAAATTTACAGGTCAAAAATTTCTCCAAAGGAACTTTAATATGGAACCTATGTCAAAGGGGTCTGGATTTTTTCAACAACATCTGTTCCACATCCCTGGAAATGGGAAAAATACTCTGTTGTGGCAAGACAAAATCATGGGAAAAGCACCCCTAGACATCTCTGAAGTCTTCCAAGAAGCTCGAGCTTAGTTAAAACAACAAGGGGTCCATTTAGTAGTTTATATTTCATCTTGGGATGCGTCTGGGAATTGTCAGTCCTGGAATATTCCTCGACTCCCAGAACAATTTCACACTCAAAAGGAAGTCCTCCTTACAATACTTACATGTATGGCACCAATACATGTGCAATTAGTGGGAAGGCGGGTTCGGGGGAAAAAGGAATCTATACAGTCTTGTAGGGAGTTGCCATTCTTCAATCACACCAAGATTCTCTACACCCAATGTATTTTTGGAAACAAGTTTGAGATCCACTAAGTCTTCCCAAAATCAATTTTTTCTTTTGGATACTAATGCATAAACGGGTTTTAAAAAGAGACAACTTATCAAAAATAGGCTTCGCAGGCTCACACAGGTGCCCCTTGTGTTGCATCGCACTTGAAAACACATGCCATCTATTTATGGATTGTAGCTTCACTCAGGAAGTTTGGACGAACTCCCTCCATGGCCTCAATGTAAACATTCCATCGTAGAATCCAGTAGTTACTCTATTCTCCTCTTGGAAAATGCATTATCCTCATGCAATCAACAACATGTCAACGTGGAGCAGAATTTGGCAGGAAATCCCTAAATTCGTATCCTGGAAATTATGGCTTGCTAAGAATGAAAAAATCTTCAACATCAATCTGCAACATCCCTTGAAGGTGGCCTCCAAAGAAAAAGCTATACTTCTCGAAACAGTGGCTAACTACCCTCTCAAGATAGACAACACGTTCCTCCCTAAAGAAAAGAAATGGATGGGAACCTATATTTTTTGAGATAGAAAAAATAATATTGATCATCCCTCCATCAAGACAAGATGACGCTTAAGATATAAGGATGCATATTTTCAAGTCTGGTGGAAATCACAGGGCAAATCAACGATATTTTTTGATGGTCCCTCCAAAGGAAATCCGGGGATTGTAGTAGTAGGCAGAGTTATATACTGCCCGGACGACAAGCAATTCAATATCTTCGGCTGGGGTTTAGGGAAGAGAACCAACAACCATGTGGAAATCCTCGGGATACTAAAATCCTGTCCGATCGCATAGGGAAAGGACATTAAAGAAATTCAAGTTTTTGGCGATTCTGAAATTATGATTAAGATTCTGAATTCAGACAACATATAACTCAATAAGACATTACAAAGTTTGTGGTATGTGCTGCAAGACTTATCCTCGCCTTTCTTTTATCATATTCTTCACGGCCTGAACAAAGATGTAGACACAAAAGCAAACTTGCCTTGCCTACTGGCCCAAGGATCTCTCAGCATAAATGATGAAGATCCTAAGTGGAGTTTGATTCTGTAGTCTTGTTTTTTTGTTTTGTTAAAAAAGGAAAAGATGTATCGAGCTTATGTAGAATGTTGAATCCTTGTATTGATGGTTGATTAGGGCATGGCCCAGCCGATGACTCTCTAAATACATTACTCGTTTCAATTAAAAAAAATATTAATATCTTCTAAAATAATATCATAGACCTATCTTTTACTTTGTAATTAAAGTTTACAACTATAAGTAAACTAAATCAACTAGGTTCAGCCAGCTATTTAGTTTTGTGGACATGGTTGACGGTTAAGCAAAAGTTATCTAAATGTTAAACGAATATATATATATAAGCAAAAAAACAAAAACTGATATAAAACAAACAAACAAACAAATTGTTACATGTTTCTTTAACCACCATTTAAGTGAAGCTTATTTAAATCTTAATCAAAATGCATGTAAGCATAACAATATAATAGGACAACCACAAGTAAAGTGGCAGGTGAATTCCCATAGACACAACCAACCACTTAGTTTTGTGAAGATATGTGACCCTTAAACAAAGGCTAAAATATATAATTTTATTTCCATTATTCATACCAAACTGTTAAAGTTAATATAAGCACCAAACAAATACTACTTAATAAACAAAAAAAACAATAACTGATATTAAAAAACAAAAACAAATTGTTACATGTTTCTTTAACCATCCTTTAACTCAAAATGATTTAAATCTTAACCAAGATGACATTTAAGCATAACAAGATACAACAACCATGAAATGAATCTTTGTTGTACACTTGTTACACTTGTGTTAATCTTGTTGATTCACTCAAACAAATCCAAAATCTAAAATCTAAGATAATATCTAAATTTCTATGAACATAATTATGGCCATAAAATTTAACCCTCTTTACACTTATTACACTTTAATTAATCTTGTTGATTCACTAAAAATAATCCAAAATCTTAAATAATATTTAAAACCAAAATCTTAAATAATATTTAAACACCTATAAACCTAATAAATTATAAACCAACTTAAATATAAAATTTATAATAATATAATTATACAACAATATATCCATCTTCTAATATAATATCATCATCTTCTAAAATAATATCACAAAACTAGCAACCATCTTTTACTTTGAAACAAAAAATAGTTAGTATGAATAAATTGTGGACCAGCTTCAATGTAAGACGATATGGAATTTATACTAATAATATCTATAAAAATTTAGTAGTTTATGGTAATAATATCTATAAAATAAATGAACTAAAACATGAATTATTTGTATTAAATTCTTTTTGGTTGATTCTTGTACAGTGAAATAACAAACAGAATGTCAAATAACATGATATTAAACAATTTTAAAACTTCAAAATATAATTATTAACTAATAATGTAACTTTTGGAATTATGGAAACATAATTAAAAGGTTTGTTAGGTAAATAAAAACTTTAACTTGAAATGAAACATGTGTTAAGGGTATTTTGCTTGATATTTTTATGTTTTTATGTATTTATGTTTTTTTAATTGATTTAATAGAAATATTTGGAAAAGGGTATTTTGCTTCATATTTTTATGTTTTTATGTATTTATGTTTTTTTAATTGATTTAATAGAAATATTTGGAAAAGAAGATAGAATGTAAAAAAATTTGGTAAGTCTCAAAAATTAAATATAATATTTTTTTCCATCCAATTTTATTAAATCCAGAATCATATTATTCATTGGCTTTAAAGGTTTTACATATAATCATTATGTGTACATATATAAGGATCATATATATAAAAATGTAGAGATTAAAAAACCTTGAGAAGTCCTAAAACCAATTGATATAACATGTTGAATTAAGCTTTCATTTATTCTATCTACTAAATTTGGTATGCCAAAACAATTGATAGTTTGACTCTCGTGGCGGTGAGCATCTATATGAGATAATAATTTGTTGTTGAAATGAAAGAGGATACTTAAAGACCTCAATTTTTTTTGTACTATTCCTTTGAAACCGGTGCAAATCAAACAATCTGCAAGAGATACACCGACTTACATGCATATGACCCTCCATATTGTTCAGATACTAGGATTAAACATTATCTTCAAGGTTATCAAAGTGTCCAATAATTTTCCAAGTATCCACAAGAAGCAAAATTGAAAACCTCTCACTAAACCACAATCCTCTGATAATAACAAGACAAACCTAGGACATAAATCCCTTTTCCAAAGACGTAGAGAAAACCAAAGGATGAATATGAGATTAAATTAAATCAAAACTCCATGTAATACACAAAGAAACTCTTGAATTCCATCCCACCATCATAACATAGCTCCATCCTATTGCCCTTAATTATTGATCCTCCACCTCGCACGAAGAAGTGAGAGGAGGGTATGAAGGGGCAACCTGAGGTGAATGTTTGTCTCATCACTCTTAAACCTTTGTGCCACTTATCCATCAATTCCATATATATGAAATCTATAATTCTTGACAAACTTGTGATCATAAACAATATGAAATAGACTTCGCAAAATCTCTTGAATAGAGCTAACACTCCTTGATTAATGATGAACTCCCTTAAGCCTTAAAAACAAAACTTAGATCCATATTTGATTTGAGGTAAAAAACAACCCCGCACCCTCCAACCTTAAATAATAATAATAGAGAAAAAAATTCATTATTATAAAAAATCACTATAAACTAGAGGTTAAAAGGAAGCTAAGATATTACAAGGACGTTATAAACCCTAATTTAGAAGACCAAAAGTATGTCTCTATTTCAACTAGTTAGAAGAAAAAAAACTAGCATAGCCAAAAATAGAATGAACTCTTATGGGCTTCCTAGTTAAACAAGGCTTTGGACAATCCCTAAAACAACATGGAAGGATAGGATTTGCCATATTTGTGAGTCTAATAGAGTTGATGATGAAAGTGACTTTCTCTTAATAGTGTCATGCCTACAACCACATTAGATTGCAATTTCTCAATCTTTATTATAATGCTAACCTCTCTAATCTTCCAAGTTGTCAAAACTATGGCGGCCTTGATAGGCTTCTTTCTAAGATTATTGAGCATAAGAATAATTACTTACAACACACAAAGTAATTTCTTAATATCCAAGTTGCTCTGAGTAAATGTTAAATACCATCATCATCATCATATTTTATAATTATAAACTTTTTTAATAATAATAATAATAATTTATTTTTTTCATAATAAAAACAAATTTCTAAGTAAATTTTTTTATCCAAGCAAAGACCAGTTTAAATAACCCTAAATCTTTAAAAAAAACACCCCACAAAATAATAAATATTTATAAAAAAAAAAAAAATTACAAAATAAATTAATGCTCTCTTCATGAAAATGTGTTTCTCTCACATACATACATACATATTAAATTATATAGTAAATCCCTCACATATCCTTATGCTACTGTAGATATAACCGACACTAAATCGTAAATCAGTTTCTCATTAGAAAATGAGTACACTCAAATATATAAATTCTAATTAATATGACTTTGCGGCATATCTGTCATTTTCTAGTGGCTTTCCACATGTTTGTTCACCTTCATAGACAATGGCCCTTTATTTTATTTTAAATTAATGAAAACTATATAAAAAGAAATACAAAGAAACAGAGACTCTTTTTTCAAGTAAAGGGAAAAAACAGTCCCTTGCTATTTCTATTATGAAATCAAAGGTGACTTGTCCATACAAGAGTTTCAATACATCCATGATTCATCTAATCATCTTTAATCTATCTACCTTGCTATCCAAGGATCCATCATATGCTGTTATCAAAACTTACATCACTAAATGTGATTCAGATCTGTCATATGTAATCAAACTGTAGATCTGATGTATCTAATCATAGTCTTCTTTTCAATACTAGTACTATGGAACCTCCCCTATTTACCAATCTAATAAAATCTAGTACTTCTACAGGTGCATCTACTACCCTCCAAAGTTTCTTCTATGTAAATGAATCCTTCTTTGGCCCTCAAGCCTCTTTTGGATAGCCTATCAGCTGTAGAGTTATGCTCCCTGTATAGGTGCTAAAATTTTATGTGCTGAAAGGTATCAATGATCTCGGCTGTCCTATTAATCCATCCAAGAAGTTTTCTGACTCGAATGGGATGTTCCTTTCTGGCCCAGCCAATAATTGCCTTCAAATCACCCAGAATGCTTATGTTATCAATTTTCTGTTCTCTAGCCAATCTGAGTAATGCCCAAAGTGCCACCAGTTCAGCCTTATTATTTGTTCCAATTCCCAAACCC
>LPNX010358254.1:1565-63582 GCA_001517045.1 Pseudotsuga menziesii | reverse complement strand
TGCTGTACGATTTGCATTAAATTCTCAGCACAGAAATCGAGGTTTTGTGGGTCTGTACGGCCTGCATTAAATGCTGTACGGACAACATTAAATTTCAGCACAAAAATCGAGGTACGGCCTGTGTGTACGGTCTACAATTTTTGGCACAAAATTCGAGGAAGAAGTACGGCCTGTTTTGCTACTGTACGACTGCATTTATTGGCACAATTTTCTAGGAGATGTACGGCCTGTTATTGCTGGACATTTGCATGTGATTTTTTGCACAGAGAAAAGAAGAAGGGTGTACGGCTGAGTTTGCTGAGCACATTTCCAGACTTTGAGAAAAAGTTTGCCGGTGGAGATAAGTTGTATCTTTCACCATTTTTCTGTCCTGTACTTTGCTGAAGAATAATAAATATCTCTCCTCTCTCTGACTGGTTTTCCCCGTGGGGGTTTTTCCAGGGCTGATTAGCCAAAAATCTCTGAGTCAAATTTATGGTGTGCATGTATTTGTTTTCAGCCTGTTAGTAATTTTTTTACTGTGTGTTTAAAATTGTTCGGCAAAATTTTTAAGTAGCTTCAAGCCTATGCAAAACCGGCTGAAGTGAAAAACACAAATTGTTCATTTAAACCAGCAAGCAGTAAAACTCAGTTTTTTTCAACATATTATCATATCTAAACAAAGCTTTATTTACGAATCTTACATGAAAGAGTGGATGCATGTTGATGCTTGGTGGTTTTTGGACCTTGTAGGCAATCCCATTTGTCTTTTCTAGGCTATTTAAAAGTCTACAATATTTGGGGATAGTTTGGATCACCTTTCTATGGATAAAGAGTTTTTTGGTCTTAGTCTTGGATATACCTTACCGACAATTTCAAACAATATTGTTATGCACAATCTTGTTATGTGTTGATCTTGATACACTTTGGCTCTTGATTGAGCTGCTTACATGTAATTTGTACATTAATTTAATTCCACTTTGCATATTTTGCAACGTTTGTACCGAGATTTATTTTTCCTTGAAGTTTTTAGGTGTAAGTTAATAGGAATTAGTATATTAAATCCAATACATTGTTGTGACAATGACATTCCCTTTGCTTACGTTCCATGTTTTCTCTAAGCATATATTCCATAAGTTAGTCTTTTCTGTTAAAGATAGTGCAGCTACGAGAGAGATTTTTTGAATGGCACCTTAGTCAGTTAACTAGGGTTCCTTGTCATTTAACCAAGCAGAGTAAGTCCCTAGCAGGTACCCTAGGTACCCTAGCAGTATACTGGGGTTCTTGGTCTGGGACCAAGCAGGTTGATGCCATGGCAAAGTTCCTAGCATGTGATTAGGGCTCCTATCTCTCTCTAGGGCATTCTCGTCAAGGAATAGATAGTTTCTTGGTCATAAGGACCAAGTAGATCCTGTAGACAAAGATAGAGACATCCTGTTCTAGGACCAGGAAGATCCTTGGTCTAGGACGAAGCAGGTCTCGTAGGTGTAGTCTTGGTCAGTTAACCAGGTGTATCTTGGTCAGTTAACCAAGATGATGATGTGTGATTCCCTCCTCTCCTAAATGATTGAGCTAGGTTGTTTCTTCAAGGGACTGACCACCCCTTGATGATGTCACTAGCACTTGACCTTTAGGAGAAGTCAGGAGGACTAGAGGATCACATCATCTAGTTTGGACCTTCCTTATATGGTGATGATAAAACTTCCAGTTATTATATGGAACACTTGTGGACCACATACATTGAAAGAGAGAGATAAAAGTTATGGTTGCTTCCCACCTTGTTGGTACACCTTTGGTCTTGTGGGTAAAAGGGTTTTCTTCCCACTTTGTTGTGACACCTCTTGTTGACTTGTGGTTAGCCTTGTGATTGGTTTGGTCTTGTGTTGACCTCTCCCTTGTTTTGCTAGCGCCCCCCTTTGAGTGTGTGACCTTGACCCTTTGTTAAGGTGTCCTAACATTTATTTATGTTTTTATTTTTGGTAACCCTCCTAAGTGTATGACGTCTTGACTTTTGGAGTGTAACCCTAATTCAATGAAGGGTTAGAAGGTAGATCCTTCTAGAAGTCATTAAAAGTTATAAATACAATCCTCAGCACTTATTTTGTAGGTGTCTTGGAGATGAGATCTGATCTGATTACTTATGTCTGATATAGGGTTTGATGTTGGCTCCTTTTGGTTTTTTTTTGGGTTTCATGCTCTCTCTTGCTTGGGAAGTCTCCTAATTTGGACTTCTAACAACTGCATATATCTCCTTCCTCCACATGTATGAGTCGCACGATTATGTTGTACCTTGTTTGTGGGCTGTCATATTTTGTTGAAGGTGTCGCTGTTGCTGCTGACTGTTTGTGAGGATGCCATGGGATGTTTATTGGGATGTCACCTTGCTGCAGGTTGTTTGTTGAGCTATCACCTTGTCGTGTATTGTTCAATGTGCATGGGTTGTTTGTTGATGCTGCTACCCCTGTTGGGTTGATTGCTACCTTTGTTGGGTTGTTAGAGATGGCCGCTACCCTTGTTGGGTTGGTCGCTTCCCTTATTGGGTTGTTAGAGTTGGCCACTACCTTTGTTATGTTGGTCGTTTCCCTTGTTGGGCTGGTAGAGCAGGTTGCTTCCCTATGTGGGTTGTTTGAGCAGGCCACTGCTTTGAATGGTCTGTTTGAGCAGGTTGTTGCCCTGTGTTGGGCTGTGTGAGATGGTCACTACCTGTGTTTGATTGGGTCATTGGTTGTGTAGTCTATTACATGACTACCTTAGATTATTTTGGGTTGAAAACTTGTTGGTTGTCTTGGTTTACATCTTGAGGTTGGTCTTGATGTCTTGATTGTTGTACCTTCTATTGTACTTGTCTAAACCTATCTTAGAGCACTTCTCTCTCTCTCTCTCTCGAGTATGTCCATGCCCTCAGGTAAGGGCCAGACTTATTCCACTTAGTGACTTGTCTATGAGAGACAAGGTTTGATCTGAAAGTATTTTTGAATATAAGGAAGGTCCAACTCAATCCTATTTGTTTTATTAGTTAGATTTATGTACTATTGTTCATGATTTTAATTTTTATTAGTATTTCTTTATTGCTTTTGTAATTTTGCAGCTGATATATTTTGTTCCAAATCCTAACTTCAACACAGTGATCTTAGTGGAGTGTTTAAGTTGAAAGAGATGATTTTTTTTTAATTTGCTAGACTACTGCTGTAATTTAATTTCAGTATTATTTTACAGCTTAAATTTGCATTAACGTGCAAGTTTGTTAAATTTTATGAAAAATCCTAAAACTTCAACATTTTCTTTGTACTTGCATATTGGTCAGCTACAACACAAAATCAAATGCATTCAAGTTATATGATCTAGTTTGGTTAATAAGAAGATAATTATCAATAGAGATGTAATTTTTGACGAAATCCTTTGCAAGTACAAATGACTAGCTAGCAAAATGTGTTTTTCTAGGTGGAAGAGGAACCAATTATTAATGTTGCAAACATCATGATTATTACTGATGTGGTGATCTTTTGTGATCTTTAAGCCTCGCCAATATATTACCCCCAATATATAAGCCTTTCCACATACCTATCGTGTTTTCATTGAAATGCATCATTGAAGACTTACCGGTACCAGAGAGAAAGGAATGTTGAACTTTTGTAATGCGTGGGAGACATTGTTGGGAATGATAATCATGGCGCACCTTAGGAGAGGGTAAATCCATCGGCTCAATACTTGTAAAGGAATTCCTTGTATGACACCTTATATTGTCCTCAATGCTAGGTAGGCACGACTGAACTGAGTCCCAAGAAATCTCATCTAAGACGGAGCTTCCAAAATCTTAAAATCCTGAATGAAATAGCTGCATGTAGTGAACGTATGTAATAGTAAAATGATTCAAATATAAAGGTGCTTCATCACCAATTGTAATCGCAAAAGGGTCGATCCAATCTTGATCATTGATGCAACGACGAGAAGGAATAATTGTATCTTCGTCAATTGGGCTTTCATAGATCATGTTTTCAATATTCTTCCTTAAGATGATTAAGACCTCTTGATATTGCTTCAAATCTGCGTTTTTTTGCGTGGGGATGCTCGTTTTCACACTCAGAGTGTCCTCTTTACCCCAGACGACATTTTTCATATCATTCGGGCGACCAGAACACCCCGTGGAACATTATTCAGCTAAAAGTGCATCAAGATGGCATTTTAATGCTAAATTACAACATTTTGGCACTAAAGTCAAAGGTTTGAAAAGTGAAAAAATTAAAATATTAAAGTATGGGGTGACATGGCAAGTGGACCCATATTATGCATGCGACCCTTTTTCACTTAAAGATTACCAAAACTTTGGTTTTAAAAGGAAGTGGAGAATGATATAAATTAAAGGGTGACGTCAACTTCATAGCTTCACGCAAACTTCAAGCTTGCGATGGCATAAGTGGTGGTCCCCCCTTTCTTACATAAGATTGTTTTAGACTTTGGTTTATATTAAACCTTGGTTTATAATTAAAGGGATATCACATGTGTTTGAGGAGATGACGCCAACCTCTCCAAAATCGCGTGGGTTGTTGGAGTAGCGAGTGGTTGGGAGTGAGTTGGTCTTTGAAGAGTGGGTGGTTGGAGTTTGGTGGAGAGAGGAGCAGTTGTCTCTCTAGTTCCAATTCACTACAACTTAATTAGACTCCAGTAAATTACCACTTCTTTTGTCAGTGTAGGTAGTGTTATCCACTAATTCTGCACCTAGTGGATTTCCAGTGAACCGTCAGAGTATTGGACAAGTAGACTTGTTCATGATCAGAGTTCAAAAGTCCACCAGGCTTTTTCTGGGAGTCTATTCAAAATTTTTTGTAACACATGTTCATACCCCCTGGGAAAATTGTAAAAAATGACCTAGCATTTAATTTTTTATAAAAGGCTCAACTTCCCAGTTAAGCATCAAGCCGACTAGCCATGAGTGTTTTTCCCCTTGGTTATTATTGGTTGTTGAACAAACGACTAATCATTTCTGAGTTTTTCACTCACACCTCTAAAGTTGGGGTAGTCGTCTTGATGTTTTGGCCTTAGGAAGTTATTAGAGCCTGTGTGTTAGTGTTTTTCAACATGCTAGGCATTCGAATTGAGTCTTATGGACATGTATTAGGCCCCCCTAGAGTTTCGTCTGATTCTGAGAAATAATAAATTTTTTTATTTTTTATTTTTTTCCATTTTTTAAGCCATTTTTTAATGGTTTAAACTTTAAATGGAAAAATTCAAAATGTAAAAAAGTGTGATCCGGAGTTGGTTTTTGGTGTGGTTAGGATCATTTTCAAGCTCAGAGCGACATCTTTACACCAATGGCCACTTTCACTATGTTTCTGGCAGTTGAAAGACCTCGGAAGGCATCATTTGACTAACGGAGCACCAAAATAGCATTTAAATGCTAAATTATGAGAAAATGCACAAAAGTAAGAAAAGTAAAAAATTAAAAATTAATTAAAAGATGGTGAGAAAGTGACATTGCATGGGGTTCCCCATGGATTTACTACCCTCTTCAAAGTTATAACTTAAACTTTTGGTAATAAAAAGCATGGTCACAAATCATTTTTGACGTGAGGGTGAAGTGAAGACTCACGCTAATGTGGAAAGGATGGTGAGTTGGTGACGGTGGACCCCTCCCCACTTAAGAAATTTTATATTATTTTAAACCACGCTATATCATACCAATGCAAATAAAAGATTGTTATGGATTATCAAAGTGAAGGGTGACGTGAGGAGAAGATGACTCACGCTAGTGTGATGGTGTGAGTGGGAGTGGGGTGGACCCCTCTACACTTTAAAAAAATATAAAAAATAAGACATGGTATATCATGCGTGATGGCATAATGTTCACAAAACTTTCATCAATTTATTCCTTCACTCCAATATTCCGTACAGTTTATGTGAAGAGATTAAAGGGATCACACGTGTGGTTAGTTTGGTTAGGTTTTAGGTGAGTTGTCATTTGTTGGGTGAGTGAGGTCAGTTCCTCTTCACTTCAACTCCAAATTGACTCAGTCCAAGCATATTTCGAGTTCAGATCAACACAGTTACACTCCGGGTTGATCTTCAGTTCATTAATCCCTCCTAGGGTTGGGTTTTGTTATAAAAGCAAGGCCTTCTTCCCCATTTGAGACGGAAGGAAGGAACCTCTGCTCATGTAATTTGTTTATTGTTATCATTTGAATAAATTTGAAGGCTTTAGAGGCTTATGAATGTGATTCTATGGGTGCATACTTTTGGTGGATGAGGTGATATTGCTGCATTTATGTTATGCTATTTTTTTTTTAATAATCAAACTGGCTTAGAAGGTAATCTTAAAGCACGTAGAGTAAATATTTGCAGTTGTCAATTTATTTACTTACTCTTTACTCTTAGCAATTTAAGAAGGCATGTTTTATTAAGTTGTAGCTTATGTTTTTTTTTTCTAACCGTGAAAAGTACCAGATCTAATATGTTTGTTGCAAGTGTGATAGTTTTTGTTTGCAAATCACAATCTCGAATAAAAGGTTGAGCTAAGCTGCATCTCCTTTTCTTGGATCTAGATCAAAACATTTATGGTTTCACCTTCAAACTTCCAAGTTTTCCAAGAGATTCAAGCTTGAGCAGTTGTTTCCTCTTCTTTCGAAAAAAAACTTAAAATATTTTTATTTTCGGTTACTTTCATTTAACAAGTAAATCGTATGCTAAAGTTCATCATTTTATTTACTTATTTAATTAGATCTAAGAAGTGCTTTGTCTCATAATCAAAAGCTTAGATCTAGTTTCTCTTTCCTAGTACTCAAAGTAATAAAATATTTCTATCTTTCGGCAAGTACTAGGTTGCATTTTCTTATTGTATTTTATTGACTAACCCACTAATTTTCAAAAACATAGCTTGCTGGTTTTTTCCTTTTCATGATAGGTTAAGCATAAATGTTGGCAAAATTTTGAGGTTTTCGGCTCCTCAAATCACCTCTAATTCCCCCTTTTTGGAAAGCTTTGTAAGCTTTTTTTTATCACTTTCTAGGATCAGAAGGCAGCCCCATTCATAAAAATTGGATTGTAATAAGGTTAATAAAAAGCAAGTGGGATAAGGGCTCCCACACCTCACTTCCCCCATTTGGGGGAAGCCTGTATCGTCCATTGTCTATTTTCATACTTTACTTTGCTTTATACCTGCACAATAAATTGTTAGAGTAGAATACAAAATGTTAGCGTCATCTTTTGAAAAAGTTTGCTAGTGTAGTTTTGCTTCACTTTTCAAGTATTTTTATCTCATATAAATTGTTAAAAAGAACTCATAGTCTCTTGAATCTCACTGAAAAGTGGATCAAGAGCACTCTCTATCGGAGAGGTTTTTCTTTTTTGTCTTAGATTAGATTTCTTGTTTTCATATAAATTGCTAAATAAAAATAATATAAAATCTCTTGAATATCACCGAAAGGTGGATCAAGAGTGCTCTCTGTCGGAGAGTTTGTTGTTTAATTTTCAGTTCATTTACTTTAGCATTTTTTACCCTTTTCTATAAATCTCTTGAATCTCGCCATAAGGCGGATCAAGAGTGCTCTCTGTCGGAGAGTTTTTCGATGGTTCTTGTTCACAACATTTAATAAAATTGGAATTTACATTTACTGCACTTCGTATGCTCTACCCACTTGTGGGATACCCAAAAGCAGTTGTAGATTCTTTAATCTTCACATTTTAATCCACTTTAACTATAAATAAAACACTCTCCCAAGAAAACCAACGAAGATCCGGCGTTGATCGCTATAATCAAAAGTGGGAAAATTCTGCCTGGGGAGGTAGGAACCACTGTACCGAGACCTTGAAAGCACAGTTAGACTACATCCTTGTTGGTGTAGTGTTGAACACCGCTTTAGAGACTCCGGACAGCCCACATGTTCTTGTACAGAACCACTTAGACTATTATCCGGACATATCTCCAATACCGAAAGGTATATCTTGGAGATCCCCTTCCCTTTTAATAATCAACTTCACCGCTAAAAATTTACAATAAAATTTACCAAGAACACTAGCAAAACAATTCTCAAGCACACCCCAGACTTGTATCAAGCATGCCAAGCACTACATTGACTCCATTTGGCACTGGTCTTATTAATTATTTATTTGCTTATTATCTATATGGAGCACTTGTTTTATCTATTATCTATATGGAGCACCTGTTTTATCTATTTTCATATCATGCTATGGATGCGTTACTTATAAATTGTCATTGTCAAGTGGTTGTGCATCTTTAATTAGCTTGCAAGTATTTACTTGGATCATTAAATTGTTATTGTAAATCTCTTTTAAAAAACTCCTAAAAAACACCCATCCTCATCATACACCAAAAAACAATTTTAAACACAAGATCCTCAGAAACTCTTTATAGGGACTACCCCCCTTGGCTTCGTTAGGAGTTTGCCTAAACGAAGGAGTTAGGATCAGGTGACAACACTTGACTCTTTGCTTGCCCCCAAGGCCACACCTTTCCTGCTTGGGAAACAACTTTCGAAAGATTTATGCTAGCGGTGTGCACATCGGCGGGCAACATTTCTGGTGCCGTTGCTGGGAATAAATCTTTTTATTTCCGGCTTACGACTTTTTTGCTTTTACTTTGTTTGATGAATGTTTAGATTAGTTCTTTATTTTTCATCTGGCGACTCCACTAACCTTTTTCTTTTTTTATACTTACAAAGAAAAGCAAAACTCTATATGTTTGTGAGAAATTTTAATGAATATTTTTATTCTCACATGGCGACTCCATTGAAGAGATAAAACCCTTGCTTCTCATATAAATTGTTCAGTTTGTTGTGTGTAGAGATGAGCCCATGCAACACATTAAAAAACTTTAAAGCTCATTATTTGACAGCTCTTTCTGTTCAGTACAAAATCCAGGTCATGGTTACATTGAGTACATGCTGCTAATATCCGAAATGGATGAGTTAATAGAGAAATTGGTTGCTCATATCAGCAAACAGTATTGTACTATTGATTTCTCAAACATCTCAGGTTTTCCTAACTTTGGTGATGGTGAGAAGGTTTTGTATAAAGGGCGGCCAATCTTTCACGGAAATAGTGATGTCGAGTCTTTTCTTGAATTTGTAGCCGATTTCAATGCTCTGTATGAAGACACCATGATGCAAGTGTTCGTTGGTTCCCTTCAGGGAGATTCTTGTTGTTGGTTTTATGAGGGCTTTCCAAATAAGTGTATCACCTCCCTTTCTAGCTTCCTTTAGGTATTTTTGAAAAAGTGACATGATGGTAGGGGTAGTATGAAGGGTTTGGAAAAAATCACTTGAAGCAATTTTTACCTTTTATTTGCCAAACATAGAATATCATAAAGAAGAGCCTCCTCATTTCACCACAGTAAAAAGCATTGAAGATTTAGAGCTACGACTTGATGACTTTGGTAAAAATGATGACAGTTACATTTCCCATCTGCATTATAAAGAAAAATTTACAGAAATCCCTGAGGAGCCCTTGATTGAAAATATGGTCACAGACCCTCATGTTTTCATGGTATGCAACGTTGAGGATTTGGAGTGTTCTCAAGTCCATTTCAGTAATAATGATAACATTTTCTCAGATTGGCACTAGGATGAAATCATTACAGAGATTGACACTTATGAAGAAATTCATAATGACTATAAAATGTGTGATAACACTTCCCCATGTTCTTCACATGGTGTTGAAGGTTGGGAAAGTTGGGTCCCTTGTGATATCTTTGAAAACCAGCTTTTTGAAGAAGATTGTTTTGAGCAGGATGAGGAGTGTAGCCAAGGATTTGATACTAGTGATGAGGCATCTCTCATATCTGACATAGATGGCGATGATGACTATTGGACTTTTATTGAAAATACAACCTATGATACTTTTGAAAATATTTTTGAGAATCTCATCTATGATATGTCCAACGAGGGGAGTGTTTATTCTGAGACTTATGAAAGTTGTAAAGAAGAACAGTCAGATTTTTTCATATGATCGGTTAGAGCTATATTTGAGTATCTATAATGAGGACTTGGAGAAGCAGTGCAATGAAGAATTAGATTGGGTGCAACTTGTATATTTTTCTCAATCGTCTTCTTCACATACAGATGTTCCTTATGATTTGGAGCAGTTTGGGGCTTACACACAGAGTTATCAGCGAATAAGCCTGTTTGATGAGTATGATGATCTGCCTCATCATACAGATTTGTACATCAGTCCTATCCAATATTGGATAGAGGAATCCTGCAAGAAGACTTGCCAGTTTGGGAAGCAGGTCGAGGACCTTCTCCATGATTATAATCTCTTGTCCATACCTCCCATCTGGGAGTTTCATGTAGGTTTGCATTTTCTAGAAAATGTCTCCTTACTTTGGCTGTTAACCAAAGATAAGGAAAAAAAATTAAAGTTGATAAAATGCTTAAATGGTTACATTGGATATTTGATTTAACTTAAAATTTTATTTTGTCATGGTTAGAGTAGGAAAAATAAGCTCCTTAAAGTGAGCGTTTACTTTTCACATTGTCCTCCCGTTCTTGGGAATAAATAAATTTTGGTTCTGTCATTATTTTAAATAAAGCAACTTTTGGATCATTGGCTCTTTTTCTTAAAACTTGTGCTACTAAGGTTTTCTTGTCAAGTTGAGATGTTTTTACAGGATATAGAAACCAGAGATTTTGGTGTTCTCATATGCTCTCCTTGCCTAAGAGACTGGATCGAGCACACGTCCCGCAGTTGGAGCCAGAATGTTATCCACTAATTCTACACTTAGTGGATTTCCAGTGAGCCTCCAGAGTATTGAACAAGTACACTTGTTCATGATCAGAGTTCAAAAGTCCGCCAACCTTTTTTTGGGAGTCTGTTCAAAAAATTTTGTAACACATGTTCATGGTCAAAAATCATTTTTGAGAAAAGGGTGATGTGAGGGTGGAGTGAAGACTCACGCTAATGTGGAAAGGATGGTGAGTGAGTGAGGGTGGACCCCTCCCCACTTAAGAAATTTTATATTATCTTAAACCATGCTATATCATAGCAATGCAAATAAAAGATTGTTACGAATTATCAAAGTGAAGGGTGACATGAGGAGAAGATGACTCGCTAGTGTGATGGTGTGAGTGGGAGTGGGGTAGACCCCTCTACACTTTAAAAAAACATAAAAAATAAGACATCGTATATCATGCATGGAATGTGGCATAATCTTCACAAAACTTTCATCAATTTATTCCTTCATTCCAATACTTCGTACGGTTTGTGTGAGGAGATTAAAGGGATCACACACGTGGTAAGTTTGGTGAGGTTTTGGGTGAGTTTTCATTTGTTGGGTGAGTGAGGTCAATTCCTCTTCACTTCAACTCCATATTGACTCAGTCCTAGCTCAGTTCAAGTTCAGATCAACTCAGTTACATTCTAGGTTGATCTTCAGTTCATTAATCCCCCCCTGGGGCTGGGTTTTGTTATAAAAGCGAGGCCTTCTTCCCCATTTGAGACGAAAGGAAGGAACCTCTACTCATTTAATTTGTTTATTGTTATCATTTGAATAAAGTTGAAGGCTTTAGAGGCTTATGAATGTGATTTTATGGGTGCATATTTTTGGTGGATGAGGTGATATTGTTGCATTTCTGTCATGCTTTATTTTTTTTAAATCAATCTGCTTATAAGGTTTTCTTAATGCACGTAGAGTAAATATTTGCAGTTGTCAATTTATTTACTTAATCTTTCCTCTTAACGATTTAAGAAGGAATGTTTTATTAAGTTGTATCTCATGTTTTTTTTTTAATTTCTAACTGTGAAAAGTACCAGATCTAATATGTGTGTTGCAAGTGTGATAGCTTTTGTTTGCAGATCACAATCTCGAGTAAAAGGTTGAGCTAAGCTGCATCTCCTTTTCATGGATCTAGATCAAAACACTTATGGTTTCACCTTCAAACTTCCATGTTTTCCAAGAGATTCAAGCTTGAGTAGCTGTTTCCTCTTCTTTCGACTAAAAACTAAAAATCTTTTTATTTCCGGTTACTTTCATTTAACAAGTAAATCGTATGCTAAAGTCCATCATTTAATTTACTTATTTAATTAGATCTAAGAAGTGCCTTGTCTCATAATCAAAAGCTTAGATCTAGTTTCTCTTTCCTAGTACTCAAAGTAATAAAATCTTTCTATCTTTCGATAAGTACTAGGTTGTATTTTATTATTGTATTTTATTGACTAACCCACTAATTTACAAATACATACCTTGCTGGTTTTTGCCTTTTCGTGACAGGTTAAGTGGAAATGTTGGTGAAATTTTGAGGTTTCAGGATCCTCAAAATGACCTCTAATTCCCCCTTCTTCATTCCCCTTCTCTGGAAAGCTTTGTAAGCTTTTTTTTATCACTTTATAGGATCAAAAGGCATCCCCATTTGTAAAAATCGGATTGTAATAAGGTTAATAAAAAACAAGTGGGATAAGGGCTCCCACACCCCACGTCCCCCATTTGGAGGAAGCCTATATCGTCCATTGTCTATTTTCATACTTTGCTTTATTCCTGCACAATAAATTGTTAGAGTAGAATAGAAAAAGTTAGCATCATCTTTTGAAAAAGTTTGCTAGATCTCAGTTTGCTAGTGTAGTTTTGCTTCACTTTTCAAGTATTTTTATCTCATATAAATTGTTAAAAAGAACTCAAAGGCTCTTGAATCTCACTGAAAACTTGATCAAGAACACTCTCTATCGAAGAGGTTTTTCTTTTTTGTCTTAGATTAGATTTCTTTTTTTCATATAAATTGCTAAATAAAAAGAACATAAAATCTCTTGAATCTCACCGAAAGGTGGATCAAGAGTGCTCTCTGTCGGAGAGTTTGTTGTTTAATTTTTCAGTTCATTTACTTTAGCATTTTTTACCCTTTTCCATAAATTTCTTGAATCTCGCCATAAGGCAGATCAAGAGTGCTCTCTGTCGGAGAGTTTTTCGATGGTTCTTGTTCACAACATTTAATAAAATTGGAATTTACATTTACTACACTGTGTATGCTCTACCCACTTGTGGGATACCCAGAAGCAGTTGTAGATTCTTTAATCTTCACATTTTACTCCACTTCAACCATAAATAAAACACTCTCCCAAGAAAACCAACGAAAATCCGGCGTTGATTGCTAATAATCATAAGTGGGCAAATTCTGCCTGGGGACATGGGAACCAGTGTACCGAGACCTTGAAAACACAGTTAGACTATATCCTTGTTGGTGTAGTGTTGAACACCGCTTTAGAGACTTCAGTTAGACCACATGTTCTCGTACGGAACCACTTAGACTATTATCCGGACATATCTCCAGTACCGAAAGGTATATCTTGGAGATCCCCTTCCCTTTTAATAATCAACTTCACCCCTAAAAATTTACAAAACATTCTCAAACACACCCCAGACTTGTATCAAGCATCCCAAGCACTGCATTGACTCCATTTTGCACTAGTCTTATCAATTATTTATTTGCTTATTATCTATCTGGAGCACTTGTTTTATCTATTTTCATATCATGCTATGGATGCGTTACTTATAAATTGTCATTGTGAAGTGGTTGTGCATCTTTAATTATCTTGCAAGTATTTACTTGGATCATTAAATTGTTATTGTAAATCTCTTTTAAAAAACTCCTAAAAACACCCATCCTCATCATACACCAAAAACATTTTTAAACACAAGAGCCTTAGAAACTCTTTATAGGGACTACCCCCTTTGGCTTCGTTAGGAGTTTTCCTATACGGAGGAGTCGGGATCAGGTGACAACACCTGAATTTTTGCTTGCCCCCAAGGCCACACCTTTCCTCCTTGGGAAACAACTTTCGAAAGATTTCTTCTAGCGGTGTGCACATCGACGGGCAACAGGTAGAACCCCCTTGGGTCTCTCTTGGCTATTTAAGCAGGCTCCCGGTTCATTGTTTGGCATGGTCAGAGGACCGAAGGTCTACTCTAGTTGTATTGTATTGTATTATTTTTGTAATAATAAAAGGCTTTGGAGGTCTCATGTGGTGCATGGCTTAAGTGTTGGATGATCATTGTCTCATGTTGTTGCTGAGGTAATCTGTAGAAGTACTTTTATGCATTTTCTAGTCCTTGTCAAATCTAGCGTCATTGAAGGATTAGTACTAATCGGTAGGAGTGAGTGAAGTATTTTTTTTTCTCTCTTAATTATTTTATGTTCAAGATTTAGAATTTGCATGTTGATTTGCTTATGGGTATGCTCCTCTTGTCTTTAGCATGAGTTTTTACTGGATTTGATTAGTCTCTTGGCAAGTGTGAAGGTGTTTTACAGGTGCTTCTCTTGGATTAGCCTGAGATATTTCTTGCTTCTCTCACTCTCCAAGAAATCGTTGTTGAAGAGGCATAGTCCCTCCGCTCTCCACCAACGGACTCCATAGACCAAGCATTCCCAAGCTTGAGCTCGTTCCTTCTCTCTCTCTCTCTCCTTCAAATTTAAATAGAACTTTCCCCCTTGGTTACGATTACTCACATGCTTAAGTAGTTTAGTTTATCGTTCAAACAATATATAAAGGATGATCTTTTTAAGCATGTTTCCAAATCTAGAATTATAAAGCATCATTCTTAGAATACATCTAGTATTGTTAAGTACTTGTGTATAGTTTTCGATCATTCAGTAATTAACTATTTTATGCTTTTAACGTTATATTTAGCACATTTGGTGCAGGACAGGTGACTGATTTTTCACTTTTATTGCCAGGACAAGGAGAAGTGCGCCAGAAAATCAAAGATCTAAGTTGTTCAAAGACCTCCTGGAGCACCCTTCTTGATCTTATCTTAGTCATAAAACCTGTAAGCCTTTGGATCCATATCTGTAAGGACTATTGGCATCCACCTCAAGCATTGTAAATACCATAATAAAATATTTTGATTAGGCTCCTTCAGATTCCACTCCCCATCCCCCCTCAGGGGTTTTGCGTCGGTGCACTTTTTTCATGATTTTTTCTCTTGTTAGTGTAGTTTTGCTTTATAAATCAGTTTACTTTGTTATTTCAACTTTCAGATTCATTGCAAAGTAATACTAATACTTACCCTACGACTTCCCTATTCTCTTTCTTTTGCAAAATATTTGATCAATGCTAACTCATGAGGGCTATAAATCTAGCACGATAGGATAGCCATTTAAAGTCTTAACTTGATTAACTATGCAAAATTTCTTGAATGTCTGAAGCGAACATGAAATAGTTAGTTATACCATTGTTTTTTGGATATTTTCGTAATCTAGCATTTTGGTATTTTTTCTTATGTTTTGTGGATTGAGAATTGTGTTTCAGGTATCACCAAAGGTGGAGAAGGAATTGAAGCCCAACCACCTCTTCACGAAACAAGAGTCTTTTAAATATAATACTTTCACCATGCAGGGTCTTCAGAGCGCTTGATTCCAACTTCAAAAAACACGGCTAAAAGGGGCTCTTCGTCATCCTTCTTAATCAAAACTTAAAATCATTTCTTTATTTACAAGATCCGCCCATCCTCCTTCTTCTTGGTCTTCTAGATCTACCTCTTCTTTCTTCTTTATATCTTGATTATTTTGCCTCACTTTTTCACTTTTCTTGCCTCTTTTTCTCCTTCATTGTTTCCCCTTGTTTTTAGCATTTTTTCTCTTGTTTTTTGCCCCTTTTCTTCACTCTTTTTTGCTCTCTTTCTCTCGATTTTTGCAGCCACTTTTCTCCTGGTTGGCTGCCCTGTTTTTCCTAATTTTTTGCAACCATCGGTTTCTTTGTTTGGCTGTCCCAATTTCCATTAGAGGAAATTTCAACTCAAAAGGGCCTCTCAAGGAAAATAATAAAATAATAGTTAAAATAATAAAATAATATTTATTAATTTTGGAGGAAGGAAAGAAAAAAATTACATTTTTTGTTTGTATTTTTAACATATCTCCCTGTTTTTTTACTCAAATTTTGATCGGGAGAGCTCGTTGGATGCGGAATTTAATTCCGCATCCAACGAGCTCTCTCGATCGAAATTTGAGTAAAAAAACAGGGAGATATGTTAAAAATATGAACAAAAAAAGTAAATTTTTTCTTTTCTTACTCCAAAATGTGATGTCGTCATCACGTTTTTTTAGGTATTTCTTATTTTTGGGATAGCGGGGTCCATCGAAAGCATCATCACGACGTTTTTCAGGTATTTCTTGTTTTTGGGTTAGCAAGGTCCGTCAAAAGCATGCCGAGTGGGTACTTGTTGGACGCAGAATTTAATTCTGCATCCAACGAGCTCTCCCAATCGAAATTTGAGTAAAAACATAGGGAGATATGTCAAAAATACGGACAAAAAAATTTGTTTTTTTTTATGATACCTATCCCCAAAGTTATATTAAAAAAATGTTTAAGACCTATACAGTATTTCAAATTTAAAAGCAATTTCATTGGCTAACACATGATGACATGGAATTTCAATGAAGGTTAAAAGGCCCATTTTGAGTTGAAATTTCCTCTAATTCTTTATTTTACAGCCAACTTTTCTCTTTGTTGGTTGCTCTCTTTCTCCTCCATTTTCAGCCTTTTTGGGCACTTTTTGCATCTACTTTTTGGCACTTTTTGAGCCTTTTTTCCTCTCTTTTTTGTAGCCACCTTTCATCCTTTGTTGGCTCCCCATTACTTCCTTTTTGCAGCCATCTTACTCCTTCAATGGCTATCCCATTTCTTCTTCATTTTCAGCCTTCTTTCACTCTTTTTTGCATGTACTTTTTTTCCTAATTTTGATTCAAAAAAGGACTAAAAAATTGCAATTTCATACTTAGATTAATTTCAATTTTCTTTGCATCTAGATTAGTTTTGTGTATTAACAATAATGGGTGCATGAGTGTTTGGTTTTCTTATGTAGGTACCAAGGACAAGGTGAACCAAGAAAGCAAGTCCAAAGCGGCTTGAAGATTGAAGAGAATTGCAAAAACCAATAAGACAAACTCTAAAGACATCCTTTGTAAAAGCCATTAAGGCTTCTTTCTTTAGTTTTCAAATTTGCTCTTTTCAAGGGTTAAAATCCCTTTCAATGTAATCATTAATAAAAGAGGGCTAGTGGGGTTAAGCCTCCCACATTTTTCCGACTTCCGCTATTTGGGGGAAGTGTGTCTTGTGTTTTTCTTTGTTTAGATTAGAGTGCTTTTTAGACTTAGCTTATTTCCACTAATTGCTAGTTTTAATTTTCATCACTTGCATGCCATTTGCTTCATGTGTATCTTTGTTTTTTAATTAATATTTCATAAAAAGAACCTAAAGACTCTTGAATTTGTCATAAGACAAGTCAAGAGCACTCTATCGGAGAGCATTTTGCATTGCATTCGCATCATAGATTAGATAAGACTCTTGGATCTCACCATAAGGTGGATCAAGAGCACTCTCTGTCGGAGAGTTGTGTTTGTTAATAAAATCTTCAACTCACACATCCCCTAAAATTTGAACTTACTATTCTACAATGTGTATGCTCTACCCGTTCGGGATACCCAAAAGCACTGAAACTTGTTAATTCGCACACTTAACTCTAAGTACAATCATAATAAAATTTATCACCCCATAACCAACGAACCGGCGTTAAACGCGATAATATTTCTAAATGGGCAAATCTTTACTGTGGGTGCTGGGTAGATCTCCTCGTTTGCAGTGGTTGGAAAGTTATCGAACGCCTCGCTGCAAACTGGACGGTTCAACATGTCTTCGAACGAGGCCACTTAGAATATTCTTTCGCTTAGATTTCCAGTACCTTGCGTACCGATTGGAAATTCCCTTAGCCTTAATTAACAAGATCATCTTAAAATACACAATAAAATCGACCAAGAGCATCTGCAAAACGATCTCACAAACATCAAAGATTTGTATTTCAGCATCCCCAACACTTTGACTCCATTTAAGGCACTAGTCTTTTAATTCTTTTAATTCTAAGTTATTCATGTGTGGATGCTTTAATTTCCATCTTCTTATTCAATTTATATCGTGTTTTGCAAATAGCAATGTGGATTGCCGAAATTGATTATTGTGTACATCAAAAACTCCTAAACAACACTAATTCTCATCTTCCACCCAAAAACATTTTAAGATCCTTAGACAACTCTTTTTCAGGGACTACCCCCCTTGGCTTCGTTAGGAGTTAGCCTAAACGAAGGAGCTGGGATCAGGTGACAGCACCTAGCTCTTTGCTTACCCTCAAGGCCACACCTTTCCCACTTAGGAAACAACAGTGCAAAAGATTTCTGCTGACGGTGTGCATTCGGCGGACAACAAGTACAATGGGAAAAGGTTCTTTGCATCCCTAGCGAATGAGGAAAAAAGCCTTGCTTAAATAGGAAAAATGCAATGTTCCACCAAGTTTCCGGGACGCAGGAGTGGGGAAACACACGTTGGGGACGTGTGGAGACCACCCCCAAATTTTAGGGAAATTCGGGGGGGGGCGTCGGGGTCATAAAAATTATAAAAAATATTAAAATTATAAACTTATAAATGCTAAATATCATAATTCCTAACAATGCAAATTAAAATCTAGCAATTAATCTAACAATGTAAATTATAATTTATTATTATTCTAACAAGTAGCTACACATATGGCAATTCATCATGATCATTTTCAAATTGTACAAATTGTCATTTGAATCTTGATATTCATATTTGATATTTCAACCATTCTAGACTATTTTTCATTGAAAATCAAATCAATGATATTGCATGCAAATAGTAAATATTAAATATTAAATCTGAAATAGAAACTGAAACACTAAAACATCAACATTAAATTAGGATTGCTCAAAGAGTCAAAAATAGTAAAGAGTCAAAGACTCAGTCATCAGTATCACTAATCAATATCTAGAGTCAAAAGTAAAACTAACAAGTAACAATGGACACTGCAAACTAAAAGTAGCTGAAAGAAAACAACACATAACAAGCATCAAGGAGTCAACTCCATTGATTGGTCCTCTGCAACCATCTGCTCCATGAAGGCATTAGGACCATTAATGGGAATGTCATCATCTGAGTCTGAGTCACTCTCAGGAGTAACCAATGGCACACCAACCAAACCATGCTGCATCTCATCTGGTCCATCCTCCTCATCTATCTGTGCATCATCCTCTGGATCCACATCCCATCGTATAGCGGGTCCCAACCGATACTCTGGAGTCTTCCTGTGTGCAAGACGCAGGGCACTGTGCACTGCAACTAGCTTCTCAGCTCTCCTAGAGGTAAGTCTATTCCTCTTGATAGAATGGATGAAGCTATAGGTGGACCAATCCCTCTCAGCTGCGGAGGAACTAGTAATCTGAGACAACAAACGAATAGCAAGATGTTTGATCTCTGGAGCATCATCCCCATGCATGTCCCACCAACCAATGGGGTCATCTTGGCCTAAGTCGCTACGGTCTGCCTTGGCATCAGGCTTGTTGAAGGGACCTTTGAGACCTGCAAACTGAAGCCACTGTCTCCAAAGTGTTTGCCCCTCCTCTTCAGTGTACATCTTTGCAATGGTAGCTCGAAAACCCTTCTTGATCTCCGGATCTTGAATGGGAGCAATTCTACCAGGCCTAGAAATGTACCACTTTGGGTTGAGTGCATATGCTGCCATGTGCAAAGGTGTGTTCATTCGATCCCACCTACGCTGAATAATGGGTCGAATTTGGCTCATGTAGAACTCTAAGGAGGGATCTTTTTGACGAATGGCTTCCCTTACCTTACCCAACATGCTGTCAAAAGTCTCATATATTTCTCCAAGACTAGGAGAATCAGTGTCTGTGTAGCGAATGACCTCAACTATAGGGTGCAAGAATGAGACCAAATAAGTGCAATCTACCCACCAATCATTATCCAATATCTGAAGCTTTATCCTCTTCCCCTCCTCTGTCTTGGACTCTGTCCACCTATTCCAATTTGGAGTCACAACCATGGCCTGCAATGCTGGTTGCACCTCCAACATCCTCTCCAATAAGAGAAAATAGCTCACATATCTAGTATCCGTGTGCTTGAGGAATTCCTTCCTCGAGTGAGCCCTATACATGGCTAGGGAGGTGTGGTGGTTGCAGATAAACATCTGGACATCCCTTGCAACTAATACTAAGGTGGATACCCAATCAATTTTTCCAATGTCTTTTAGGGCATTGTTGAGAGCATGCACACAACAAGGGGTCCAAAATATATGCCTGTAACTGCTATGAACTAGTGAACCAGCTGATCTACACACTGCTGCTGCATCTGTCACAACCTGCACAACATTCTCAGGCCCAACCTCCTCTATAGCATCCCGAAGAAGCTCAAATTGGAAAGCTGCATCTTTGCGCTTTCCAGAACAATCAATAGCTCTGAGAAAGAATGGCCCATCTACACATGTAACTATGATGTTAATAAGTGGACGTTTGGCAATGTCTGTCCACCCATCCATAACAATAGAGCAACCTGACTTCACCCATACCTCTTTCATCTGTTCTTTCTGCATAGAAATATTGGACACCTGCCTCTCTAAGATCACTGTCCTCACCTTGTGCTCACCTGGGGGCACATATGAGGGTCCCGATGATGCAATAGCACGAACCATCTCCTTATAATAAGGAGAACGAGTAACATGGAAAGGGATGCCATTGGCAAAAAGGAATTTGCCAATGGCATCATCTGTATCATCGCGGCTAAACTTGCCATACATCCCTGTAATGGTTGGTCCTATAGCACAAGAACGAGAAACCTTCCTTCTTGATGAAGATGTCTCAATAGGAGATGGTGGAGGCATACAAGTGGATCGGTTAGCTTTCCTCTTAGAACTTTCTTTTGACGTGACATTTTGGCTAGAGAATGTGCCCTTAGCATCTGCTGCCATTTGCAACCTCATAAGCTCATTTCTTTGCATCAAGGTTAGCTTCGTGCACACAGAAACCCCTTTGCCACCAATGCTCAAAAGGTGTTGTCTAACTCGACTATAGCTTCCAACCCATGGATGGTTACAAACATTGCACACCCAATGACATGATCCACCACCTTTCTTGCCTTTCCGGTTGGTTGAGGGATCATTAACATTTACTATGCTTGCATAAAGCAACAGTGGTTTCTTGGGATCAAATGTCCCCTTTGCATATTGAGCCAAGGACTTTGATGGGGTAAGATTGGCATTGTCTTCTCCTTCACTTCGACTTAACCTGTTTGATGAGGGAGTTCCACTCCCACTCCCAATCTCTGTCCCAAGTCCAACACTAGAGTTACCCTCTGGCTGAAAACCATGTTCAAATTCATTGTCACTGCTGTCACTACTATTGCATTGGGTAGAGTTGCTCATATTGCTGGTGTATGGCTGCTGGCAACCTGCTGCAACAAAGCTTTAAACTTTTAATTTTAAATTTTTTATTGCTGCAAATTGCAAAACTGTTAGTGTTAACCGTTTTCCTAAAAACTTCATTGTTGTTTATTAAAATTTAAAACCTAAAACATAATTTTAATTTTTTTAACAACCTAGTATGACCTATTAAATAAAAAAATTTCAAAAGAAAAATTTTAAATTAATAAATTACAAACTTTTAAAACATAAAATTTAAAAATTTAAAAACTTACAAACTGTTAAAGTTAAAAACTTAAAACTTAAAATTGAAAAAATAAAAAAACAGTAATTACAAACTATGAAATTCGAAACTTAAAATTAAAAAAAAAATAAAAAATTAAAAACCACCTGTTTAGTGTTAAAACTTAAAAATTAAAATTAAAAATCTACCTATTAAAAAAATAAAAAAATAGTATTTACAGTTTACAAATTGAAACTTAAAATTAAAAAAAAAACAAATGTTTAAAGTTTTAAAGTTTTAAACTAAAATTTAAAAAAAAATTAAAATTAAAAACCTACCTTTAGGCTTTCAGGCTTTCCTTCACGGCGTTGGCGTCGGCGTGGAGAACTTCAGCTCAGGGTCTTCAAAACTTTTGTTGCCCTTGATCTATCCTCTAACCCTGCATACAAGCAAACAAACACTGGTTAATAGATTACATAACTGCTGATTTGAATTGCAATTAAAAGTGGACTGTTGACACCTTCATTTCCACGTTATAAGTTCAAACTCACAGCGTCTTCAGTGTTCACAATGCCGGTAGCCGGGTATTGTTTGTAATAAACTCACAGCGTCTTCAGTGTTCGGAGTCACGACCCTCTTCACGACCACGGGCAAGCTTTGTTAATGGCCACGGCTCTGCAACAGCGCCGGTTTTACAGTTCACGGCCCTCTTCACGCGCGGGTTTTACTTTCTCCACAGCGCGGGTTTTACAAAGCTCGCCCCCCTTCACGACCCTAACGTTTATTTTCTCCTCACGCGGGGTCAACTACAGAGATGGCTGTAGTTTGTTTCACACTGCAAACTGCAAACTTCACGATGGCTGTAGTTTTTTCACTCACGGGCGGGAGCTCTTGTTTCACTCACAGGTCAAATGGAATGAAGGTAAACCGTAAAAGAAGTAATGGGTAGGTTTAGTATTAAATTTATTTTGCATTATTTTATTGTTTGTTTGTTTTGTTTTTTTTTCTTTGTGTAAAAAACAGCAAAGGATAAAATTCGTGGGGGGGCGCGTGGACGCCCCCCTAATTTCGGGAAGGAGCGCCTAGACGTCCCCCATTGCCGGAGCGACATTCAAAACCCCGGGACGCGCCCCCCTGTGCGTTTCGTGAAGTTTCCTTTTTTGGGGGGCGTTGAGAAAAGTTTCGGAAGGAGCCCCCAAGCCCTCGGGGCGTGGGGAGTGGGGGGAGCGAGCTCCCGACCTGGGGAGGCGAGTCCCCGTGGAACATTGGAAAATGAGAGAAAACCCCAAGGGGGGGTGAATATTCCAAGTGTTGGAGCTTTTTGAGATGATTGGGGATAACTAGAGTGAACTAGAGGTGGTAGACACCACCTCTCACAAGGTAGGTCACCTCCCCCTCTTTCTGTGACACGTATACAACAAGAGGTGAGCTCTAAGGAGAAATTCACCCCCTTATGATTTTGATTGGAATCAAGCCGATTTGATCTTGATTTGGTCTCTAAGTACCCCCAACATCATCCTTAGTTAACTCGAAACATGTCTGGGACAAATTTCCACTGATTTAGGGATGTGTTTTTCTCCATATTTTCACTTTCTCCAATTTGTTATTCACTTTTTTTCTTTTTTGTAGACTTTTTCACTTAAGTGATAAATAATCACTTAAAACTTAAGAAAAATGGGTTTGGGGGCAAAGAGGGTGCTCTGAGTTTGAAAACGATCACTCCCATGGAAAAATCTCCATCTAGACCACACTTTTATGACATTTTGAAATTTTACAATTAAAATACACCTTATCGATGATTTTATTAAAAACTGAAAATTAAAAAATCCTAGGTAGGACTTAGCGCATGTTCACAAGACTCTGGGATTATGATTAGCATGGTATAATACATAGACTCTAGGTTTTAATAACTCTCCTAAGGCATAATCACCAACTTCACCACCTTGGCTTTGGAAGATTTTGAGTGAAAAAACTTGAAAATTATATATCGCTTAAAAAGCGTCATATAACTAACGAGGGAAAAAACACTCAAGGGTGATGAATTTGATGCCTAAGTCCCAAGAAGGCCAATCCTTTTACACAAGACACCACCATGCTATATCATTTATTACAATTCCCCCAAGGGGGTGTGACCATGCGAAAAAATGGACCACAATTGATCCTGATGAAACCATGGAACTTCTGAGCACTGATAATGAATGAGGTACTTGTTCATAACTTCGACGGCTCACTGGAATTCCACTAAGTGCAATTTTAGTGGATAACAAGGGTAATGAAGTGAATGTAATGTAATGAAGGGGTAATTAACTACAAATCTAGGAAAAAAGGGTATGTGAATTAACTAGTATGAGAGAATGCCAAGGTACAAAATCTTCCCCTCAGCTTTTAAGAGATAGGGGCTAATAAATTTGTCTTCCATATGTGCACCTTTGGAAGAGAATTATTTCTTCTTGAGTTACCCTTTCCTTATGTCATTTTTACAATCCTTTATTTATTTATTTTATTTTCAACATTAGTCACTTTCTTTTGATTTAGCTTTGATAAGCTAAGACATAGGATCATGGCCTTTTTGCAAGGGGTCATAGCTCATATTAATCATTTAATTTCATTCCCTCTTATGAGTTAAAATATCGATGCCTTAATAATATGGTTTGCACCCACTACAATATTTGTTTGTGGGTGGAGTGTTAGAATATCAACGCCTGAATGATATGGTTTACTTCTACTACAATCTCTATTTGTGGGTGTAGTGTGAGAGGACTTGCTATCACATATTTCGTAGATAGGAGTTATTCATCATTTTAATAAAGCAGATTGTAGTCATAAGCCTAATCCTTACACTTGAGGCAGTATTTTATCAGAGGATATCATTGGTTGGATGATTTACATCATATTTGATTAGTTGGATAATGTAGGGGCATAGTAGCAGAGGGGCCACCCAGGTCATTATTGAGCTCTCTTCATTGATCTCCCTTATCATACTTTTCTGACCTTGGTTCAATGGGCATTCAAGAGTAGTTCTATTCAGTTGGATCTTACCTTTCCTTGCCATTCAAAGTCAGTATAGATGGATTATAGTTTGTAGTTGCAGCTTGGAGCAGGTATATGGAAGAGGTATATTATGGATTTCATGCATGGTTTTTATTGATTGACTGATTGTGCTAGACTTTGTTGTGCATTGATGATCATATACTTTGTTTTGGTTGGTATTGGTAGGACTTGTACTCACAGTGATATAGGTGCAGTAGTGTTAAGTTTCATATACATGCTCTTGTTTGGGTTAATTGCATATGTAACCTATTAGTACCCTCTTCCTTGGTTCCATGCTTGGCCTTATTCCATTTATCCATCTCATCCATTTGTATTCAAAACCCCTTGACTTGGACTTGATTGATGAACCCGAGGACCTCCCACTCTGTGACCTCTTTGATTGCATGGCCCCCATGTTTTCCTCTATTGTCTCGACTCTGGAGTGTGTGGCAAAGTCTATAGCTCAGGTGGATTGAGTGCAGTTAGGTAGGCCTTGCCACTGAAAGTGTATCCACTAAAGTCGAAACAAGTACTCCCATCCTTGAAATTAAATTAGTGGCTAAAGGGGTAGGTACTCCTCCTGTGTACGAGTTTCAACCTACTTTCTTTTAAAAAAGGTAGTACTGTGGCATCTTCGTCGAGGTTATGGATGCTCATTGGAAGCAGAGCTAAGGTCGTGTCATAACTGGGTCCCAAAAGGATATCCAGGGTCAGTACCTTCTGGTCACTAGCTAACTAAAGGAAATGCAAAATCGAAATATGCTTCAATGAAATATCCAAAGAAAGAAATGCAAAGTGAAAATGAAATGAAAGATAAATATGAAATGTGAAATGCAAATTTGTGAAATTAAAGGGGGCTTGCTAGACTTGAAAGAGTGCCTTTTAAGCACTTCATCCATTTGTGAGACACCGTGCTTCTTTAGTGTTCATCATTTCAACAAATGTCATAGAGGCCCCTGAAATCCCCTGTTTTCCAAATGTAAATTAAGTTTGTTCTAAAGTCAACCTTCACTTTGACCAAAGCCTTTGACTGCCACTTTTTTCACTTTCACCTAGGAGGGTGAAGATTGATTTATGCATTGCATTTTTTAATTAATTTGAGTAGGAGTATGTATGTTAAACTGTTGTTATTGTCTTATGTTACACTAAGCCATTGTCTTGCTCTTGTTGTTCTTTTAAGTTGATCACCTACTGTATATCATAACTTAGCATTTAGTTGTCTCTCGATGTTTGTCATGATAAGTGGACTAACACCTCTTGTAGGCATTACAGATTTTTATTTGATTATCTTGAGCTATGGTCAAATTTTGACTTTTTGACTTGGTTAATGAGGCAAATCGGCAGTGGGATCCCACTATGGTGCATTAGTGTTCATATTGTTTCCATTGGAGGCCACTTGGACCCCTCCAAGTATCAGTTTTGGATTAACAGGCTTAATTAATCATTTTTATAAAGTTTACAGAAAATAATTAAGCCAGTTCTAATTAAAAAAAACTTGGAGAATGCTTCACAGAGACTACATCAAATTGGTTATGGGCATATGAGCAATGGATCCTATGATTTTTTATGTCCAACGATTCATTGACCTAGTCGTATTTACATTTCGGGCAAGAAGAGATCCATAATTGAGCATTTTCGTGGATTATTATTAATTTCTAGCTGAAAATAAAAAATTAAAAGACGACCAAGGTTCATGATGTATGATTTGGGATAAGTGAATGAAAAAATATGACTTGGGTTATGTCATGATAGTCCCATAGACACATTTCCACCACATTCCAATCACAACATGTTATTACTTGACATCACTTCATGGTGGGACGCATTTTCCCCTTGAGGCAAAATTGATCATAACAACCAAAATAAAAGCATGTAAATCAAGTCATAATTTGAAAAATATGTAGGGGGGACCCCCTAATGATCCTGCCATGTCCCCTAGGCATCAAAATTTCCAAAATAATGATTTTTTAAGTTGTAAAAATGGGTTGTAAGAGGTAATTCGCCCCCCTCACTAGATTAGACATTTCTAGCTCATTTAAAAATTAAAAATTAAGATTAAATCTCATCCATTGATTGTATCATTATATCTTTTAATCTCATCCATCCCCATAAGGATTGGTTAGGGATTTTGCCCCTCTCTTAGCTATAAAAGAGAGAGAGAGTTCCTCATTTGTAGGGGACACTTGGCTGTTGGAAGCAAGAATAACAAAATCTTTCTTGTGCAAATCTTCGTCTCTTATGGATATTTTTGGTTTTCCAAGTTCCTTCTACTGCTAGATCTTCAACATACTCCATATTTGAGAAAGATATTTTCAATTTTTGTACTCGCAAGAGGAGGGGCGTGTTATCATAAATATTATAGTTGCCCCAATAGATGAATCCTACACAAGATGACAGGGGGGACAGGCAAACAAAGCTGTGACCTACGAAAACCCTAACCCCCAAAAGATGGATGGTTGTCACATTGGTTAGGGATTCCTTTGCTTTATGCCACTAAATCCCCAAGTGACAATGGGGGAGACCTGATCTTATCTTGAAATGACAGATCTACAACTAATCACCATATCAAGCCCATAAAATGTGAATACGTAAGGTGAGAGCTGGAAACCCTAGATTTAAGGGATAAGCCACAATTTAAGGAATATTCGAGTACGGGTGTTTAAGGACTGTGGAAATGTTACTCGAATCAATTTAGACTAGTGACTTAAGAAGTTTAAACAGATCTAGGGTTGGTGTGCTTGTTCAGATAATCAGACCCTGGACCCTGGGGGGATTTAATTAGAAACATGGGAAATGCCTAAGACAAGGTTGATTTAATAGAATTAAGGCTTCAACACACCTAATTGGGTAGAAGGATTGGAAAATAAGAATACCCAACTGAAAATCGGAACCAAAACAGAGGAAATTGACCAGCAAGCCAAACAAGGGTGTTTTCTGCCAAACTAAAACCAATTCTTGGAGATGGGTAGAGGAGTCCAAGCTTGACATTTTTGAGGGAGAGGGGTTTTTTTGTAAGTCGCACAAAACCTATATCACCAAATTTGTCAATTCTCGGTGCAAATTGGTCCGGTGATTTTCCTACTACTAAATGAGGGTTTTTTCAATGTAGGAAATGTTGGGAAATGCATGCATAAAGTAAAAGAGAGAGAAATTACCTGTGAAATATACCTGGTTCTTGTAGATGAACTCAAATATGATGAAGAATGTCGTCCTTTTGATCAAATGAGAGTTTTCGAGCAAGATATTTTAGTGGTTTTGCTTCCGTCAATGACCCTAGCGCCCCTCTCAACCTGTCCAACCAAAGAAATCAATCAGCAAGACAACCGAATGGGATCTGCAGCATAAAGAAAGTACGAGAAATAAAAAATCATCGAGAAAGGATTACTCCCTGATACACAAAACCCGAAAGCCGGCACAGAGTGAGTCTCTCCACCAGTGCGCCTCCTTCAACCTGTAGATGGATGGTTACAAGAAAATATAGCAGATCTATCCCGACATAAACTCGGTATAAAAGAATAACAATACCAATCAACAAATCATCAACACATCAGAAGAACTCAGAGTGTAATCCTAGACAAAAATCTCTTATTCAAATTCTGGTGCCAGAGCTCATGAATTACAATGGGGGGTCACCTCTCTTAAATAGTTTAAGAGAGACGTAAACCTTAACTTTATTTTTCATCCAACGGGTGGGATTATGTCATCATCAACGGTGGAGATCAACAATACATCAATCAATACATGGATCAAGTGACTAAGTCAAAGAGGGGATGCACTTTGCTCAAGGACACCTATCTTAAGTGAAAGTCACAATATAACATAAGATGTGACATGATAATACATAGGAGGGGGTCACTAGGGGATTAATTCACCCTAGGCCCCTTTACAACTTCATAATACATGATATAACAATGAAATACATCAAAGGCTGAGGGGGCGCCCCTTGAGGAGCTCTCCTCGATGGCTGAGCCAAGATAAAAATAATCCGGACATCTATTGGCTGAAAACTGCTGGAGGACTGTTCGGTATGCTAAAACACATCATCTATCAAAATTCCAATCCATTTCATTGACCAGGGAGGCCAAATCGATTTTTTTTGTGATTTCTCTAGTTCATTTTTGTTGGTACAATCTCTAGAAACTGATAAATCCACCATAACTTTGTTCAGGGTGCAAACTGGGGCAATCTGACTACTCTGGATGATCTGGAGACAAAGAAGAATGGTATTAGTGACTACTCATACGCCCTGGAACACTGCTCTGCTCTAGGAGAACCAATCATACTGGCATCTAGGATAAAATTTAATTATTTGACCAATAATTAAGTGATAATAATCACTTATCAGGAGAACCAAGGCCAAACTCTCAACTGAAACCGCAGTATTGGACTTGGGCATGTCTGGCACAAATATAGATCATGTTGTTTTTTGAGTCACTGCATTGGGAACCGTGATTGACTTGGTCAACTAGGTTGACCAGGTCAAAGTACCCAAATTGAAGGTGAAAAACTATATCAATATGATCCTGTAAACATCCAGGGTAAGAAATACTCCAATAATGTATATCAAAACCAAACTTGAATCAATTATTCATAATTATGGTGACAAATAATAATAATAGTAAGATCTACTTGTGCTTTTGAAGAATCTTGGAACTTTATGGAAGTTTGCTTGTTCATGCCATACTTACAAAGGGTAAACCATGTGCTACAGATAGGTGAGGATGGAAGAACAAGGTTGAGGCAAAGGGGAATGGCTTTTGATTGACTTTGACTAAGTGATCTATCCGAATGATAAACAATACACTCTACCACAGTGACATATGTATGACAGATATCAATAGGGGATGGAGGTGTCTCACAGATGGATAAAGTACTTGGATATTCTTCCCTTAGACTCTAACAAGTTTTCCTTTGCACTTTATTTGCAACATAGGTCAACCTTCAAAGGCAGGTGCCCTAGAAGCCTTCTGGTCTCCAGTACTGACAAAGACCCAGTCTTTGCAAGCTAGTCTCACCCCGATGCCCTATGGGGGCACATGAGTCGAACACTATACAAGGAGTGAGTGTTCATCCTTTAACCATTAACCTTTTCAAATCACTTTACATTTCACAAGATAGCAGCTAGCCTACAAGGGCAGGTGCCCTGGAAAGCCTTCTGGGCTCCAGTGAGTGACTAAGGCCTAGACCCACTGCCACCAAGCAATCCATAGCCCCGACAGGTTTGCCTCTCCCTGCCGCCCTTGTGGAGGGTAGATTGAGCCTTACATTATACAAGGAATGAGTTCTTAAACTCTTGGCCACTGATTACTTTTTAAACATTTAACTTTTGCATCCTTTAGATATAGCTTTTATGTGTTTCGATGCTTTAGTGTTTAACAACACTGTTATGGTGGAGCACTTGCTTTGAGGACTAAAGGAGAACTACCCTGTGATAGTGTGAACCCAACCACACTGGCCAAGCCACATACTTCATGGCCAGAGACACATAGCAACATGGAGTCTATCATACATAGGGGTCACAATGGGGAAAGGATATTCAATCTCACCAGTCTCAATCAGTCTAAGTCATGGAATAAAATCAAAGGTGGACGAACTAGATGGATGGGGACAAGTGACATGGAACCAACCTAGCACCATTGTTTATAATTTGTACGAGCATGGCATGAGCAACAGTCTTCACATCAAATTCCTTGATTAGTCATAACACAAGTTGAAGCAACAATAGATATAAGCATAGTTCACCATAATCATCCTAACATGATAAGCATAGGTATCTAACATACATCATAGAGCCAAAATCAAACCAAGGAAGTGTATACCTGATCTCACCAAATATACATGTCTCGAACTGATAAGCCCCTCTATAACTGTGTGTACCAACTCTGATCTACTGAACTAGATCATCACCAAAAGCATCTCAATGGACCCCTGGATCTCAGTCCTGGAAAGGAAAATCCGATGAACAAGGCTCTGGAATAACTAAAGTTGTAAAAATCCATGCTAATACCCCATTTAAAAAAGTAGCCCAGAATAGAACAAGAGACAAGTTTGCATACTGCATCATGGAAACCCAGCTACAAATGTATATGTGATAACAGGGCGATATCACCCAAGCCTTTCTAGGGAGACTTGGTTGTTCTGGGTGACTTGCCCTTTTGTGTGACAGAGAGTTCATTTGTCAATGAATATAGATATTGCTATTGCCATCTCTTTTCGTTACTCTTGCTAGCTCAAATTGATTTTGCAAATTCTAATTTTGTTGATTAGCTATTGCATCTTGTCTCACTAATTGTTTTTTGGGGTTTTACAGGGTCGACTTTCATTGAGGAATCATAGCGACTTGGTGTGGAGTGAATTCAGGATCTAATCAGTGATGTAGAGTGAGGAGAAACGACTCAATCGACCATCCAATATAAGGTATGTACTCGGACTTTGTTAAAACAACTTCTTAGAACCGTTTGTCAACAAACAAACAAAAAAAAAATCTCTTCTTCAATTTTTTTTTAATAACTGCTTGGTTTGATAATGGTTAATGGTTAATGCGAATGCTTCTATTTCATTTGTAGTATCATTGTATTTTAATACTCATGGTTATATTTCATACATCTTTGAAATACTAAATTGAGAAGTCTCTTGTACCTAACCAATTATCTCTAGTTAGATTCTCTTCCCTAAAAAATAGAGCTAGGCCGATATTTGGGGTTAGCTGGATTATCTTAGTTTGCTTTAGAAAAATCTTGGCCTGGGTCTCTCCCATTGTTAGTCTAGGTTCGTTGACAATTGGACATAAGAAACCTAAAAGAGGAACTCCTTACGGCAGTGACACATTGGGAAGGATGTCTATAGTTATGCTGGTTTATTGGTCAATTTCTTGCCTATCTATTGACCACTAGGTTGTGCGTATGCCATAAACAGGTCTCATCTGAAGTAGTATGAATTTGTCAAGTATTGAAAGACATAAGTCATTGACAATCTAAACCAACACCACTAAAGCACGATAATAAAAGGAACATCAAGTTGATATAGAATCCAATTTTCAAAATCTGATTTAACATAGAAGTTCATTGTCACTATATTAGAGGGCAAAGCCAAAACGAGAACATTGAGTTTGATTTAATGCCAGATATCAAGTAGCAGACATATTCACAAAGCCACTCAACTGAGAAAAAATTGAAATACATGGAAAAACGTTGATTGCAATAGAAATAGGCATTCGAGAGTTAAGAGATAAAGCATTATTGATAATATATGAGAGTTTTGTGTGCACCTACCCAAAGTCATTGCGCCGAAAGGCGCTCTACAGCCCAGTATGGGGGAGATCTTGTAACGTTACGTAACGTTATTTTTATTAATAAAAAATTAATTTTCTAATTATACGCCAAAATAAACGTCGGCCACAAAAACAATCTAATATGGGGGAGATGTTGTAATCTTCCTACCTAACAAAACAATAAAAAAGTAAAAATTTAATTATCCATAAAAAAAATATGCCGGTGAGGAAAAAAACATAATATGAAGGAGATGTTGTAATGTTCCTAACTAACAAAATAATAATAAATAACAAGAATTATCCGCAAAAAAATGTTGGCCTTGCACATGGTTTTAAAACCATTTGCAAGGTCTTCTAAACAACCCATGGTTTTATTGTACATGGTTTAGGAGGGCCTTGCACATGGTTTTAAAACCATGTATGGAGAAATGTTGTAATGTTCGTTCCTAACAAAATAAAAAATAATAAAAAATATTATATGTTAGCCATAAATAATATTAAATAATAATAATAAAAATATTATATGTGGACCTTAAATAAAAAGATTTGTCTTCTGGTTTGAATCAAATCAATGGATATCTAAGAAGAGGTTTGCACCTTGAAAGATTTGATCCATCTCGGCGCTTAATAAAACCTAGGATTTGGATCTACGCTGGTTGTAATGCACCCCGCAATAAAATAAGATGATGGATACAAACACTACAAGTGAGTTTAATGAGGATTCTCTTTTATGTGTTTCTAGTTTCCATGTCACCTAACAATATTTTAAATTTTTTCCCATTTCTTACTGTTAATGCTAGCCATACAAACAAAGACTATGTACTCTTTTTGTCTATCACATGTTTAAAACATTGTCATTTCTATGTTCTCTTTCTTTTATGAGTTCAAAATCCGGAAATCAAATCATATTTTCGGGGCTGTATATTCTGAAATTTTAAGCCTTTAAAGATAGATCATTTCATTAATTCGTACGAAGACTGTCTCTCTTTATAAGTTTTCTGAACTACCATTTGACCCTATTGATGAAAACTGCATAAGGTGATCATTTGATATGATGGCTAACTTGTTATTCGTACGAAGACTGTCTCTCTTTATAAGTTTTCTGAACTACCATTTGACTCTATTGATGAAAACTGCATAAGGTGATCATTTCATATGATGGCTAACTTGTAGCATATAGATAAATTCTACAGAAAAGCTAATATTTTCTGTGTATTAGTGAAGAATGTCAACATCCTTCGTGCTGAATGTGAAGAGCAAGAAAAAATTTCTTGGTCAACGGTTTAGAATCAAAAGTTAAATTTCTGATTATAGCTGAAAAAATAAGCGTGCTTGGTTAATGACAGGAGGGCAATATCAATTTAACAACTTTGATAAAGGGCACTAATTTTTATCGCCGATCAAATAATCGTGACTATGTTTTGGACTATGTTTCACCAACTCCAAAAGAATTCAAAGAAGTCTATGATCGACAATTTGGGTATGCATATCTCGACACGGCATCGTTCTGTTGTTCAAAAGGCTGTTCTCTTTAATAGGAAACACATTGCATCGAAATTGTCAGTCTTCTTTTCATGTCTCAGTGAATAGAAAATCATATTGCATGTGAAATTCCAAAATCACGTGAAATGCTTGAATCTGGCTTACAGGCTAGATCTTGAAGTTTTCTATTTGTCAGTCCTTACCAATATACTGTTGACATAGAGTGATTTGTTTATAAAACGTGTGGCAATCTTATTGAAAACATCCGATCAATTGTGTAGGTGGTTTCGCCTAGCAACTAGCCCTGTTACGTTTTCTACTTTACAGGATGGCAAGATAGTAAAAGGACTTAACGGGATTCCTCAGGATGGGCCCGTTCTATTAGTTGGATATCACATGTTGATGGGCTTAGAACTGACTCCCCTGGTTGGAGAAATTATTAGAGAACGAAACATTCTAGTTCGTGGCATAGCCCATCCAGCTTTGTTTGGTAAGAGGTCAGACGAAGGGCTGCAAGAACCAAATTTTATTGATTCAGTAAGACTTTTTGGTGCAGTACCCGTCTCAGGGAAAAACTTCTTCAGGCTTCTTTCTACAAGATCATTTGCTCTATTATATCCAGGAGGGGCACGTGAAGCTCTCCATCGAAAGGTATGTAGTATGGTTGACATCACGCTAATATATGATCTTTGAAAGTTCTTTCCCATTTTTTTTTCTTTCTTTCTCCATTTCCCTGGATACAAGAGATAGCCTGTTTGCACTGAGGCATTATTTATTTATTCATAAATATGAAAGGCACAGACCAAAGCATGTTGTGGAACATGCATACTGAACTTGTGTTTGTCAATCAGGTAAGGGTAGATCATATAAATGCTCTTTGAAGGCCTGAATATTTAACAGAATGCCACAGGCGTTTGCCAAATTTAAACATATTACACCCTCATCTTATGCAATTATCAGATTGCACTGTCTGATTATGGTGGAGATATCATGTTTCATGACTGCTTTTATACTAGCATAGATTCATCTTAAATCTGGATCTATTAAGCATAGAGAGGGATCTAATTTCTTGAGGTGTAATTTTATTTAACATCTCAAGAAATTTGAGGTGAAGAAAAAATTTACATCTCAAGAAATTGAATCCCTCTCCGTGCTTGATTGAACCAAGTTTAAGATGGATCTATGCTGGTTTTAATTTTTTTATTTTATGAGCTGACATGAATTTTTTAATTACTTTTTATTTTCTGTAACTTATGAGGCAACATGATTTCTTTAATTACTTTTTTATTTTTGGTAACTTATGAGTCCACATGAATTTTTTAATTCCCTTTTTTATTTTTTATTTTTGATAACTTCATCTAACATTACAATATCACTCCCTAACATTACAACATCTCTCCCATATTAAAGGGTCGAGCACCTTGCTACTCTCAATGCAATTTTTCCTTCAATACATTAGACTGCAAAAAACTTTGTAGATGAATCAGATTTTTCTATATGATTAGAAAATGATACCCTGTTTCCAAATGAAATATTTAGTAAATATATAAAAAATCTTTCCGGAGTCTGATATTTTCTATAATCCACATCAACTAAAGCTTCTTTCAAAACTATCTAGATAAAGTTGTGTCTGACTTTATATTTGATACGTTATGTTTGTTCATTAGGAGTAAAAGTTATGATATTCTCCATACTTGTCAGACATTAGGGTTAATTAGTCTCAAAAGCTGAGATTTTAGAGATTATATTTCCTATGGGTTGTATATCTGTTAGATTGTGTTTTAAGGATCTCCTTCAAAAACATTAAGAAAGGCACTGTTGAGATCTTATCTGTAAGCTCGTACTTAGCTTCGCTTTGAACTTTATGCTTCTAATATTGACAATAAGCCAATTATTGTATGTATTACCACAGGGAGAGCAGTACAAGTTGTTTTGGCCAGAGAGGTCCGAATTTGTTCGAATGGCAGCTAGGTTTGGGGCCACTATCGTTCCTTTTGCTGTTGTTGGAGAAGATGACATTGCTGAGGTATGACTACTTGGAGGCCAAGTTAATTATTTTCAAAATTTCTTTTTGTGTGTTCTAGTGAATAATATTGAGATGCAGTGTATCCAATAGTTTAAAGCCTTGTAGCTGTAAATGTTCTTAAAATTGCTTTAGGATAACTTCAAATTGCAGTTTTCAGTTTTGCATCATTCTAATTGCTTCACGGCTGTTTCTTTGTTTCTCTGTATTTATATTGGTGGCAATAGTGACCACATGCCAAATGTGCCTCAGTATTGCAGTTGGTTTGGCTGAATACTTTTAGTTTTCTATGTTCAAACAGTAGAAGATAAAAGTAAATTAAAGGGGAATTAAGTTATTGGTAACATAACATTTGAGAAGCGTTACTGGGAGAAACCCGTCACACACAAAATAAAAAAGTACATTAGAAATGCTGTTTTAGGAATAGGTATTTTCGTTTCTTGACGACTAATGCGTTTCTTGAGAAACTTCGTGTTTTCAGCAAAACCCGAGTTTTTCTTCCTAAACTGTCTCTGTTGTTGCCTCCATTTTCAACAAAACCTACATGGTTCTCAAGAAATGATTTAGTGTTCACATTGTTTATCAAAAAATTTAAAAATAAATAAGGATACTTTACGGAGATGAAAACCCTAAATTTAAACTTGTTCCACTTTCAACACTCTGTATAAACCCATTATCATTTCTTCTCATACGTTACAGTGAATAGTTCATGTCCGTGAACCTTGAACTTCAAATCCTATTATGATGCTCCTTGCTAAGCCTGAACCTTGAACCTTACTAGTTTTCACTGCCATGGGTGACTTTGAACTAGTGAAGTTGAAGTCGTTGCTTGTTGCTATCTTAAGACTGTTAATGTTTGTTGACTTTTGAAGTCTGCCACTTGGTACTAATTTTCACAACTTTACAGGTAGGGAATTTGAATGGTGTGCAATGCACATATCTTCCTGTTCAATTTATTTTTACTTTGAAGTTTAAAGTTTGATTAATTGTTTTCATTTGTTTGAAGAAGAATGTTAAAAGCATAAATATATAAATAAAATATTATAATAATAATAATAATAATAAAGTTAAAAGACGTAGTAAAACTAAGGGACAAAACCCTTTACCATTTTGACTATCAATGGGTAATCATGTAAAGGACATGATAAAACTAAGAGACAAAACCCTTTACCATTTTGACTAGTCGGTATACCATCACACAATTTTATATCCATCTGTTTCATACTTATTAAGTATTCTATTATATTAATTGTTCTATATGGCAACTCGTTGTCCTTTTTAGTTAGCGAGCTACTGTTTAACATAAAATATATAAATATAACATTAAAATAATAATAACTTAAGAGAAGGACATGACCATTCATCATTATGACCAGTCAATGCATAAAATTATATTGTCACATGGCATTGCATTAATCTATCTCATATCTATTGTATTATTCTATTACATAGAATACATGCCTTGTATAGATTTCAACTCTTTATTCTTGTTACTTCTTAAACTAGCATGTATGATTAAAGTCCAAAAGAAAAAATGCTAGTCTAAAGAGAACCAAAAAGGAAAGGTCAATGTCACTGCACCAACTTTTTTCACACTTTTGGTTGGCTCTTCCCAACTCAAGCGGGGCTTCTCTAAGATAGAATTACTAGGGCTTTAAGCAATGTAGTATGAGGTGATGTGAAGAGTAGCACTAGCAAAATGCTTATCTTGTTGTAGTATAGGAAATAAAAGTGGTGATGAGAAGATGAAAGAGGTCACTCCAAGGACTAGTGCTAATCCAATCAAGAGAAAATGGAGTCAAAGAATCACTAACTGAGAGGAATTTGCATAATATGTTATTGAGAGAATAGAATTGCATCAGCTAACCCAAACCCTACTTGGTGAAGTTGAAAGAAAACTAAGGTTTACAAGGGAGGATCAAAGGAAGGATCTCCTTTCTGTCAAGCTCTTGAGGTTGCACTCTATAAATAAAGGTTTAAGGTTGCACAATCCAAATCAAGATAAAGATACAACACAAAATAAACATGCAAAGAAAAGAATGAAATAGAGATTCACTTAAAATCCCTTCCAAATGAGGCAGTGCCCTATTTCTAGTGATAGATGTTCACCATATCAACTATATTTTATTTGAAAAAAATCATACAACATATTGATTATTATCAAATGAAACATTAAATTGATTATGTCTAGTTGATTTTATGTTAATCAAGTCGAATGATTACAGAAATTTTGATATGTTCAGTTTATTTTTAATTTTTCCTAGATGTAAAAATGTAGAGATAAATTTGTAATTTTATATGATGCAGTTGCTTCTTGACTATGATGATCTAATAAAGATACCATACATGAGAGACTGGATTGAACAACTCAATAGAGATGTACCAAATCTAAGGTATGTTTAGAAATGGCCATTTCCTTCCCAAAAAAAACGTACTTTGGTTAGAAAGCTAGTGTTTCTTCTATCTCTTACATTTAACATTTGTTTCATTATACTTCATTAATTGATTCATTTATTCTTCATATGAAAAATCCCTCTCAAATATTTATTTTGTTAAAAGTAGGTTTTCTCCCCATTACCTTCCAACTTGTACTTAAGTGGAAAATGTCCCAATCCATGAATACAAACCAAAGACAACCTTGGATTGATTGTCAATGTCACCGCACAATGAATTCTTTCTCTTTAGGCCAATTTTCAAAAGCCAAGGGAGGCTTCCCTAATTAAAAGATTTTACTTTAAATGAATACAAGTTAATTATAGCTTTAAACACAATAAAGATATGAAATAACATTATGTCCTTAAGATGCCAAATGAATCTACAACTAAAAGATATGCAATTAAACACTTAGATTAAAATAAAATCCTTCAATAATATACAAGATAAATTAGAAGCATGAAACACACAAATTACTAATCCACAATAAATATACGAAAATTAAACATGCACTATGTGAATTAATAAGGTGTCCAACCTAAGGCTAAGAACAATGTCTAAGGTGAAACTTTGGAGCTTGTAATAAGCATAAGGATGATTAGATACTTAATGAGAAATGTTCTTATATAGTTCTAATCAAATAATGAAAATCTAAATGAAAGGACATTAAACCAATGAAAGCACAAATTTAGATTTTAAATAGATTAAGCCAATAATAATCAATGTTCCCCCAGGTTTTCGGGGTGCGGGAGCGGGGAAACGCACATTGGGGACGTGTGGAGACCACCCCCAAATTTTAGCGAAATTCGAGGGACGGGGGAACATCAAGTTCTTAAGAAAAATGAATATTATAAATTATTAAATCCTAGCAATAACAATTCAATGATGCCTCCCATGTAAACTACTAAAAGTAAATAATAAATAGCAAATACTAAGTTTGTCATTGTGTAATGTAAATCAGAAGATATAGCAAATTAATAATACAAACAGGTTATGCAATTCATCATGATAATTTTCAAATTTGTCATTTGAATCTTGATATTCATATTTCTAATTTCAGTCATTGTAATTGAAAACTTGAATCAATGATGTTGCATGCTAAAATAGTGAAATAGTAAATTACTAAAGACTAAGCATGAAATAGAGACTAAACAACAATTAAAATTAAAATCTTGTTTTTTTAAACTGAAATTGGGAAAATCGTGGGGGGCGTCTAGTAGCCCCCTAATATTTGGAGGGGGCGTGTCGGAGCCCCCCTTCACCTAAGCGTGCTGCAGACCAGGGGGACGCACCCCCTTGTGAGTTTCTGAGAGCTTCTTGATTTTGGGGACACTGGGAAACGTTTCCCCAGGAGCCCCCGAGCCCCCGGGGCGCAGGGAGCGAGAGGGGCGCACCCCCAACCTTGGGGGGTGAGTCCCCGTATAACACTGATAATAGTATAAAGTAAAATTTATAAAAGCACTTAAAAGCTTAAAGAATAGTTGCAAAAATGTAAAGTAGATATGAATTAAAATATTTCAAGCAACTAAAACTATTTAGAACTAAGTGAAAATGCTCGAAAGAATTAGTGGTGAAACCACTTTAAGAGAGTGTTGAGACCTTCTAAAGGATGAGTGACCACAATCACTATAAATTTCCCTTGAATTAATATCAATTAAAACTTATAAGAGAAATTTAAATTCTAAAATTTGTATGAATAAAAGTACATAAAATATACTAAATTTTAGACTTTACTAAATTTTAGATTTAAAATTTATATGAATTAACCCAAGAAAAAGATGAATTGCTTAAGAACATAGGCTAATGAAATTTTTACAGTGTGTATGATTTAATTATGGTTTACAATTGCTAGAAATGCATAAATTGAATTGCTAATTCAAGTAAAAAGAGATTGAACTCTTAAAATCAAGGAATGAATTGCAAAATTCTATTTTAATGAATGAAAAATATAATTACCAGATTGCAAAAAGATTTAAGGTTACTAAAAAATAGAAGATAAATAACATGAAAACATCAGTGAACAACTAAATCTGACTATTTAAATGATAATTCTATGAAGTAAAATTGAGAGTTTTAACCGTCCAAGTCTACTTAAAATTAATCTTTACAGCAAAAAGGCTTAATAAAAGGAAATCTGAAAATTCTATGATAAACTTTTATATACTTTCCAGATTTACATACTAAATCTAATAAAAAAATCCTCAATAAAAATAAAGATATAGAATTTTGAAAACTAAATATGATTTTCCTTTACAATCAATAAATTTCACCTTAAAACAAAAGAGGAAAAGATTTTTTGATATTTTTATATATGGATGGTTAATCCTAAGGAGAGATTAGTACCAAAAAATAAAGGACATATGAAGTCGCCCAAGACTTACCAAGAGGGACTTGCTTAGAGAGATCAACAAGAGAAAAAGACTGCTCTACGCCAACCTCAATCCACTTGATGTATTGGAGGGAGCTTGCATAAGATCACAAAGGGGGAGAATAGATCTCTCCTTCATTTGTTTTAGGGGTTCACTCTACAAAGAAGAGGTTAGTATCACACACTTTGAATGAAGGAAAAGATGGAAAAAATAACTCCCTTCCAAATAAAATAACAATGAAAACTATGATAGAGATTAACACACCAAACTCTCTATCTAACAAGGTAGTAGTATCATTTCAATGGCCAAGCAAAAAAGAAAGAAATGGCAATGCTATTGTAATATCATCTCTAACAAGAAGCATGAAGCAAGAAATGAGCCACACATACAAAAGTATATCCCAATAAATTTTCCTCCAAAGTCTTTAGCATTAATATTCAATAGATCTTTTCAATTAGTATAAGATAGACCAACAAGACAAATGAGAGAGGAAGGAAGTCTCATTTTATGAGACTTGAGACTCCACTTCATTCTCATAATTTTTTTTTATTTTTTTGTTTCAAATCTTAAATTTATTTTAGAACCAAGTAAACAAAACCCTTTTTTCCTTTTGATAAGGTCAAAAAATCAATAAGATAATGTAGGTGGTTCTAACAAACACTTGACGAGTCAATGAAAAAGAGGCGCCTCACCTAGAAGGGATGAGTCAATGAAAAAGAGGCGCCTCACCTAGAAGGGATGGATTGACTCAAAAGAAGGACGAAAAATGAATATTCTAGAAGAAAAATGGCACATGTGAGGTCAAGGGGGTTAGGTCATGCAACGAGCTCCTTAAACAATGTGAAAGGAGTTTGGAATAATGAGCAAACACCTCACACATGGGAGAAATATGAAGCATGAAAACATCAAAATATGGACTTAAAAATGGTTGAAAATTTTCAGCACTTTTGGGCTTAGAAACTTGCTCCAAATGGCTAGAAAAAACTGCACTGCAACCCTTCAACCCTTCAAACATGGATGGAAATTATCTTAATTTTTTTTCCCAAAACAATCCAAGAAAATGGCAGAGATGGTTGAAACAAATTTATAAAATTGTGTTCAATATGATGCCCAAAATCTGCATTATGAATGGGGACATATGGCAGCAACTTCTCCTATATGTTTGACTGTTTTAGAAATTCCAAATCTGCAATTTTCTCAGTACAGGTGTCATAGATGGGATCCCCAAAATATTCCAAATATTCCATGCCCCTACTACCATACTCATCATAAAAAAAGGGCTTATCTTCAATATTATCTTCCTCAAAATTATCATAAGAAGATAAATCATCAACTTCAAATTTATTAGAAGAATTTAAGCTCACTAAACCATCATCAACATGAGGAAAACAAATGGATGCATCAATGTCTTCATCATGGACTTCTTCAAGAGGTTCTTCTTTTGAATCATGTTGTGGTCTATTAGGTAGGAGGGCAATATCATCTTCAACAATCTTTTCAATCTTGTCTTGTTCTCATTGTTGCTTCCTTTCATGCACCTGGGGGAATTAGTGCAACAAAAATCTTCAAGCTGCTAAGTGCATCCTTGGGGGAAAGTCTCAAGTCAGGTGTTGTCACCTGATCCTGACTCCTCCGTTTAGGCGACTCCTAATGGAGCCAAGGGGGGTAGTCCCTATGAAAGAGTTGTTAAGGATCTTACTTTTATTAATTATGAATGAATTGTTTTTGTTAGGAGTTTTGATAAATCAATACTGAAACAAGTTACTTGCAAGTAAAATTAATATAACAACAGCGTGAAAATAGATATGGCAATTTATAACATAAATGATTTGAAAGCAAAATATGAAATTGAAGATAGTGTCAGTGTCAAATGGAGTCTAATGCTGCTGAAAGCTGTAAATGTTTTTCAATTGGAGTCCTGGTCAGTTTTAAAGTTATTAAGGATGAATTAAGTTATGGGAAGGGGATTCTCGATATACTGTGAAGTATTGAGAATCTGTTCGGATTTTGAGAAGAGTGGCTCCGTACGAGAAAATGTGGGCTAGATGGAGTCGTGGGGGGGTGCTCAACACTACACCAACAAGGATGTATCCTAACAGGACCCCATGGTCGCTTTCTAGTTGTTCCCGCTTTCCCTAAAGAATTTGCCCACTATTTTCCAGGATCGTTACACCGGATTTCCGTAATGTTTTGGGGAAGTTTCTTTTATTAAAATGAGTTTACTTAGTTAGATGTGAGAAATCAATCAGTGTGCATTCCAGCTTTTTATTATCCCAAAGATCAAGGCAAACATGCGATGGGCAAGAGGATACATCGGAATGACAAATTGTTTTATTCCAAATTGATACTCTAAATTGAAAAAAGGTAACATTGGTGAGACTAGATACTACGGCAAGGAATATCTTTTCCCCAAATGAGCAAGCTCTTTTGGGTAATTCAATAAATCAATGTCGGGTTAGGGTTCGTTACTTTGTCCAAAATGAAAGAAAGAAAACTAAAACTAATTACGCAAAGAATACAACCCGTGAAGGCGGATTGTTTGCATGTGTTGTAAAAATAAAATGTTAGAAAAATACAAACCATAGAAAGACATTGGGAGACCCCCCAAAGGGGGTGGAGTGTAAGCGTTGTGTAGCCCACCTGCTTTTTATTTATGGTTTATTACAATGCTATTTTAGAGAAAGAACTTCCTTTTGACCCTCAAAAACAGGTCAAAACGACTTACAAGTTGCTAGGGAAAGAAGGGCAACAAAGAAGGGGAAAGTGGGTTGCATCTCAAGTGCTCCAACAAGCTTAAAGCACAAAAATTCGGTAGCAACTCCCTCTCTTTTTTGCTCAACCTGCTAAAAAACAGCAAGTTAAAAGTTTGCAAATTAGTAGATCAGTACAATAATACAATAAAAAAATACACTACTCAGTACTAGCAAAGATTTGGAAAATTATGCTACTTAAAGTACTAAGTAAAAGATGTTAGATCTAGGCTTATAGCTAAGATTTAGATGCGCTTTAGATTTAGTAAACTAACAAGCTAATCTCTATGATAATTTTTTTTTAAATGAAATAGCTTGCTTAAGCAAATAACCAAGAACAAATTTTGATTTAAGAAAAAGAAATAAGGCCTCAAGCCCTAGCTTGAATATTGTGAAGAGTAAGAAGTCCCTGTGGAACAAGAAATGTTAGATCCAAAAGATGTTGGGAAGGAAAAGAGGATGCAACCGAATTCCCAGTTCTCCTTCACATTTGATGATATGCGAAGCTGTAAATCACTTCAAAGCAAACAAGATCAAATCTAGTGCGATAAGTTAACTAAAACCAAAAGAACACTAGTATAACGACTAGAACTTGTTAATTTTGAATCTTAGAAACCCTAGCACAAGTAAGCAAATTGAAAACCTCAAATAGGTACTCTATGGATTAGAATATAATCTTCTAAATTAGATGACTCAACTTGCATAAGAAAGAATGTAACTAAGCTAATATCACCTCGATCTCAAGCATTCACCATGAATGTTCTTACACCATATGAACCTCCAAATTCTAAATTTTATTCACAAAGATAATAGCAATAACATGTTACAAGAGCATAGGTTCCATCCTTCCATCCAAATGAGGAAGAAAGCCTCACTTAAATAGGAAAAATGAGAGCAAACCCCAAGGGGGTGAATTTTCCAAGTGTTGGAGCTTTTTGAGATGATTGGGGGCGAACTAGAGTGAACTAGAGGTGGTAGGCGCCACCTCTCACAAGGTAGGTCACCCCCCCCACTTTCTGTGACATGTATACAACAAGAGGTGAGATTTTTCATGGATAAATGTGCCTCTCTAAGGAGGAATTCGCCCCCTCATGAATTTGATTGGAAGCAAGCCGATTTGATCTGGATTTGGTCTCCAATTACCACCAACATCATCCTTAGTTAACCCGGAACATGTCTTGGACAAGTTCCCATTGATTTAGGGATGTGTGTTTTCTCCATATTTTCCCTTTTTCTAATTTTTTATTCAGTTTTTGCCTTTTTCAGAGATAATTTCACTTAAGTGATAAATAATCACTTAAAACTTAGGAAAAGTAGGTTTAGGGGTTAAGTGGGGGCTATGGGTCCAAAAACGAGCATCCCCGTGACCAAATTAGTTCCCTAGGTCCAATTTTATGACCTTTTGAATTTTTACAATTAAAATACACACCTTATCAGTGATTTTATTAAAATTCTAAAAATTAAAAAATCCAATGAAAGACTTGGCGCATGTCCACGAAGCTTTGGGACTATGACTATCATGGTATAATACATAGATCCTAGGCTTTAATAACCTTTTAAGACATAATCATCGATTTCACCATCCCGGCTTTGGAGGATTTTGAGTGAAAAACTCGAAAATTATATGTCGCTTAAAAAAGGGTCACATCACTGACGAGGGAAAAAACACTCAAGGATGATGACCTTGATGACCAAGTCCTAAGAAGGCCAAGTCTTTTACAAAAGAAACCATCATGCTATGTCATTTATTACAATTCCTTCAAGGGGGTGTGAACATGCAGAAAAAAAAAGGACCACAACTGCCCCTGATGAAAACATGGAACTTTTGAGCAATTGAGTAAGAACAATTGATTTGTTTCGATCCTTGGTGGCTCACTTGAAAATCCCCTAAGCGCAACTTAGTGGATAACTATCATCATGCGAATGCTTGAGAAGCACCTTGAAAAACATTGCAATTAAAGAAATCTCCTTGCTACCAAGATTTAAACACCATTCTAATGTGTCATCTTTTAAAGTGCAAACAAACATTATCATCAAATCATCCTCATGAATAATATTGAAATTGACCACAACTTTCATGAATGATGCAATGTGTAGAGTGGTGAAATCACCATAACCATGAAATGGAGTGTAATAGAAATATACATCCAAATCATAGACATTATGTGAAAAACCAAGGATGCCTAAACAATCAAGCCAAGGTCAACTCCTCTCATAACTTTTAATTTCAGAGTCCATTTTCTCATCCATTCTATTCTCAACTTTTACTTAGCCCCACACGCCTCTTTGCCCTATTCAATTTCTTAGTGCCCTCTCTACCAAAAGTCAGAAACAAATAAAAAATTTCCTCTTCTCTCTGTTGCCTCTTTCCAACATATTTGCATCGGCGTCAGCCGCCATTTCGTTTTTTTGCAGGTCACCCTGTTATCCACTAAGTTGCACTTAGTTGGATTTCTAGTGAGTTGGCGAACTTGTGAACAAGTCCCTTGTTCATTATCAGGGCTCATAAGTTCCGAAGCTTCCTTAGGGCCAATTGTGGACCCCGCTTTTAAAATTTTACATGTTCGTACCCTACGGAGAAATTGTAATAGGTTGACGTAGCATGACGAATTTTTTTAAAAGGATTGGCCAAATTAGACTTAGTTGTCGATGTGATACTCTAGAGTGTTTTTCCTTGTTAATTATATGTTGCTTGTTAGCGACATATAATTTCTGAGTTTTTCACTTAAACCTCCAAAGCTGGAGTATTTTCCTTGGTGGTTAGGCCTTAGGAGGTTATTAAAGCCTAAGTGTCTATGTATATTACCATGCTAGTCATCATTTTGACTCATTATGAACATGCACTAGGTCCCACTTAGATTTTGATAATTTTTTTAGAATAGTTTTTTTTTGTCCGTTAAAACGGGTTAAATTTTTAATAAGTTAATTGTAAAAATTCAAAGTATCCCAAGAGTGTGGTTTAGAGGGGAAATTTTCCATGGAGGTGCTCGTTTTCTAACTCAAAGCACCCACTTTACCTCAAAACTCACTTTCCTAAGTATTTGAGTGATTATTTGTCACTCAAATGAATTTCTTTCGAAAAAATGGCAAAAGATCAAATAAATGGCCAAAAAAGAGAGACAAATTCCTAAAATAATGGAAACATGTCGAGACATGTTTTAGTGGTGGTAATCTCATCTCTAGTCCTGGGAAAGTTCAACTCAAGCTCAAATCTCTTGATTGGGATCGAATCTAAGTGGTGGTGACTTGCATTCAAGAGAAGGATGTGCCCTCTCTCATGAGAGGGGTGCATTGCATGTGGTGGTGTCTTGTGGTTTGATGGGAGATAATCCCAAGGAGAGGACCGCAGTTCTTCAAGAGGTGGCGCCATCCTCTTGTCCAACTCATCAAACCATTCCCTCAATTGTCTCAATCTTCTCCAGTTAACTCACCATCCTTTGGGAGTGAAGGATGCCCCCCCTTTGGGCTTGCTTTGGCTATTTAAGCAAGGCCTTTCTCCTCCACATGGTATAAGATGTTTTCATGCTAAATGCTTAAGCTTCATTGAGGTGATATTAGCTTAGTCACATTTCTTCATATGCAAGATTGTAGATGTTAGTTCTAGCTTAGAAGTCTATTTGTTAGTCCATAGAGTAGGAATTTGAGGTTTTAATTTGCTTACTTGTGCTTGGCTATCTAATATTTGAAAGTAGCAAACTGTAGCTGGTAATACTGATGCTCTTTTTGTCTTATTTAATTGATCACACTAGATTTAATCTTGTTTGCTTGATGTTGTGTAGCTTTGTAGATCACCATAAGTGAAGGAGAAGTTGGAGCTTGGTTGCTTCCTCTTTCGCTTCGCTTCATTTTTCTGAGATCTAATGCTTCTTGTTCTACAAGCACCTTCTATTCTTCACACCATTCAAGCTTAGGCTTGAGGCTCTCCTTTCCATCTTCTCAAACTTAAAAAACTACTCTTTCCTGGTTACTTTTATTTTATAACAAGTAGATCTGATTTAAAAGCTTACTTTATCATCTCTTGTTACATGTTTTAGGAAGATCTAAAATAATTTCATATTTGCTATATGAAAAGCTTAAATCTAGTCCTAGTTGGTTAGTACTTGAAGTCTAAATTTTTCCAAATTTTCACAAGTATTGGCTTATGTATTTTTATTGTATTTTTGGGCTAATCTACTAACTTGAAATTATCATTAGCTTGCTAGTTTTTTTCTTTTGTTTACAGGAAAGCGGAAGTATTTGAAGTATTTTTTAAAGTTTTGAGCATTCGAAGAAGATCTATTCCAAACCCCTTCTCTTCCTTCATTCTTTCAAGCTATTGTAAACCTTTTGGTCCCATTTTTGATGGATGAAAGGAATTTTATTTCCTCAAAAGTAGCGTAACCGAGATTAATAAAAACCAAGTGGGATTTAAGACTTCCACACCCCTCTTCCCCCATTTAGGGGAAGCTTGTATCATTCTTGTTTGCTTTTATTTGCTTTATACCTCGAAGTTTTAGAATAATTTTTATTTGTTTTGTTACAAAAGTTAGATCAATCAAATTTTCTTTACTATATTTCTTTATTTTATTTGTAAATCGGATACTAACCCACTATGCTCTACTGAAGTACCTGAAAGAGATTACTCGAGTATGGGAAAAGATACTCATAGTGTAGTAATTAGTCTCACACTTTGCTTTTGTCTTTTACAATCTTAATTGGATTAAACACTTCACTCCTTCTGTGTATGCTATTTCCCATCGCAAGTTCACCTAAGCTTTGGGATAACCAAAAGTGGAAGTGTGCATTCGGTAATTTCCACATCCATTTGGACTCCAAATGGATGAAAAGAGAGCCTCACATATATTTGGGTGTACCTTCACTTTCTCCTCTTACATAATTTTCAACTAAGATTAAAAAATAATGGAGAGAGCTTCCCTTTATATAGAGGTTTATCCCTACCCCCCTACAATAAAAGAATATTCTATGTTTTCTAGATCCACACTTATCCCCAAGAAATAACAATAAAGTATTGGCAACTCCTAGATCAATGTTTTGCTCCAAGGGGAAATAAGAAAATATTTCTAGATCCATGCATTTTCCCAAGAAAAGTACTAGAGTAATACGTCATGAGTCTCTCTATGGCAAAATTCTCACATAAACAATAAAATAGGGAAGCCAAATGAGTGAGATGTGGAAATTTCATGCAGTTGGGCAATTAATGCAAGACTAAAATTTCACCTTCTTCCTAAAAGGTTTCTTGAATCTTAGCCCTAGAATTTTCATCTTTTAGCATTGCTGTAAATTAAATCGTAAAACAATGGCATAAATATCACAATAATACACTTTTACGAGTCCCAAAATTCATGACATTTCAAAGAGAAAAGATACTTAACCAAGACATAAGTTTTCAACTCTTCTAGGGAAGCTATCAACCATGTTGTTGCACACGGCTAGCATCCAAATGATTGCAAGGTAAATCGGCTGCTAACCCAACAAAACTATGGGATCTCCTACTCAACGTCTCACTATCGTAAGGAAACCCCAAGACTTTCCTTAATATTGATCCGCAGTTGCCAGCTTTCACAAGTAATAGTCCAGAAGGAAGTGTATCTAGAATTAAAAAGGATTGAAATAGAACACACTTTGAGAATAAGCCGAGAGTTTATTATAATTTAGAATTGAGATACAAATCCCTTAGCTCGATGAAGTTCAAGGTGAAACTAGGAAGGTTGGGTATGTAAATGTGCAATTACCAAGAACACTCAAGTATTCATGACAAATCTAAATATAATAGTTCAAGCATGTATATTATTGACAATTATCCCATAGACTTTGGCTTAGGACAAAAAGGAGTGCCATGCCACTATAGTTCTTCGATTTACATGCAGGGGCAAATAGTGATGCTCGACCCAATCTCTCAAAGCACTAACAAAGGAGGATCAACCATACCCTTGGACACATCACTCGACTACCCAGGTATGTGAAGAGCAATCTTCTCGAATGTTGTGTTCAGTGTACTACAATGACAAGATGATCAATAGGTTGGTTTCAGGTAACCTAAGGGATCCCCGATATACACAAGGTATGTGGAGTCCAAGTTCGTGTTCAAGTCATGTCTAATGTTATACTATTTGCATGGAGTATTGACGGGATTTATAGCAGTGGCCAACACTGCCCCTAGTATGTCTAGGACATAGCCTACGCTTAAGATTCTATTGTATTCATAGTCAATAGTGGATTCCCAACTGCAGATTTACAAGCTTAACGATAGATACGTGTTGTTGTTTGTAGACACTAAAACATGTCTTCTACTTAAACCCACAATATTTACAATGGTATCTCGTAAGCCATATATTGTTGAAACATTAGTGAACACCATGTCATGAAAATGAACATCAACATCTATTCACTACTTGAACAAACAGTAAAGCAAATTTGCTAGGTACAATTTCAACTATGAAATGTATTCACAAATTCATCTTTACCAAAATGAGAGCATGATACGTCTAAGGTAATCTATTTGTCCATGTACAAATGAATGTTGATATGATAAAATCAATGTGTGAAGTGTATGTGTGCTAATTTTGGACTAGTAATCCATTTGAACTAGTCATGGCACATCAATTTATGGCTTGACTACATCTTCTTCATATCATTCCAAACCCTCTTTGTTTGTATTCCTTGACTCCACAACTCTTGGATTGGCACTAGTCTTAGAAACACACCATCCACTTAATTTCAAAAAATAGCATACATTTTCTTAGGGAAACCCCCCTTGTGCCAAAGGTGAGTTGGCCTAAAGTGAGAGAGGGAGCTACTGTGGTGTTCGTGGGTAGGTCCTTTGAGTTCCCCTCGAATCACAAATATGTTTTAGGGATTTACAACATGAAGTGCAAGTTCGGGACCTAACATTTTGGCTTTGTTGACAAGATAAAGTCCATCTCATATAGATTCAATAGATTGGCTATATTGACTGATGAGGGTATGTACTTGAAAATCATATTCTCATCTAGCAAGTCCATGTTTGAGAAAATTGCTACTTGTAGATGTGAGAACATTGAGTGTAGTTGAATACATTTGAAGAGCTCACCTTGGTGACTCCACAATTTTGGTACGAGGTATGATGGTTATGCATTTTTAATATTTTATATAAGTAGCTCATTTTGAAAATTGAAGTGAAAAATATGCCATCACTCCTAGATGAATGTTTATCTTTTCCACTGGATTTCTCGGGTATTTTGTGATATTCAAATGGGTTCACTGCTAACTATTTTGATTGATATCATGAGTTTTCATGCACACATTGATTCATCCACACGACCCTTCACATCTTTCATGAAAATGATGTCATATCTTGATGGTATCCATGATAATGCTATAATGAAATTATTTGTATCCACATTTGACAATGAAGCCATGGGTTGGTTTGATAATCTTGGTAGAAGAACCGATTGAATATCCACATATCCTTCATGCCATATGCAATGAGGAGCATTTGGATCTCTATTGTGGGAGAGCGCCCCTCCCCCCACCCCCGACATGTTCCCCCTCTCGAAACACACTCCCTTTGGGAGCTCTCTCCCAAAACGCTCCTAATTTTGGGAGCTCGCTCCCAAAACACTCCTAGTTTTGGGAGCACACTCCGAAGGTGCTCCCTACCTCTCCTATACTAAAAACTCATATTCTATGTTTATCATTTGATGATAATGTCATGGTACCTCCCTTCTTTGCCAAGCTCCTATAAAAGTTGTTAAGGTTGATCATTTGAAGACAGTCTTGTAAGTTATAACAACTAGATGACTGATGTTATATGGTTTAATCCATGTTTTCTATAGCTAATTCAACATCATACATGTTTTTTAGACATAAATCCATCAAAATATTTTCTAATAGATGGGAAAATATTTTGTAACATTGGGGAAAAGATTTAAGCAGTGTAGTAATTAGAGAAATTCATTTTTTATGTATTGTTGAGTTTAAAATAAACCCCCTTGCTTTCTCGAGTATTGAATCTGGAAAGAGGCTCTTGGGATTTACTCTTCTTAATCAGAAAAGTTTGTTTAAAAACATTTAAAAACTTACAAGGCCTTCATCCACGTATGCTCTACTTCCACTGTAGCTTTGTCTGATCAATTGGTAGTATCAGAAAAGGTTTTAGGTGACTAGTAATTAGTCTAATTTTTAATTAATATCCTTGTACAACAAAAATCCAACGTTGCGTTTTTCTACATGTGGGGAAATTGTACAGAGGAAGTAGGAACCCCTAAAAGCGACCGCGGGGCCTTGTTAGGCTACATCATTGTCGATGTAGTGTTGAACATCCCCCCGTGACTCCATTCAGCCCACATTTCCTCGTGTGCCACCACACTGTGAGTCTGGACAGATTCCCTGTACCTTCGTGGTATATCGGGAATCTCCCTCCCTTCTAATAATCCAAACAATTACCAGATTAATAAAACCGACCAACAATTAACCCACTCCTTAATCAACTCATCTAATAAATCTTAAAACTTACCAACGAGACACTGCAATATTTTCACTGAGACCACAACAACAACCCTTATACACAAGCACTCCATATTCAATTGGCATTTTTATGGTTAAATCAATTTCCGCATATTGTCATGAATGGTGTTTTATTTATCAATGTTGTTGTAATTATAATTCATTTGCAGTAACTGATTGCTAAGGTTTTAATTCATTTCACTTTAACTCCTAGAATCAATCATTTCTTTCGTAGAGTAAAAACCTTAGATTTTACTTATCATAGGGACCACCCCCCTTGGATTCGCTAGGAGTTGGCCTAGTTAGAGGAGCCGAGTATCAGGTGACAACACTTGGCTCAAGCTTTCCCCCAAGGTCGCACCCAGTGGCTTGAAGATTTCTGCCACGTTACCCGAGGTGCGAATTAGGCGACAACATTTTGGCACCGTTGTCGGGAATAAATCTTTCTATTCTCGGAATACGACTTTGTTTTCCACCTTTTTGTTTTGCTTTGTTTGATGAATGTTTAGGGTAGATCTTTACTTTTCATCTGGCGACTCCACTAACCCTTTTTTCTCTTATAAATTTACAAAGAAGAGCAAAAGATTAATTTGTGTGTGTTTACATGCATATTTTTTTCTCACTTTGGCGACTCCATTGAAGAAAAAAACCATGTTATCTCAAAAAAACTTGTGAAGATTTGTTGTGTCTAGATGAGCACATGCGACACATTGATATTTTTTCCTGAAGCTCATCAGTTGACGGCTCCACCTGTTAAGTACAAAGTCCCACAGTTATATCAAATGCACATTGTTAATTTCTGATATGGATGAACTAAGGGAGCAATGTGGTGCTCAGATAGTCGGATTTTTTCATCCCATCGTCTTTTCAAACATCCTTGGTTCCTAACTTTGGTCATGGTGTGGGAGATATATATAAATGGCTTCCAGTCTTCCATGTAAATTATGGTGATTCAGCTATTTGGAATGTCAAGTCCTTCCTTCAATTGATGGCTGACTCCAAAGTTCTTTATGAGGACAATATAATGGAAATGTTTGCTAGTACTTTTCAGGGAGAGGCTTGTTGTTGGTTCTATCAGGACCTTCCTAATAAGTGTATAAACTCCTTTACAAGCTTCCTTATGGTGTTTTTAGAGCAGTGGCATGATGGTAGGGTTAGTATGAATGGTTTGGGAATATTTCTTGAAAAGATCTTTACCTTCTACCTATCTAGGATAGAGTATCATACGAAAACATATGACAAACCTTTTGCCATGATACAAAGTGTTGAAGACTTCGAATTACTTCTAGAACATTTAAGTGAAGAAGATGTCAATGATACTCCCATTGAATAACTTCCTCATCTTGTCATAGACAACGTTAAATGTGTGGAAATCCCTCTAAGTTATTTTAGAAAGGAAGAGATTAAACAACTTATGAAAGAATATGATGCCTCTTTGAATACACAGCAGGATTTTGAAGATAAGCACATCCATGAAAATGTAATTGAAGAAGTTTATGAAGAAACCTCATCTGAAGACATTGTTGAAAACCATTCTCATGTCATATCAACAGAAAATAATGAAGATGTTGAAAACCATCCCCATGTCACATCAATAGAAAATATGGAGGATGTGGATAAGCTAGAGGAACCCATTGAGCAGCATATCCCAAGTGACCCCATTGAAGATATTGATGAAGGTTCCTTGATTAAATATGTTATTGAAGGTCCTCTTCACTATGCCATGATGGAAACTACTAAAGACTTGAAGTATCCTCAGGATTGTTTCAGCGAGGATGACCACATGTGTATTCCAGATTTACCTCAAGAAGAAACCATCACAGAAACATATAAAGATAATTATGATGAGGTTTGTATGGTGTATGATGACACTCCTCGATGTTCTCCTCATGGTGATGAGAGTTTGGAGAGTTCATTTCCTTGTAACATTTTTAAAACTAGATATTTTGAAGAAGAATATGGTGAACATGAGGATGATTGTATCCAGGAATGTGATGCCATGGATGAGGATTCCCCCATATTTGACAAAGGTATGGATGATGATTATTGGACATACATTAAGAATCCCATTTTTTATGCGTCGAGAGAAGGGAGTATCGATTTGGAGACCTTTGGATATCTTGGTATGGAAGAGAATCATGTAGAGTTCTCAGATGATCATTCAGAATCACACACAAGTGTGAGCAGTAAAGACCTAGAAAAGCAGTGGATTGAAGAGTCAGATTCGATTCAGCCGATGGAATGTCAGTCTGAACCTACATCTTCACATTCATAGGTTCCTCATGATTTGGAGCAGCCTGGGGCTTACACTAAGAGTTATCAACCGATGATCCCTTTTGACATGTATGATGGAGTTTTTGATCTGCCTCATCATATAGATATCTACATTATCCCTATCCAAGCTTGGATAAAAGAAACCTGCAGAAGCACATGCCAGTTTGGGGAGTAGATTTATGAAGTTCTACATGCCTATGATTTCCCATCCAGCTACCCCCTCCTGAATATTCACTCAGGTTTGCATTTTCTATTGAAGATATCCTTGTTTTGGTTGGTAACCAAACACAAGAGAAGAATTGTGAGTTTTGATCAAATGTTAAGGTGGTTACATTGGATTTTTCATTTTACTTAACATTGAGATTATGATTTGTTTAGAGTAGGAAAATAAGCTCCTTAAAGTGAGCATTTACTTTATGCATTTCCTTTATGTACTTAGGAATAAATAACCTTTTATTTGCTTAAGTTTTGTTTTCCACATTCTTGAATAAATGCAACTTATGATTCATTTGGTTTTTATATAAAACTTGTGCCACTAAGGTTTTCCTGTCAAGTTGAGATGTTTTTACAAGTTATATAAACCAGAGATTTTGGTGTTCTCGTATCGTCTCCTTGCCCTATAACCAGATCAAGCACACGTCGCGTAGTTGGAGCCAGATGTTACCACCTAAGTTGTACTTGGTGGGACTTTTCAAGCGAGCCGACGAAGTGGAACAAGTATATTTGTTCATTCTGCAGAGTTCAAAAGTCCACCAGGATTTTTCTAGGAGTCTGTTCAAAAGTTCTTGTAACACATGTTCATACCCCCTTGGGGAAATTGTAAAAAATGTGCTAGCATGGTAAATTGTTATAAAAGGCTCGGCTACCTATACTTAGGCATCAAGCCGACTAGCCCAGAGTGTTTTTTCCCTCAGTAATTATTGGTTGTTGAACAAACGACTAATAATTTATGAGCTTTTCACACACACGTCCAAAGCTGGGGTAGTCGTCTTGGTGATTAGGCCTTAGGAGGTTATTAGAGCCTCTGTGTCAATGTTTATAAACGTGTTAGGCATTCGTATTGAGCCATATGGACATGTACTAAGTCCCCCTAGAGTTTTGTCCGATTCCAAAAAAAAAAATCCGTTTTTAAGTCATTTTTAATGGTTTAATTAAAAAACTTCAAAATGTAATAAAATTCAAGTTTTGAGTCCATTTTTTGCGTGGAGATGCTCGATTTCACAGTCAGAGTGTCCTCTTTACCCTAGAGGCCACTTTTCATATAGTTTGGTCGACCGGAACACCTCGTGGAGCATTATTCAGCTAAAAGTGCATCAAGATTGCATGTTAATGCTAAATTACGACATTTTGGCACAAGTCAAAATAGTGATAAGTCAAAAAGGTGATTATTTTAATGGTTAAAAGATGATGTGGAATGGTGGTCCCATGTGGGAGAATTCTTCTTAAGGAAGAAGCGTCACTTTAAAAAATGTTTCATTACCTTTTTGTTAACCATAGTTTACAAGCTCACGAATAGTTCAAAACTTGGCCACACTTTGGTTTCTGCAATGGTGGTGATGTCACTCATTATTTAAATGTTACATCACAAGTCAAAACTATTGGTTGGAATTTGAGTAGCGAGTGACTAAATGGATGGTGACGTCAAACTAAGAGCTCATGCATGAGGTTGTTGGAATGCATGAGGTTGTTGGAATGTTGCGCTGGCTTGAACGATGTGGACCCCCTTTTCCACATCACATTAAAACATTGCGTTTTTATTAGGGTTTGATCATACCACATGTTTACTTGGAGGCACATCTTTGTTAGTGAAGGCACTCACGTCAAGTGGAGCCGTACAAGAGCACATGCAATTTGTTGAGTTGGCTTTGTTGGTGGAGTGAGGTCGCCTACCTCATTTGAGGTGGCACCTCCTCCATACCAACACTTCAGTTAAACTAATAATCTCTCCCACCGATTCCTTGGATCATTCGAGCTCAACTGAGCTTGATCTTCAGTGTTGGTGGTGCTCTCCTCGGCCTGTGTTTGCTATAAATCAAGTTTTGCTCTTCTCTTTCAAACTAGTTAGACTTTGCTAAGCAAAGGCTTGAGAATTGTAATTGTTGTACTACCTTTTGATATTGAGAAATAAAGAAGCTTTGGAGGTCCATGTTGTGTGATGTTATCAATTGAGTGGATGTATTATCTCGATTTCATGGGGTAACCTGTATTTAGTCTTTGTGCACTTGCTTAATGAAAATCTAGCCTACTGGTAGGATTGGTATCAATTTTGTAGGAAGGATTGCTAGAACTTGTTTGATCTAGTTAATCTTTTTATTTGTAGTAAGTTAGAGATTCACGATTTATATGTATCATTAGTTTATGCTCATATTGTCTTGGTTTCTATCTTGTTCCATTTCTAGATTTAATGGGTTGTGTGCAAGTATGTTGCTAGTTGCGGGTTATCTGATTTGAAGAAGCAAAGAGCTTGCTTGCTCATGTTCTTTCAGATCTTTTACGGAAGATCAAACCCTCGGTGTCCCATGCATCTAAACCTTCGAAGTCTTCTTTGCTCAAAGATCCAAGCTGCTCTTTTCTTTCTCTTTATACCTTCTCTATTTTGGTTACTATTTTAATTTGCAAATCGAACTAGATCTACTATTTTAAAGGGTTAAAATCACATTTAGATCTAGCTCCTTTGACAAATGCAAATAGATGCTAGCAATTACATAAAGAAGTTTCCTATGCAAGCTAGATCTAGTATATAAAATCTTATGTTTCTTGCATGCTTTCTTGATTAAGATCTAAAGGCTAACATAAAAGTTTCAATTTCTTTTTTATATTTGAAAAGTTAAATCTTGCAAGATAAGAGTAATTTCAATTGGCTACTCTAAAACTGAGCCAAGATCCACAAAAGGACTTGTCCTTTTGTGTTATTTTGTTATTTCCTTAAACTAGTTTGACTTAGAATTTTTTGGAGATTGTTCGAAGACACTTTTAAAGTGTCTTTGAGCATCTTTTGTGTTTGATTGCTTGCTAATTTTTTGCAGGTATAACAAAAAAAGAGGGAAATGCTGGTCGTTTTGTGGATAAATGAACCATTAAGAGCTCAACAGAGTTCCCTTTTCAGCAAACGTCTTTTCTTTTCTGTTGTTGTAAGCCTTTGGATCCAAAGTATAAGGACCAGAGTGCACTTTCATTTCATTTTTGCAAGATTGTAATAAGGATTGAGTAGGCTCATCAGAGCCCGATCCCTATCCCCCCTGGGGGGTTTTGCGTCGATGTCTTTTTTGGTGGTTTTTATGTTGTTAGTGTAGTTTATTGCTTTCTTTCACTATTTCAGTGATTCTTTAAGTTTTTATTTGCAAAAGTAATATGAAAACTTACCCACTGCACTATACCGAAAGGGAAAAGATTTGAGCAGTGTAGTAATTAGAGAACTTCATTTTTTATGTATTGTTGAGTTTAAAATAAACCCCCTTGCTTTCCCGAGTACAGGTTCATGGATAAGGTCTTTCTCGAGTACTGAATTTGGAAAGAGGCTCTTGGGATTTACTCTTCTTAATAAAAAAACCTTGTTTAAAAACATTTAAAAACTTACAAGGCCTTCATCCTCATATGCTCTACTTCCACTGCAGCTTTATTTGATCAGTTGGTAGTATCAGAAAAAGGGTTTAGGTGACTAGTAATTAGTCTAATTTTTAATTAATATCCCTGAACAACGAAAATCTAGCATTGCGTTTTGCTACGTGTGGGGAAATTGTACAGAGGAAGCAGGAACCACTGAAAAGTGATCGCGGGGCCCCGTTAGGCTACATCCTTGTTGGTGTAGTGTTGAAAATCCCCCCATGACTCCATTCAACCCACATATTCTCATGTGGTACCACACTGTGTGAGGCTGGACATATTCCCTGTACCTTCATGGTATATCAGGAATCCCCCTCCCTTTTAATAATCCAGACAATTACCAAATTAATAAAACCGACCAACAATTAACCCATTCCTTAATCAACTTATCTAATAAATCTTAAATCTTACCAACGAGACACTGCAATACTTTCACTGAGACCACAGCAGCAACCCTTATACACAAGCACTCCATATTCAATTGGCACTGGTCTTCCGCATTTTTATGGTTAAATCAATTTCCGCATATTGTCATGAATGGTGTTTGAATTATCAGTGTTGTTATTATTATAATTCATTTGCAGTAACTCATTGCTAAGGTTTTAATTCATTTCACTTTTACTCGTAGAATCAATCATTTCTTTCGTAGAGTAAAAACCTTAGATTTTACTTATCATAAGGACCAACCCCCTTGGCTTTGCTAGGAGTTGGCCTAGTCAAAGGAGCCGAGTATCAGGTGACAGCACTTGGCTCGAGCTTGCACACAAGGTTGCACCCAATGGCTTGAAGATTTACGCCACGTTACCCGAGGTGCGAATTAGGCAGCAACACAAACAATAAGCAAGCAGTCCACAACTGTTCAACTGCTGGAAAAATGTACCTTCTTCCCATGCTGTACGAATCTTCCTTCTCAAGTGTAGTAGGTTGTAGCTTGTTGTACGGCTACTTACAACTCCTAGTCTCCTTGTTGCACTGATTATCTTGGGCCCTTGTACGGCTGCAAATAAATCCAAAGCAGAAACAATAAAATAAAATAAAACCAACCCCTACTTTACGATTGTTGTACAGCTGCAGGAAAACTCCAACACACAGTAAAAAACAACATGGAACCAGTGTCACACTCACCTTAGCCTCTGTTGTACGGCTGCAAGAAAAATCCAAAGCACACACAGTAAAAAAAGAAATGGAATCTCGCTAGCTTTTGGAAGTGCGCTCTTCTCAAAACAATGACGCATATTTTATTAGATTGACTTGGTTTTATAGAGTTTAATTTAGGGTTTTAGAAGCTTCTAGATAGAATTTAGGTTAATTAAAAAACGTTGTAAGTTAGGGCCCCACAAGTGCAAAAAAAACAAGGAAACGTGTTGTACGGCATGAGAAGCAACTGAAACGTTGTTGGTCGTACCGTGGGCATTTCCAAATTGTGAAACGTCGTATGGTACAACCGGCGATGTTTCAGCGAGTTCCCAGTACTGGTACGACACTCGGGATGGAGTTTCCTGCAACATAGGGATTAATTAATTAATCAAACCATATTTCTAGGAATTTTTTAAATTAGAACCTTAGGAAAAACTCTAATGAAATATCATTAATCCAAAATTGATGAATCATTGTGAACTAAGAAGGGAAGTTTCCTATGATGAATCCTTGTCACTTCTGAAGATCATACATATCAAAATCCATGCTCAAACTACCTTGGAAATGCCTGAAAAGCTCTGTTCCAAAAAATTAAATCTAGACTCGGGGTTTTTTTAATCACAACTTAGGGAAAAGCCTTAATTAAAGTCAATTAGTCTAGAAATGGCATAAACCAAGGGGAAATTGATCCGAAAGGTTTCCAAAGTCAAAGTATCTGACAACTAAGAGTGTCACCTATATCAAACCTATTACCTAGTCCCATTGACCAATCATACTACCCTATTTGACCAAGTCAAATTGTTGAAAAAGTCAAACTTTGTCAAATTTTCTAACTAAACACTAGAACCACTATTGACATTTGAAGAACATATGATGATGCCTTTGGAGCTTTGAAACTATGAAATGATGTTGTATTACAGGTCAAATGATAGTACATGCAACTAATAATAAGTGTGAGTCATCATCTGAGCATAGCTCATGTATATAAGTATTTTAACAAGATTAATGAGATAAATTATTTATAAACATATCATAACAATAATAACATCTAAGTACTTGCAATAATTAGTTCTCCTTCGGGGTGGAGGTGAATGACTCAACAAAGGTTAGACAAGTGAAATGGCTTCTAATCAACTTAATGACTCAAGATGTGGGGATTGGGGTGCCTTTGTAATCTTCACCAAAGTACAAACAGTAGGAATGTGTCTCAACAAGGGATTGTGTTATGAGACATTTCCACCTTTGACCTTAGCAATAAGACTTCCTTTTATTCTTTTCTTTTTTTCTTTTATTTGCTCCTTTTTTCTTCTTGTCCTTTGGACAAGGAGACCTTAGCCTTGATTTTACTTAAGATTTTGGTTTTTGATTGCTGGATTTTGCAATTTTCTTGGTCCCTCGTGATTTCTTTAGGATTCAGGTATTGATTTCTCTTCCTCACCAGTTTCTGGTCCAAGGTTCTTCGATTAGGAGCCTATCTTCAACTTCCCTTTTTGAGGCATTATAGGGGAATGGCCTTCTTGTTTAGATCTAAGGATAAGCATTGCTCAATGGTAGCTCTTCCTGTCTTTTGACAGTCGACCAAGGGGATCTACTCGAAAGCATCTTGTATTCAGAATTTACTACAACACAAGTGGGCTCGAGACATAGGGAAAACATGGAGGCACTTGTAGTGAAGGGAATACAAAGGGGAAGATCAAGAGTCATCAAGTCAATTTAGTAACCATTAGGATGCAAAATTGAAAGGAAGTGGTGATGGATAATGGAAATGGCCAATTATGAAATCGAAAAAGGGGGAATAATTGTTACAAAACCAAGGGTCATATTGGTCCATGGTACACAAATAAATAAGTAAATCCTTCGCTGTGTCAACCTATGACTGATACTACTAGCTATACTCATCAAAACAACCATATGCACGATCATGTAGAAGCAACAAAATACAACATCTAGTAGCACAGTCATATAGAAGATCTTTGGGCATGGCATAGAATCACAAAATGGCATCATATCATGATCATCACAACATTACCATCATCTACAACCATAGAAGTCTGGAATCACAAAACAAGCTGAAATCAAAAATACATACTAGTATGCCCATACATGGCATAACAAGCCAACAACCAGATCTAAAAATGTACTTTAACAACAATAAATACAACAATTATAACAACAGTAAATGCATCCCTTTATATTCATTATTTAGATGTTAAATCAAGTAACAATTTGATTTCCTAGTTATGTCAAATCAACAAGACATAAATCACTATAAATAACAAAGCATAAAGAACATATAGCTGGAAATTTAAATCTACAAATGGCCTAAGATATGGACACTTGGAAACTTCATATATAAGCTAAAGACGAAGTACACGTACATACTGTAGCATTCTCTCAAGGCGAGTACACAAATCCAAACACCCAAAAAGCCTTAGCTAGGGTAAATTATCAAACCCTAACTCAACAAAAAAGATCCATTGTGCAAAAATCTTTCCAACATTATCTCCAAGGCAAAATATCTTCCTCTTCTTCTTCTTCACAAATCCACCCTAGTGTTTTCTCTAAAAACCCTAATCTACAATCTCCAAGGGTAAGACCCTAACCCTAGAACTCCAAGATGCTCCAAGATGCATAAGAAGACAAAGAAACCCTAGAGGCTTAAGAGAGAGAGAGAGAGATAAACAAGTACATGTGAAGATCTAAGAGAGAGCGAAAGTCGAGATCATCGCCAATTTCTTCTCCATAAGAGCAAACCCTAATCACAAGAACAAATTCCAACCAAGACGTCCTCTTTCCCTTCCATTAGCTTCTCTTCGGATTAGTGTTGAAATTTGACGGGTAAATAGCTGTCAGTTTCCATTTTACACATCAAAATACTGTCAATTTTTAAAATTAAACATCATTAATGAAGTGTAAAATTAAAATTCACCTGTCATTTTGAAGTGCATTTTGATTTTTAAACGTCATTAATATCTATATATCCAATCCCATATATATATGTATACATATATATATACCATGACCTAGTCAAGTTTACCCAACAAGGGAGACAGCTTGACCATGACAAAAGTCAAAATTTCCATATATAATATGGAAATTTTGACTTTTGTCATGGTCAAGCTGTCTCTGGAAATTTTGACTTTTGTCATGGTCAAGCTGTCTCCCTTGTTGGGTAAACTTGACTAGGTCATGGTTTTTTGGGCCCATGGTAATGGCCCATTGTATTGCTTGTCAAGAAGTCTATTTAAAGGTTTCCATGATAACTATATGTCATTATGTATGTGCTTGGTTTAATCATTATTGTTTTTTTATTATATTTTTGTAAACTTTTTATTTTTGGATTATATGAGACAAGATATGAGAATTCAATGTTTCATACAGTTATTATAAATGTAATTTAAAAAAAAAATCAACTATTATTATGATGGGTAAAATCAAGATTTAAACATTAAATGAAAGACAATGTTAAAATTAACATTAGAGGAAATTTGGGGTCTAAAATGGGCCTTATAAGAAAACGCGCCAACAATACATTTTGTGAGTTGGAATTCAAGAACCAATAGAATTTCAATAAAATGAGTCAACCATAATGGTTGAATTGACATATCTGTCATAAAAGAAAACTACTTTTTGTGTTCGTATTTTTGACATATCTCCCTGTGTTTTTACTCAATATCTGAGCGGGAGAGCTCGTATTTTCAAGGCCAAGAAGATCACTGTTGATTCAATCGTGGATCAACTTGTATCAC